>JAWPHD010000244.1:0-546147 GCA_037043455.1 Cyrtodaria siliqua
GTATCACAGCCAGACAGAGCATGTGCGGCTAATAGCTGAGGTTCAATCGCTGATTGTTTCTTACCTATCGCTGCTATGTCTATTACTGTTCGTTTGGCACGAGTTTCTTCCATCAGAAGAGAGCAGGTCAAGTCTTTGAGCACATAGTAGTGAAGCAGTAGGACGAACACATCAGTGTCATCACAGATTACTGTCACCGTTCTGGCTCTCTGTGAAGCAGCATATACCATTTGCTTAGGAATGATAACATTAGCATATATATGTATTTTGGGTGTTCTGGGCCACTAGGAGAATCACCCAAAATAATCTAAAACCACCACACAAAATTTTTCAGTTTACTGAAAATTAAGTCAATTAAACTGGTTATTTAGCATGTCCCAGGCGCTAAATAACCCAAGATTTTAAGATTGAATTGTGAAAATGTTTTAAATTTAGATGTTTAAATTTTATTGTAAAATAGAGGTTAAACATCAAAACTTATGTTAACAAACTTTTTTAAAATAGGGGTAGTGAAGAACACAAGTTTAAATTTTTTAGGTTTTGAGCTTTGTGTAGTAGGTAAGGTTACGTGATTATTGTCATGTCAGAGTAAGGTTACGTGATTATTGTCACATGTATTAGCTCATGTGATAAGCATCTATTTATATCAACCAATCGGTGAAGATCATGTGATAAGTGTCTATTTATATCAACCAATCGGTGAAGATCATGTGATAAGTGTCTATTTATATCAACCAATCGGTAAAGTTTTTGGTCTTTCTGACGGGTATAAAAGGCGGTGAAAACTACGGATTAGTATTACTTTCACACGGTGACATACCCTATGGGAATAGAGACCTGAAAAAGTAAGGATAAAACTAGGATTATTTTTCATGAAAGGTAAGTCCATTTTAAATTTGTATTTATTTTTATATTTTTAGAAGGTTTTAGGTTGAATACAAAGGTGGTGGATCGTACTCATACACATTGCTAAAACAATTTATTACACACTTTTTAGACTTTTTTGTAATGTTGCCATTGCTTCCTTTCTTCCCTGCTCTACTAGTTCTTTTTTTTTGAGCTTCACTTATTTTAGCCTTTTTTTGTTTGGTGTCTTCTTTTAAACTATAATATTTATCTAACTTATCTAAAATCATCTTAAACTCTTGATCAGATATTTGTGCATCACTCAACGCTTTTGATATTAACTGCTTTATACTATTTAACTTAGCCTCTGCCAAAGTTTTTATTTCATGATGTTTTTGAGCATTTACATTAAGCTTGCGTCTGATAAAATTAACACAAACACCTGTAGCTCCACATTCTATTGCTGCTATTTCTAAAGGTAACAAAACTGGAATAACAAATCCAATCCCAGCCATAATAACACCTGCAGATATCAAGGTAGTGTCAATTCCATCTGTAATATTAATACCACGTTTATATTTTTTATAAAGTGACTGACGTATATCTCGTTCTGTAATTAACTTTTTTTCAATTTCTGAAATCTTTTGTAATCTATAATTTTGTCCGTCTTCCACTGACAAATCAGGATATAAACTTGGTGCTGTCGGTTGCTTCATTTTTTATTAATAAATAAAAAATTAAATTAATTCAATTAATAATGATGCCACCGTATTAACAGCTGTAGCGTTGACAACCTTGCATACAAAGTTAACAACAGAACCAGCGCCAATCTCTAAAGGTTTATCAAAGTTATCATGATTGCGTGGAATGATGTGAAGCGTTATACCATAATTTGGTTGTTCAACACCATTGACAGAAACTATTACAGTTACGTCACCAACTAATCGTTCACATGCTAAACCTATTCCCATAATCCGTCCACGGCGTGTCATTACATGCCCCACATTTTTTTCTGCTCCGCCGTTACCAAATGAAAGTATTCTGTTTGATACAAGTGGGCCCTTAGCCTCTGCAAATATTGTTATAATTCCATATTTAAGATTATCAACTCTATTTTTTAAATGATTAAACTGGTCAACAAAAGGCACAACTCGCCTAAATAAATTTTGAACATCATTTATTAAAGCCTCTAAGTCTTTTGTTTTTTTAGGTCTTGTTGGTCCATATATACTCATTGTTTGTTTTTTTATAAAAATATATTTTTTAAATAATTTCTAAAACACAACTCATAGGCAAACCGCGATTATCTATCTTGTTGCCATACTCATCTCTGACTTCTATTTTTAATTCAGAAATTGCACCATTCATAAGACAGTGATATTCAGGATAAAAACTTGTATATACAATATCTCCATACTGCTTATTTACTACAGGCACAACCCCTATAATAGTGCTTGGTGCGCCATTGAAATAATTACTACTCGTATTAACTTGTTCCAGATGAACATATAGCTGTTTATAAGGAGCTAAATTAATTGGGTAATCTCCTAAAGTAGTACCTGTCAACCATTTTCTGTCCTTGAATCCCAGCATTTTTGAAAGACCGCTTGACATTCGTGTTTCTATTGGCGGACGTACATGTATAATGCTGAAGCCAATTTCCTCAATACTGTCCAGAATAATATTTTCATTTAGCAATTTAAAATCTTTTACCAAGTCTTGAAAGTTATAGAGTCCACCTTCTAAATGTTCTATTTTATCTGGGTTTCGTGTCGTTATGGTTTCATGAATAATATTATACCAACCGATAGTGTATATAAAACTTTTTAATCCGACGCGCTTAGTTCTATCTCTATTATCGATATACTGTTGTAAATTAATAGAGTTGTCTATGTTTGAAATTGTATGAAACATTTTTTTTTAATATATATATATAAAAACACAAATAAAAATGATTTCTAAAGAATTCAAATATAACCCGGATGCTCAATATTCAAATACTTTTAGCAAGAAAGTGATAGATATAATAAATCAAAACATAGTCATTACATCAGACGGTAAAGGCTTTAAAGCATCATTCCCCAATGTCTTTGAAAAATATAAACTCCCATACGTCAAATCAGATGCTATAGTCCAACGCTGGGGAACAGATTGGATGTTATTTTGGCAGAATCAGTTAAACTTTGCTATTTGGTGTGCAACAACTGGATGTGGTATTGATTTTAACAATCATCTAAAAGCTGATACTCTGGTTGGTTCGTTATTTCGATTTCATGTCTATTACCAAGTCAGAAGAATATTATTCGAAATGAGTGTAGCAATGCCGCAAGACTCAAATTGGAATGCGTTTAATAACACATATAACCGAAACGCATACGAGAGAATATGCAAGGAGTTTAACGTTGACTTAAATTCAGACTGGAGACAGAAAAAAAGCTATAATAATGGTCTAGGAACAGTTTATAATTACTGGACAAATATTGGTTATCATCCTTTGATAAATACTGTATACGACAACAAAACGATGAGTTTTACAGTCTATGAGAGTGATAAAACATACCACATTGATTACATTGCACAAGGATCTGAGGCAGACAACAGCTGGTCTACTTTTATACTAGATAGTTCATCTGGATTTACAAGAGCAGGAGTAGAAAGAATCAATGACAGCATAAAAACATACTGCTGGGCAATTCTTGGTTCACAATCACAAACAAGAACAGATATACTTGGAACTGGAACAGCATTTGATGCACAGAAACAATTTTTAGCAAATTTAGAGGACGCAATATATAGCCCCATCGACTTGCCCAGTCAAATTTCAAGATATGAAAACACTCTAAAATATGCAAGAAGTAAAGTAAATTTTGTCTATGGAAGTGGATTGTATATGTCTCCGAGCGACATGGAATTAAGAATCGGAATAATACAAGACTACAATAATGAAATTATACAACCGATGCACAAGCATTAGGATTGAATAATGATGTAAATGTAAAACCAGTGCCACCAAAAATTATTCAACCTTTTCAAGGTACCACAACAAAGAAATTTTTACCGGAACATTCTGACTTTGATAAATCATCAATACATAAAACTATGGAGCATAACCCACCAGAAATACAAAAAATAGCGATTGAACACGAAGATAACAAAACAACTATAATTGTTGGTACTATAGTAATAGGTCTTGCTGCATTACTTATTTACGAGATTTACTAAACCACTCTTTGGCTGCCACATACAACAACCCGGAAACAAACACAAGCAAAGCCCATAGATTGTTACCAAGCAAATTAATAACATTACCTGTTGCAGATAAAAGCCATGATACTATTGCACCAATAACTCCTGGAAGTGCTGCAGCAGCTTTACCAGCTAGGTTGGCAAGAAGTTTACCAAGATTAAGTAGTTGTTTTTTTATCCAATCTTTTACACTTGATGGATTAGGCTTTGGAGTTGGAGTTGGAGTTGGAGCAGCACTTGATGTGGGAATAATAGAATTAATTATCACCCCAAGAATCATACCAAATGCAGTTAAAATACTAACAATAGTAATACCTTGCTCCTTAAACAAGGTTTTGATCCTCTCACCAAGTGTTGTATTCTCGTTTAACATTTTGTTTATTGTTTCTTTTATCCTGCTTACTTGGTTACGAAAAGCTTCTCTGTTTTCATTGATGACATCCATTCTTGCACCTCTTTCAACTTCAAGGTCTTTGATGCGATCGCTAATTCTTTTTATCTGGAATTCATCATTATCAGTCTTAGCTTGTTCTAACTTTTGTTTTTCTCTTGTTATGTCTTTATCAAGTTGTGTAAGTTTTGCCACGTTATTGGTGAGTTCTTCCTTGACAGTTGTCATCGCTTTTACTATTCCATCCGTTTCACGCCTGTCTATATTTGTTTGTGTTGAAACATCAGGACGCTCAATCACATCCCAGTCATACAATGATGTCTCTATGTTATCCAGTGATGCGTTTATGTTATCTATATCACGTGATAAATCTTGTAATGGAATAGCATCCACATTATCTGGTAAATCGTTTATTGTGCTCTCCAACTCTTGCAACTTTTGTCTAAATTTTTGTGATACTTTTGTTTTACTGTCGTACTCCGGCAAATTTAAAAACTGTCTTACCGCCCTTGTTCCCCCAGAGCCAATAATCCTGTTATATTCATTTGCCAAAGAACCAAGAGCAAGAAATGTAAAAGAGCCTTGCCTGGCAGTTATTCTTATTTCTTTATCACCAACAATCCAGTATAATGTTTTACCATCATCTGATACTTTAAACTGGTCATAATCCATTTTGTCCGGTGCCATTTTATATCGTTTTTCTATTTCATCATAAAAGGATTTTACAAGATTTTTCTTGTATGCTTCAAGTTCGGATTCTTTCAACTCCCCACGAAGTTCAGCAATATGGTCGCTTTGATTAAGAAGACTTCTTAGAACAGGCTCATCAGGCACCATCGGTGCATCATCATCATCAAAATCATAATATTCATCATAATCATCTGGATTCAAATCCTCCTTCAGCCATTGTTTATTTTATTTAATTTTAAAAAATATATTTAAAAAATAAAAACAATGTCGGCTTACGGAAACAAACTCAACCCTCATAGAAAACTAAGAGAACCTCATGGTGCCAAAGGCATCCGCACAAGTGTAGTAATAACTAATAATCCATCAACAATAGACCAAAACCAGCAACTGCTTGTAAGATTTCCCAATCTAAGTACTAATGATGTGATAGTTCCTCGTACTGCTCGTCTTGCCTTTGAAATAGAACTTAAAAGCAGAACAGACGCCAACGCTACTCTATTTCAAAATCTGGGTAGAACAATTGTGAAAAAAATGACAATAAGAATAAGTGGCAATGAAGTCATGTCAATAGATGACAGTGATATATATCATTGTTATGTAGATTTATGGAAAAGCCCTACTGAACGATTAAACACAGCTTACCAAGGTATTGGTAAAGCAAACATGTTAAAACATAGAGTTAGCGCGGGAGATGCTTCCTCAGACACCGGAGATGAAGCTATAGCAGCAGCTTATGGAAATAGATTTTGTATTCCACTGGACTTTGAAATGTTAGAAAGTCATATGCCATTTTATCAAGCGGGGCTTGGTGATAGGTTAGAATATGAATTAACGTTTAACGATTATAACAAAGTTATCAAAAGCACTGATGCTGATGCATCTTATGTAATAAAAAATATCTGCTTGGAATTTGATACGGTTAGTGATGTTGAATTATCCAGACAAATAAGACAGCAAATCAATGGTAAGATGTCATTTATGTATGATCGTATCTTGCGACATAGAAAAATAATAGCAAACAAATCTGAAACCCTTTGGAACATCAACATTAATGTACCAGCACGGAGCATGAAAGGTATTTTAATGCTGTTTGAAGACCCAGAAAGAACAAGCGCAGAAACCTATTACAACCCAATGATTGAAAAGGTTGAAATGACAATAGAGGGAGTACCAAATCAGTTGTATAGTCAGGGCATGAAGGCATATCAACATTGGGATGAAATCAACAAATATTTTGCCTTGACTTCAAAAAGAAACAAAGAGACAGAAATAGCAGCGAGGGACTTAAACTTTACTAATGTTTCTCTTGAGACTTATCTGACAAAATCATATGCTTTGTGGCTTGACCTTAGAACATGTGATGACAATTTATTACACAGCAGTGGAAGAAGAATAGAAAACGGCAGTGAAGGCATAACGATACTAATAAATAAAAAAGCAGATGCAGATCAAACTTTAAATATTTATATATATATAATACAAGATGCGCAAATCAATTTCGAAGATGGAAGATTCAAAGAAGCAGGATACTAGTTTGCAACAAAAATATCCTAAATATTCACACAGTGCCATTATTTGTGGTCAGACAGGCTGTGGTAAAACAGAGTTTGTTCTTGACATACTTGAACAAGAGTATGTTGGAGTTTTTAAACATATAATTATATTGTGTCCAACCATAGAGTGGAACGAGGCTTATAAAAATAGATCCTGGATAGGAGATGTGAAAAACCCAAAAGGTAAAAAAATAATAATTGTCAATCCTGTCAGCAACGGTAAAGAAATGTTACAAGAACTGTTGCGTTTCTTTTTCAAACAATATGCTGGCCAGCCCACATTATACATTATTGACGATTGCTCAGCCACAAAAGAATTAACAAAAAAAAAAGATATGTTATCAGAGTTGGCATTCTCTGGTCGCCACGCCAAACAATCAGTATGGGTTATTTCACAGAGATATAATTCTGTATTGAAGGATTTAAGAGAGCAAGCAAAATGGTTGTGTATATTTTACACCAAAGACAGAGATAGTTATGAAAATTGTTTGAGAGAAAATGATGTTATTCCAACGCTGGAAGAGAGAACCAGAATAAGAAAAGCTTTAGCTAAGACTAAATATTCGAAGTTAATTTTTAGGACTGACCAACCAACTGGTTATTGGGTTGAATAATTTTTTTAAAAATACAATCTAGAGTTTCCCATTTAACCCATACACTCAATGCACTAGCCAATATCGGTACAACATCACTACTCATGTTTTCCGGGGCTTGTAAAACATACCCTCTTGGCTCACATATAAAATATTCTACGCCATCCTTTGTCACAGAAATTACAGGCGTTTCCTGTGCACCTTTTTCGTACGTTTGTAAAAAATCACTTTCTGAAACACATATACAACATTTTACGTCATCTCTTGTCATAACATCCAGTGCTATTTTATTTTTGTTATAATCACTATTCTCACCGTCTGTTATTTTCAAATCCATTTTTTCTTATATAATAATTTTTTTTTTATTATTACAAAATATATTTTTTTACAACTGTTGCTAATAGTAATACTAACAGCAAAGTAGCAATGTTAATAGCAATACTGACCATAAATATAGTATTGCTAATAGCATTGCTCATAGCAAATTAGTAATGTCAATAGCAATGCTTGCAGCAAATTAATAATGTTAATAGAAAAAACAGCAATCTTAATAACAATGCTATTAACAATACTAACAATTACTAGTTGCATGAATATCGCTGCTAGTTGTTTTGTATTTTATATTTATTTCAAGATAAAAAATAAGATTAATAATATAAAAATGAATGCGGAAGAACTATTACAAAATATATCGGAACAGACGGAACCAGATGAATCAAAGCAACAAGAAACAAAACAAGAAAGATTATCAGCCATAGTGGCTGGCGGTGGTAGTCGTCAATATTTGGGTAAGGACATACAACTCACAAACATAGATGGCATGCCACCGGATGAAATTAACAAACTTTACTGCAGATATGAAGCAAGGCTTGGGGCAAGCATGACTAAAACTTTAGGCAATTCTTTTATTAACTTGTATGTGATGGGAGTATCAAAATATTTTAATGTAACCAATCCACCAAAGCTGATAGAAGATTTGGAGGAAGACCCATTTATTAATCATGCTTTGACAAGCGCTTGTTGTGAGTTGTATTACAGGTATGGAATGTGCTTAGCACCATTTACAGCAATACTGACAACTGTTAGACATATTGATTTTAATAAAAATAAAATTATAGATAATATAAATGGAGAACCAAAAGAGTGAAGTTATACCTGTTGTTACACAACCTGTTGAACAACAAAAAGTAAAAAATCCAAAAAGAATAGAAGCTGGAAAAAAAGGAGCAGCGGCAAAAAAGGCAAAGCGTTTGCTTCAAGATGTTACAAATCAAAATGCTGCAAATGAAATAACAAAAATAACAATAGGTGAAGAAGAACCAGAAAAAATCAAAATAAACGTATACAAAAATTATATTCCACCGTGTCTGGTTTTATTAGGCATTGCTGGGTTGGGTTTGTATATTTATAACAAGAAATCTGCTACGCAACCTGTAGCTGTGCAACCTGTTCATGTTGCACCAAAAGACCCGTTTGATTTTTAATAATTTATTTTAAAAAAATAATCATATAAAAAAAATGGCAGCAAGTATTGACGGAAAACAAATTGTAAATATGATGTATCATGCAGGAGTGGAAACACTTCTAACTGTTGGATATTCTGAGATTGGCAAAAAAACTACTAAAAAGACCAGCACCTAAAGTGGATTTTAATATAGAAAATGTTGGGATGCTGTCTTTGTATAATGTTAGCAATGGCTACAAAGGATATGCTGATTAAGCAAGGTATTATTCCTGCGGATATTATGAAATAATTTTAAAAAATATATATATAAAAAAATGGCAAGTGCAGTAGCAATGATGATAGGTGGCGCATTAACAAATGCATTGGCGTTTAGCGGTTCAAATTATTTCTTTTCGAAAATGGGAAGTCATTCAGATGAAGAAAGACAAAGGCATGACAAAGCAGTGGAACAATTAAACGCAGCACAAGCGGAGCGGAATAAAAAAAGAACAGAGAGATTAGATTTTATTAATAAGCAACTGCAAAAAGAGCATCATGCAGAGCAGACTTTTGATGATGTAGACCAAGCTATGAAACAGTATTATTATACAACTGGCAAACATTTGCTTTTAGAACCGGAGCCCAAGTTGAGTGATTTTTATACACCATCTCAGGATCAACAGAATAGAGAAATTACGTTTATTGTGGTGGGCATGGCTGCAACTGGATTTGTGGCGTATAAATTGATTTCATAAAAAAAAAATAGTTTAAAACTATAATTACTTTAGACTTTTTTGGATTTGAAATGACTAAGTTTACTTTAAAAAAACTAAGTCATATGCATGATACCTATTTTTTTGTTGTTTTTACATGGTTTCAATCCAAGTGGTCGAATATAATATGGTGGTTTAGCACTCTTCTCTAATTTATTTTTGAGATGATCAGGCGCCCATACTTCACCGTTGTCGAATAATGTTAATAACATTGAAATGACTATATTCAGTTTCTACTATTTTCGTATCTGTAATAGTGTATATTTTATTTAGTTCCAAGTCTGTCCATTTCTTTGTGCTATTTTGATATTGCTCTTCGAGCAGTTCATCAAATTGTGCAGTTGTGATTTCCATTTTTTCTTTATAGTTATATAAAGTTTATTCTTTAGTAGAAAAAAATGGAAAAGATTTATTACAGCCCAAAAGGATTTTGGAGAGGTTACACAGCAGTTAAAAAATTAGCAAAAGAGGCTGGTGTTAGTGAAAAAAAGGCATTAGAATTTTTAAAGAAAAAAGCTGTGTGGCAGATTTATTTACCTGCACCAAAGAAAATAGTTAGACCCAGGTTTGATGTTTCTACTAAGAATGGAGTGCATCAAGCTGATTTGTTATTTCTGCCGCATGATACTTTTGGAATTGGTCGTGGACGCAAGACATATAAATATGCGTTAACTGTGGTTGATATTGCAAGTAGATACAAAGAAGCAGAGCCACTGACTTCCAAGGATAGTAAAGAAGTTGCTAAAGCATTTGAAAATATATACAGTCGACATCTAAAATATCCAAAGTTATTACAAGTGGATCCAGGCAGAGAATTTATGGGTGCAGTATCGCAGTTGATGGAAAAACACAAAGTAAATATTAGACGGGGCAGAACAGAAATACACAGAGACCAAGCTTTAGTGGAAAGATTTAACAGAACATTAGCTGAAAGATTGTTTGGCTATCAGTATGCTAAGGAAATAGATTCACAAAAACGTAATAGAGAATGGGTAAAGAGATTACCAGAAGTTGTTAAAGCCATAAATGCGGAGACAAAAAAGCCTCCTCCTGTTGAAACAAAAATATTAAAAGATGATCCTATCTGTATGAATGCAAGTGTAAGATATTTATATCAACCCGGGGAACAAGAAGGTGGAAGACGTAGAGCAACTGATCCAATGTGGAGTGTAGATATTCACAAGATTGAAAGTTATATGGTGGCGCAAGGTATAAGAGTTTATTATTTGAAAGCACCAGCGCCACAGAGAGGATTTGTCAAAGAAGAATTACTTATTGTTCCTGCTGATACCCAAATTCATAAGTTTTTGTAGAAACCGTGTGCATCAGTTGTAATTCCATCTTCTCGGATGTATCTTTTTGAGTAAAATGGTGATAATGTAACTTTGTTTACTGTTATGCCATATATTTGATGCTTCATTGATCGCATCATATTCATTTCATGGTTATATTTTTTCTTGTTAAATAGTGCATCCTTGTAGTTTTCAAAATTTATATGTTTTTTGACTACATAAGTTTTTACACCCTTTGCTTTTTTAATGAGTTGTTCATCCGCTCTCAAAATAGAATATAGCTTGGGTCTTAATCCAACCTACTCAGCTATATCAACACCAGCACATTCGTCTTTCATTTTACCCAATACTTTTTTGTTTGTATCATCATGCATTGGGTGATCTTGAGGATAATCACTCAAGTCATACTCATCTTTCATTTCAGCCATGTCTTTGTATGCATCATCTGTTCTGATGTCTACAAGCAAGCTGTCAGTATCTGTGTATAATAAAGTACAGTTATTTTTGTACCTTTTTTTCAAAGTATTATAATACCAATCATACATATGGTACTTTGATAAATCCAATACTGACATTCCAACATAAATTGGTTTGTTTAATGTTAATTTTGTTTTGTTCACATGCATTGCTGACAATTCATCTGAAAATTTTATACGCCTGTTAAAGTTGGGTTTGGCTATTATATTTCTTATCTTTTCATTTTCAGAGCCGTCAGTTCTGACTAGTTTTATATCAGTCCGCTTGCGTAGATTTTCCATTGTTTTACCAAACACAGAGTTGTTCATAAGCTTGTAAAAATCTTTTTCAAATTGTGATTTAGCTTTTTTCCTAAGTTCTGTGTTTAGATTTATGTATGATGCCATCCATGGTTTTTCATTAAATTCTAATACTCTGTGTATTTTCTTTAGTTTCATGCCTAAAGATAAATACAGTTCCAGGTTTTTGTAATGTATCACATATTTTTCTTTGTCCCTAAGATTGGGAACTAGTTGTTCTGTATTTATCATGCTATTATTTTCTAACAGATCTGTTTGGTATTCAGACAACCATTCTTTTTTCACTGCTAATCTTTCCGGTGCAAGCGGATAGTCATTGTGAGCTTCATGAAGTTCTTTAGGATATTCAAAATCAACTTCTAGAAAATATCCTTTTCCTTCTTTTGGCTCTGGCAAGGTTTCTGATTCCACCCACTTAAAGCCAGAATATGGAAGTGGCTGACTCATTGCCCAACCATAGAGGTTACAGGCATCATAATACATTAAAAAGTTGTTTTCCTTGTTAGGGTTATAATCAACTACATGTGAATTGTTTGCATTGGCATATCGTTTTGATACCATACTAATTCCACCACGCATACCTTTTTCTATAAATAAGTGCATGTCAATGTCTGTCAAAAGTTCCAATTCTATTTTTGAATGTTTAAATAAAGCATCCCAAGATAATCCAGGTGCTGTATAGTAATGTAAAGCATCAAGTTTATATGCACTCATACATGTTTTTCTAAAAGTTTGAAACACATCTGCTAGCAAAGTTACATCAGTTTTTAGATATAAATCATGATAGTCTCCAAGAGTTTTACAGTTAAACTCTTTCCATATTTTTTGATCATATTCGTAATCTTCGGGACTTATACTTTCATCTGAGAGACTACTGTAAAACTTTTCTATAGGTGGTAATTGCGTTTCCTTAAATCTTTCCATACTGTCCATATATTCGTATGGATAAACACCTTTTCGTAAAAGTAAATCTGTTTGTTCCCCAAACTGATTTTTGGTAATTTTGAAATCAGATTTGTCTGTTGCTTTAACCAATTTTTCCAAAGACGAAGCCATAAATTGAAAGCTATCCAAGAATCTAAGTTGTCCGGCACTAAATGAAATATACTTTTCAGCGTTGTTTGGAATGCATGTAATATTACCTGTCATTTTATGTATTTTTTGCATTATAAGATGACTATCATATCCTTTGAGGTTGTGAAATATAACAGGTATAGGTGTTTTGTTTGGTTTTATTTTCAGCTTTAGGTTGCAGTTTTTATGTGCTGCAGCTCTATATTCACCTGTAAAATGACAGTGGTCTCTTACTTTACAGTTTTTATCCACATTTTCTACCTATTTCATCCTCGCATATCCAGCAGTGTGTTGCTTTTTCATAATCTTCCTCAATTTGCTGCGTCATGATTAATGGTTTTGGGTTAGCAAATATTTTATTAATGTTGCTCTTTTCACATTCTATACGATTTAAAAACTTTTCAACAGCATCTTCACCTCTGTAAATAACAGGTTCTTCAGCTTTGCCATCATATCTGACAACCTGGTATCCAAAACCACAAGCTTCGTGTACATTTGTAATTTCAGATTTCTTTCCAAATTTAATTGATTCTGGTTTGATTATACTCTCAAAATCAGCATATATTGCATAAGGCACAGGCATCTGATTTTGATGTTTTTTAAATTTAACAGTATATTTACCTACTTGCGGCATTTCTATTCTGCAAGAATTTTTGTTGATACCATCACAGTCTTCTTTGTGTTTGGTAAGTAGTCCTTTCCCAGAAAAGCCGCGAAGGCAACGATCGCAGAAGTAAGTTTTACCATGATGTTTGTTTTGATCGTAAAGTAATCTATTTAAATTTTTAAACCAGCAATAGTGATATTTTGTTGTTATTGTTTTTGGTTCGTTTGGATAATCATCAGGGTTATAGTTGTCATCTATAATTCCTTCTTCATTATTTGGATCTTCTTCGTTCTCTGATTCAACCTCAGTGTCTTCAGATATTAAGATCAAATTAATTCGTTCAATATCTTTTGGTTGTTCTGATATTTTATATGGAAAAACAGATACCTTTTTATTTTTTCCTGTTATGGCATATCCATAAACATTAATAGCAAGATTATTTTGTTTTTCTACTTTGGTTATTTGAGAAATTGGAGTGGGAAAGTCAATGTTATCTTTCTTCAAAAACTCTATACTAGGATACTTTGATAATCTGTATGTATGATTTGCAGCTGGATTTAAAGCAGAATTTATTGCATGAAATAAACATTTATCATCATTGTTTTTCACATTTATAATTGCTTTCTTATCAGCTACTGCTTTAGGTAGAGGAATATATGAAGAACCTTTTAATGGTTCATACTTTACAAAATTTAAGTAAAACGTAACACAGTGATCAATCTCCAATCCTGAACCTCCACTTATATGTTTTTCAAGGGTCTGTTGTGTACAAGCAGATGCTTCATCATAAAACTCATTTATTTTTTCAGAGTTTAAGATTACCTTTTGATCACTACATAAAACGTCCGTTCGGAAGTATTTTTTGGTAGCACCATCATCTTTAAATAAATCTACAGTGAGACCTAATGAAAACTTTAATCCATTCATCTCTGTCAGTTCTTTGTGGATTTGTTTTGTGATAATGGATTTTTTATCACGAAATAGTTTTTGAGGGTCTTTGTATTTATTTACAGATATTTGGTATGCTCTAAAATATCCGCATTTTGGATTGTCAACCAGTTTTAATTCTTTAGATTTTCTATCATTAAGCTCTTTCAATTCTTTTATAACATTGTCTCGTGATTTAGCATATTTCTGATTTTGCTCATCTTGTAATTTATCATATTTCTGCTTTTCTCGTTTACGTTGTTTCTTAACACGTCGTCTCTTGAGTAAATTTTCTAATGTTTGAGATTTAACCTCTTTTAAAGTTTCCTTTGGTTTTAATGCATTTATACCGTTAGATAGCGTTTGCTTATCTATTACACCTATTTTAAACAGAAGTATTAATTCTTTTATAGTCTCCTCGTTTTCCATACTTTATTTTTTATATATTAAAAATATGTTTTCTTAAATATAAAATAATTATATGTAAAAAAGACAATGGAAAGTAATGTTTGTCAATTTCTTAAAATTGGATTACATAATCCATGTAAAAGCAAGCCAACAAAAGATTCCTATTATTGCAGTTTGCATAAATATAGATTAAAAACAAGTCATGTGTTACCGTGCCTAAAATGTAAAAAAGGCACTTCTGCAAGATATCAAGTATGTGTTGGTTGTGGTGCTCATTCAATTAGAATGAAACATGAATACTGGAAGTTAAAGTCGTACAACGCTGAGTGTCTTCGATTTAGATGTATTGAGGTTTAAAACATATTTTGTTAATTTCTAATAACAAATTTGTTTTGTATTAAAGAAACATTTTATAATATTACAAAAAATTTAAACTTGTGTTCTTCACTACCCCTATTTTAAAAAAGTTTGTTAACATAAGTTTTGATGTTTAACCTCTATTTTACAATAAAATTTAAACATCTAAATTTAAAACATTTTCACAATTCAATCTTAAAATCTTGGGTTATTTAGCGCCTGGGACATGCTAAATAACCAGTTTAATTGACTTAATTTTCAGTAAACTGAACATTTTTGTGTGGTGGTTTTAGATTTTTTTGGGTGATTCTCCTAGTGGCCCAGAACACCCAAAATACATATATATTTAGCTTCCTCGTGACTTCTCCTCAAGTCCATTCTATTAATGGCAACTCCCAAATAAATATCTCTGGGAACCGCTGAGAAATCTGTGATCATTAGCTTGTGATTGAAGCCCTTCTCACTTGCAGGGATGTTCATGTCTTTGTCTTTGAGTTGCTCAAAAATCATGTCAATCAGCTGAACCTTGATTTCTGTATTGGTCATGACTGTGTGCTGCGCTGGTAAAGGTGTACTTAGCTTTAGTTTATGCCCAATGCCAGTCTTCTGACTCATTCGGGGCTCTTTCTTGTGCCACTATTGATGCTGTACTCATAGTATCGGTCAAATATCAGATACACATCAAACGTATTGAGTCGTTGTGACACATAACGCCAGTAACTGTCAGCAAAATCCCGGACAGTCGCATTGGAAGGCCAATGGATTCACCAGAGAATTGCGCAACCATCAATAATGATCACATCTGGCTTCAATGAAGCTCGTGCTGATTGAACAATTTAAAGTTTATTCTTCAGCATGGATTTTGAAGTTGCTACCCCATGTTGCCATTATCATCAAACATTGATGTTGGGTGAGGAGCAAGCTCATGGCTAAACACGTCTTTCAAGTCAATGTATCGAGTTGACACCAATCCCATTACCGGTGAGTAGATCAACAGTGTGTCATAGACAGTGACATATCCATACTTTAGACCTTTTCTAATGACTGCCATAGTGACACATTGTTGGACAAAGGTCCGTTGAAACCTTCAGACCAGGATCTTTCATATGCAAACATTTGTGTTCTTCCAACGTTGACAGCATCATCGACATTAACTGAATCTGTGCTTATTCTACCTTAGACAATATGAAGGATACCGTCAGATAGCTCTTCTGGGATCAGAGGGTCAATACAGGTTTCAATCTTCTGGATATTCTTTCTGTCAGCTGCATCTGATTCAATTCTTGCATCTGCCTCCTCCTTGTGTATGGTGACGTTAAGAGACTCACTGATATCTCTCATACCATTCAAATATTTCAGGAGGCGACTGCATGTATGCAGACTGAGAGTCCAACGCTTTAGAGCAGATTGACTCAGTGTTATTCTTATCAGTCCCCCTGGACCATGACCATACCGCACAAATGTGGTTTCTATGAACATGTCTGACCAAATGGCGTTCCAAAGACCAGCTTTGTGCCGCATCACATGTTCACCATTTGCTTGAACCTCCTCTGGAATTTTTTCCATGGACCTCAGATAATACAATCTATATCTGGCATAGTTTACATGTCCTGCAGCAAAGAAGTAAGGCATCATTGAGGCGACAGCATACAATGTAAGGCCCATTGAGTTTCCCGTTCTGCTCAGACAAACAACATCATAATCAATACTGGTTTGATAAGACAATCAAGCCAGAGTTTGGTCGTCCTACTTTGAGCTGCTCTTCACCATCTGCATCAAATCATCATAGTTGTCTACGTTTTATAGGACACCCCGCATGTATTCCCCGGTGATATGTTATTCAATGCTATTAATTTCTTTTTACAGTTTTTGTCTATTTTTAACATATATTTTCGCCTATAAGTAAATTATGTCACTAAATTGCACCTGTACACATAAACTTATGCTAAAAATTACTTCCTTGACCCCCAAAACCTATAAAAGATCACATTGATCATGACTGTATCTTCACCAGAAGCAATGAAAAAATTGGAATATTTATATTTAAGCGGTCATCTGTGCCGCCATCTTGAATATTTCAAGTTCCCCAAGGGTGCCAATGTGGCATCATTCATATGATTCATTGGATTAAGGACATCCTAAACATACATTATCTGCAAAAACCAATTGTGCAGACTATTTTTGGGGGTTCTCGTGCCAGCAACCCGACTACTACTATGTATATATGCATTAAAAATACAAAGGGCCATATCTCAGTGGAAAATTATCGAACCAGAATGTAAAGACAAATTGCGCATCTCCATTTGATATTGATACTTCCTAGCAAGTTTCGCGAAATTCTAACAAGGAGTTATAGAGAAATAGCCCGGACAATAATTTTCTATTTGACTACTATGTATATATGCATTAAAAATATATACAAAGGGCCATAACTCAGTGGAAAATTATCGAACCGGAACGTCACGACAATATGCGCATCTTCGGGGAGTATAAAAAACGCTAAAATGTGCTCACAAACAGTTGTTATTCTCAAACAAAAACATTCCGAATTTCGTAATATTAAAATAAACTTCCTCTCATTGAAATGAAAACGATTTTCGATAACCTATAAAAGTATGTTCCCGTCATATTTGCTTTATCTTTATCACCGACTGTTTACAAATGACTTTGTAGCATTATTATTGGTCATATCTATGTGACTTTATCATTGACCCCGAACATACACGGCTCTGTATCTCGTCTATGGAAATGATATGCATTGTATGCGCTATATTAATTTTTGCTCAGTATAATATTCAAACGGTTTCACATTTATTGATATGCTTTTAACAACTAGTAAAATAATAGTGCTGTTTATAGTAATACTCGACACCTTGTCGTAATGAATTGAGTCAAGCTGCAGGTGGTAATTTTATAATTCACGATACTACAGATAAGCTGAGTATTTGAATATTTAACTTGCATTCGCCCTGCAAATTTAATCTCATGAGGCTTGCTCAGACTTTGCCACTCATTCCTCATTGTAAATCCGACGGAAAAAAACTCATTACAGACAAAATATGGCAACAGTTCTATAATAAACAAGACAATGTCTTACAAGTAATCAGCCCTTATAAAAGATAAAAAAAAGAACACATTACGTCTTTAAACTAAAATAACAGAACTAAAACTGTAAGGTAATTATACTTAAGATAAGGTGTACAACTATCGATTGATATTTTAACAGTCACATTGTGTTTGTGTAATATAATTAAAGTTCTCAGACACAAATCAACCACTCCTGACCTCAAAAATAGATAGAAAGAAAGAATCCCCAGTTAATAACTTTCCTACAAATTACATTTAAATCTTTTTCACTGTTATATTGCCTATAATTGTATGCATAATATATTGTACGGTGCATAGAGAGATGGTACTCCCCGACCCTCTTGCACCTATGCCGGGGAGAATAAACGGACAGCCAATTTGGTGATCGAAATTAAAACAATATATATATATATATATATATATATATATATATATATATATATATATAGTTTTAAAGACACCAGTTTATTGGGTCAAAAATGATTTTTACACTCGATATATTGGGTCCTTACCTTGTTATTGGGTCCTCAATCTGCCTATTGGGTCTTGACCCAACAATTCAACGACCCAACAATACATGCATGTTTAACATAACTACATTTACCTAATTAAGCCTCTCGCACTTAACTTATTTTACACGTTTATTGGGCCCTGAGTAGCGGTTATCTCCCCTTGACAGTTTGCTAAGTGTGTATATATACTGTTTATCCAATCAGAGTTCAGGTCATAGTTCAGGTCCCAATACATTGGGAAATTCATTATGACCCAATAAACTAGTGATGCGGTATATATATATATTTTTAACAAGACCCAGCAAAAATGTTGGGTCAGACCCAGTATTATGGTTTGAGCATAAAAGGCGTTAACAGTTGAATTACCCGTTAAGTTACGACTATATAGGGATATATAAGTAGCTTTAGGTTTACTTAATTCATAAAAAAATACCAAACACGTATATACACACTATTTCAGGGTGGTCCCAATAAATGTGTTCAAATTGAGAGACCCAGTATCCTGGTGACAGAATTTTAAAGGTGTTGATGCACTATTTTCAAACAATGTTTATTTTAAAGGTCTCGCTGAAAAACTTGAAAAAAGCTGAAATGCCATGAAAAATAAAGGAGATATGACCTTTTTACCATATATGTCATGTTGACAAAATGTCTTTTAAAGCAAAGAAATTCTCTGCAAATGAACAATTAAGCATACAATGTATACATTTTACATATGTCTATTTATTTTTAATCAATTTTCATTGATTTTCTTTGCTTTAAAATGTATTTTGTCAATATGCCATATATGGAAAAATGGGCGATAACATCATCGTTCCAAGATGGCCGCCTCCATTTACGATTTTTTGCTAATTTTCAATAGGTCATATCTCCTTTATTTATCATGGCATTCGGATACTGCTCTCAGCTTTTTCAAGTTTTTCATAGCCCTTACAAATAAATCGTTTTTGAAAATAGTGCATCAACGCCTTTAAGGTATAAAAGTGCCCATTGCTGAGTAATTAAGCCAGCAAAACATGTCTGGTGCCTAATGGCACAATGCAGTAAAATATAACTTGATGCCATGGCTTCATTACGACTCTACTTGATTATTTTAACCTTTTAGTCTGCAGTAATAATTTTAAGATATTTCCTTTACAACGACAAAAAGCTTTTAAGTATGCACGCATTTCAATCAAGATGATTCAGATATCAATCATACATGTAGTATTTTTTCTCATTCAAATGTCAACTCATTTGAAAAGAGATCTGCATTGGATACATCTGAAATTTAGAAGTATTTGCGTTTTTACTTAATTAATGTGCTATTTGCATGAGTTATATATGAGTTGCATTGCATTGGGAATATATGCCTGTATGCAATTGTATTCGCATTTTGTTACAACTCTAGACATCAGTGGTTACACAGGGGAGTCTGATATTCTGAAACCAACACATTATACGAAACTTCAATGGGTATCCGGTGAAGATCGGGCATTCCAAAAGGAGGGATAATTGTTTTCATCGGAACCGAGGCTCTGCTAAGGTTCCGATTATAACGGTAATAGGGAAAGTTGGAATTTCCCTATCTGAACCGGATACCCATGACTGATTCTTTTTCTTGCATATGATTTACATTCTGCACAATGACTTCGTCAACTACTAACTTTCTGCATTTTTATTTACACAATGACTTCATGCAACTGTGATTAATGAGGGGGTACAGGGGGGTGATTGGGGTACGGGAGACAAGGGGGTGGGGTGGGAGACAAGTGGGCGGGTATCGGGAGACAAGGGGACGGGAGTCGGGAGAGACAAGTTCGGAGGTTTTTAAAATAACAAGTTTGTACAAAACAAATGATGAAGAATTAACATAGATGAGAGTCGTTTAGGGGTGATATCCTATCAAAATTCATAATTGAACATCAAATGATTTTAAAATGGAAATTATGACATATTATCGACCATTATCTTGTCTATCCGTTATATATAGCAAGATATGTTAAAATCATTAAATACTGGTGCAAAGTGGTTAATTCTTATACTGAAACATACTTGAATAAATTGTCGCTTTCCTTAAGATCGTGTTCGTCTAGATTACGTCTATCGTATCATTCATTAATAATAGAAACAGGTAGATATGCAAGAAATAGAACAAATACAAATGAGCGATACATTTTAATGTGTAATTCTACAGATATTGAAGACGAATACCACTTTGTTTTAGTTTGTCACTTGTAAAATGTTATTCGTAAACAATATATAAAGCCATACTATTATCGCCGCCCAAGTGTATACAAATTGCTACAGCTAATGCAGGCACAGTACGACAATTCTGATCAATTTGGCAAAGTATATTAAAGAGTATTTTAATCTAAGAAATTTCATGATATTTTATTAATTAGTTCGTTCATCCTGTGTAGTGGTGATACAGAGATGTAGTGGTGATACAGAGTTTAGAATATATGTATAGATGTCAGTATATTCGTATTTGTTTGGTAGTACCAGAAACAGGTATCCGTGAAGAAGTCGATATGTCATATATGTTTTTGCTAGTTGACATACGAAATTTCTGCAATTGTTGCATTCGACATTGTTCAACTGTTATGTCATGTTTTGTATTTGTATATATTTGCATAAGTTTGACGGGATACATTTGTATAAGTCAATAAAGAAACTGTTCTTGTTCTAACGAAAGCTCAAAGAACGGATCTTCACACCTCGAACGCTTGACTTTATCAATCAAAAAATGAAAAATAGCAACACTTATTTCAGCTTGATAACTCTCAGATTTTCACTAATTATACAAACAATTGTTTGCATGCTTATTAGTTCACAGGCCCACATTAGTGTTTATTTACTTATCGGCAGCTTTTTTACGCTTGCGTAAAACCTTGTTGTTCATCTTTGTAGTTGATGTTTGTTTCTGTGCGTGTTTGTGGTTGACTGTGGTCCTTGAATGCTGCATTAATTTTCCAGTTTGACTTTTACTGTAAACTAATCATCATAAGAACGTTTAATCCCGTGGCCTACTTTGCCACTGACCGTTCCAAGGCGGTAGCCCTATTGTCAACCCTTTTTGTGTTTGTGATGTCGTTTGCATTTATTATTGCTTTTGCCTTCGTGTTTGTCTGTTTGCGTGTCTGTTTCTGTGTTTTGTGGTTTACTGTCATCCTTGAATGCTACTTTCCCTGTCCGATCTTTTTATATTTCTTTTGTATTGACCTTTTCCTATTGTTAGTGTAAACATATATGCCAATTAGATTTGTGGCAAGCGTCTCCGTGGCCGAGGGGTTAACGCCGTTGCGTTGTAAACCTTCTCGCCTCTCACCCTGCGGGTTCGAATCTCACTTTGAGCTCGACTTGTAAGTGTAGGAAGTGTCGATTCTTACGGATGGCGGAAGGTGTACAGTACTGGTTCTGCCCAGGAAAAGTGGGTGGTCTAAACCCTAAAAATCGACAGAACATTACATATTCGAACAATGAGGTAAAACACCATACGAAAAGCAAACAAACAAACAGAGATTTGTGGCGCTTTGAAAGGCAACAGTAGAACATTTTAAATATGATTCATATCATCGTATTGTGCACTCATATCTATATAGGATTTTTGTTTTAGGTATTCAAGGACGACAGTCAACCACAAAACACAAAAACAAACACGCAAACAGACAAACGAAAAGGCAAAAGTAATAAAAAATGCAAACGACATCACAAACACAAAAGGGTTGACAATAGGGCTACCGCCTTGGAACGATCAGTGGCAAAGTAGGCCACTGGGGATTTAAACCGGTTCTAGGGTGCACCATTATGTTTACATTATTTGATTTAAATACACTGCTTTGCCACAAACTATGCAAAAACGTAGGATGCAACGTTTTCAATCACTATTTGAAAATAAATGAAACATTCATTAGTAACACATTTGAAAGCATTTCCCGTGAAAGTGAAATAGTATACACTTTACAACTAAACTGTTCGATTTTTATTTAGAACTTTTCATTTACTTTAATATAGAAAATAAAATTTCGATATTCATTGTTCTGTTAATTAAAAAGAGTCCGAGATTGATGATACTTTCTAAAAATCATTAATTTGCCTCGAAACAACAATACTAACAGTTTTAATAGTTTTCGACAATTTATTCATTACTTTTAATCACTACCAATGGAACTATGGACGCGAAATTTTAATTTTCCTAACTAAAGGTTGACAGTTAGTTTAAACATATTTTATTCACAAATAGTATATACATTCTGCATCATACATTTATACATTTACATGAAATACATAACTAAATATACAATCAGGAATGAGATACAGAAGTAAGCTATACGCTTTTATGAATCTGTCTCCCAATAGACAATTTATATTTGCATGCGTGTGACAGTATTTTATTAAAGTTGTATAATGTGAAAAAAGAGGAATTGAGCTAGAATGGTTGCCGACAGAAGCTATAAACTCTACACCAAGTTCTATCCCTAATCGTGATTATATAATATATAGAGGATCTTAAACGAGTTAACATTTCATATAAGATTTATTAAACGAGTTATGAATTATTTTAATTTTAACGAGCCTTTTGGCGAGTTAAAATTAAAAATAATTCATACCTCGTTTCATAAATCTTATATGGAAAGGGAACGAGTTTAAGATCCTTTCTATCACATAACATTGCAATCAAATTATTAAAAAATAATTCAGATGGACATAGAACCGCCACGACGTCAGACACACTTTAGCGCCAAAACGTCATAAAATATGTGACGTCGTAACGTCGCGTCTCACACATATCGTTGCGTATAAAAGAGTTCGTGTTTTACCTCTTGACAAAATAGCAGTTTGCGCCAACTTTTTAACAAACCAACATTAATGTTTTGTATAACTTGCATTATTTTTATAAGCTGTCACAGATAATAAGTTTATGACTCAGATCTGGGTGAATTTGTAATAATTAAAATAGTTTCAGTTACTAAACTTGCGTACTGTTACAGGTTTAACTCAATCAATCAAAACAGTTCCAGGTTGTATTACACGTGTGTCATACAATAGAATATTAAATTGGTGTTCGACACTGCTAATCAGGGACGTTATGTGATAAATATAATTACTATTTTTATCAGTTTACAGTTACTATCAGCACACCATTAGAGGAAAGATGAGAGAAGAAGAGTAGGAAATAGAAGAGTAGGAAAGGACAGTTTTTATAAACGTTGTTTGCCTAGCTTATCAGGGAAGGAAGCTGAATCTACACTTAGTTAAAATACTTGCCTCATAGAAGACTATATTAATCATATTATGAAGTAGTTGTTTAATTATTTGAACCTCTTTGTAGAGTGTATGTTTGTCTGTACTGAATACGTTTAGGTGAGTTTCGTATGGCAGTGATTGATCTCCGTATAGAAGGTAGTTCACTTGTGGATGGGTGTTTATCTCTTGTAAAGTATGTAGCATAGTGTTTCTCTGTTCTGTGTATTATATTACATGTCAACAGAAAGTGGGTTATGTCTCTGTTTCTCCAAAGTTACAAAGGGGACTGTCTGTGAGCTTTTTTTGTATAAAGATGATAGTTTAGTGGACTGCATTTAGTTCTCAGTCGAGTGTGCTGTATCTGTGATATTCGATTTCCAGTGTAAAAGTGCTTTGGAGTTACTGTATCGTTATAATTAAGTCGACTTTTGAAAATGGGGGAGATGCCGAATCTTTAGTATTTGATGGTAGTTCATTTCAGTCTCTAATAGTAGAAGGAAAGAAGAACTGGTAATAAAGTTGTGTTCTACAAAACATAGTTCGATTATCGTTCGAATTTCGAAGGTTGTAAGAAACGGTCTGGCTGATGTTAGCGGGAACTAGTTCAGTAAGTGGACTTGGAGCGAGGCTGTGTGTCATTTTATTGAAAAGAATGAGTTTATGTTGTTTTCTTCTCGATTTAAGTGTGTCCCAGCATATGTCGCGATAGAGTTCTGCTATTGCAACTAATCTTGTAGTAGCCGTTGCTATTCGAGCTGCTTCGATTTGGACTTTTTCTAAGTCTTGCTGTTGATATTGCGTACACTTGTCCCAGACTACATCTGCGTATTCTAATACTTGTCTGATAAATGTTAGATATATGATCTCTAATGATTTTCGATGTAGTTGAAACTTTAGTTTGCACATTATGTTGATTTTTTTCCAAGCCTTTTCTGTTATATAGTGTTCAGGCCATGTTCCGTTTGTGGATAAAATAACTCCTGTGTTCATGACTATTTACTTCTTTTATTTTAACATGGTTCATGTTTAGATGGGGGTGATTAGGTTTATTTGTTTTTTTAGAAATACTAATCGATTCTGTTTTAGAAGGGTTAAAGGTAATGAGCCACGTTTGAGCCCAAGCATGACTTGTTTGCAGATCATTGTTTAAAGTAGTTGCCGAATTTTCAGGCGTATCGAACATTTTGTAAAGACTTGTATCGTCAGCGAATAATTTTATTTTACAATTTATGTTCGAGACAATATCATTGATGTATATTATGAAAAACAGCGGTCCAAGGATTGAACATTGGGGCACACCAGCCTTGATTAAAGAAATGTCAGAAAGAAAACCAGGAATTATAACTCGTTGTTTCCTATCTTCGAGATAATGTGAATCCAGGCTAAGAGTGAACTCGTTATTCCAACTGCACAAAGTTTAAGTAAGACTCTGTCGAAGGCCTTTGATATATCACAAAAGACTGCACGCACTTCTTTACCTTCGTCCAGAGCCCTGCAGAAGGTATTATATATATCAACAAGTTGGTTTACAGTTGAGTCTTTTAGGACAAATCCAGACTGGAGAGCTGTGATCATTTTGTGTCTAATAAAGAAGTTAAATATATGTTTATGGACTATCCTTTCCATGACTTTGTCAATCGTTGAAAGCAGAGAAATAGGACGGTACTTTCAGGCATCCGAGGGATGTTTTTCTTAAATATTGCACACATATGGGCTATTCATTACGTGATCCGAGTATTAACTTCCATACCCCATCCAACTCCTTCTCCAAGAAGAGAAAACGGGGTTGGCTGGGGTATGAAATAAAACCTTAATTTTGGCTTAGAAAGTTTGCATATTGTAAACTTAAAACATTTAATATGTAATTTTAAACAGGTTATCGCATTTTGTTTCAGTACACATGTTTTTAAACGTGTTTTATTATCCGTTATATCAGTTATAAATCCCTGCTAATATAACCTTTCTCATCGATAAATGGAATCATGGCGGGACCACGTAATGTTACACTTTAATGAAAGCTCCTCATATCAGGACCAGCCGCCTTGCCAAGAAATATAAAACGATCGGACAGGGAAAGTAGCATTCAAGGAGGACAGTAAACCACAAAACACAGAAACAAACACGCAAACAGACAAACAAGAAGGCAAAAGCAATAATAAATGCAAACGACATCACAAACACAAAAAGGGTTGACAATAGTGCTACCGCCTTGGAACGGTCAGTGGCAAAGTAGGCCACTGGGGGTTTAAACCGGTTCTAGGGTGCACCAAACCTCACACTTACCCTACTGTCATCCCATTAAAACGGGGCAGTGTAAATAAAGAAATCCCCGCCATGATCTAATCTCTAACCAACAAGGCAGCATCAATAGGCAATATAAGTAAAACACAAATATGCTCGTGTAAATATAATACAAAAAAAAACAATAGCCTAGAAAGCCACAATGAAGGTACTCAATGACTTTGCAGAAGCCAGAGCAGTAAGAGAATAAACCATTAAGGGCACGACAAGAAAGATCATGGACAAACATCAAACGCCACCGTCCCAATGGGCTTTAGGTAGGCGTCATCATAGGGTCCACAGCCTGTCCGGTCATCGTACAATTAAAGAGGAAAGCATAGTGGCGAAATGTAAAAGGGTCCACCACCAAGCATGCAGTACGTTGCAAAATGATAGGGTCATAACCTCTTTTGATAAACTTTTTAACAAGTTTAACAAAGATAGTATGAAAGTTATCATGACCTAGAATCTTACGAAGTTTATAAATCACATCACCATAGAAGTCAGGTTGTGATAGTCCTTGTCTCAGTGTTTGCAGCAAACATTTAACTTCTATTGGTGTTGTAGTTTAGGTCTGCCTTGACAGTTTAAATGCATACACCGAACAGTTTTGAAAATCCAAAATGAAGTCAATTTTCAAGAGCTATTTACATATTTTTCAATTCAAGCTTATCTGTAGATTAATTCTAAAGAAATGGTGAAAGATGTTTGTTAAGGATCAATAGTCATGAAAATAATACGAAATAACATTTTGGAGCGAAAAAAAGCATTTCATTCAAATTTCAAAATCTCAGTTTTCAATTAGTATTTTTTTGGTGTAAAATGTTCCTAAATAATACAGAAACACGAAACAGTTTTCATTTTTGGAATGCAATGCGTATTTAAACTTGTGCGATGATGCAAATTTTAAAGATGAAAGTTTGCATCATCGAACAAGTTTAATTACAAGCAAGAAGGGATGGTCCTTAAATTATTTTTAGGAGTATATATAAACCTTTACAAAATAATATTCGAAAAACAAATATAGCCTGCTGAAAGAAATGCTGTATGTTAAACAAATACTTGGTGTATTATCTGTAAAGATACTTCCATCGATCATTTAGATGATGATGTTACAGAATACCACCACAAGCAAGAAAAAGGTATTTGTCATTAACATTTCATTAGTCAATCAGTATACCATTTATTTTATGTTATATAAATGGTGGTACTTACAAATAGAGATCAGCACTATATTTTTTCCATTTAATTACAAAGAGGATGTTCAATCGTTAAAGAACGTCATGTTATCAAACGTATTACATTGGTTATAATTGCCAGTCGGTATAAAGCCGCACAGGAAATGTAGCTGTCACAGAACACAGCATTAAAACAAACAGCAATTAAACATTTAATAAGAAGTAAGGCATGTGACATCACAAACACAAACTGGTTGACATTACGTAATATGTTGACAAATTGAGTTATATTTGGTTTTATTATACCTCACTCAAAATTCTCTATGTAATTTCCCCATTCCCGATCAGTCAACAATTGGTAATGTTTCATGGTAATGTTTCATGGCTAAAAATAGAACGGTGGTTTCCCAGTTCAGTTTATTGTTGTTAATAAAAAATAATTGCTGATTAAATGAATTTTGATGTTTGGTATAATAAAATAAATATCACATCCCATGGAGGGTGATAGAACATATTGTCAACCCTCGATGTGGTAATGTCCACCTCGGCTAAAGCCTCGGTGGACATTACCAATCTCGGGTTGACAATATGTTCTATCACCCTCCATGGGATGTGATATTTATATAATGTTATCCGATATTCAATGCACAAACACAGGTTTAAATCACGTCGATTTTGTATCACGTTTCAGCAGCCTATAAACATAGTTACTATTTCAGAGACCTCAAAATTAATCTGTACTTTAAGAAATGTCCCGTTTTTGCAAGACATTATCTTTTTGACACATCTGTATTAGGCATTACACTCGCGATCACAACTATATTTATGCATCATCTGATTTGGGGGGAAAAGTGTTGCCTTTGTCAGGAGTTGGCGTTCTAAATTAAGCTTGTGTACTGTGCATTACGTGGTCTCGCCTTAAGCGATGGAAAAGCTTATATTAGCATATTAGCAGGAATTTAAAATAGATATTTCGACATTAAAACACGTCTTAAACATTTTTTTTTACTGAAGAAAATGCGATAACCTGTTAAAAATTACCTATTTTTTTGAATGTTTTAATTTTACAATATGCAAACTTTTAGATCCGAAATTAAGGTTTTATTTCATACCATAGCCATCGCCTTTTCCTTTATACTTAAAGTTAATACTCGGACCACGTAATTATAAACGCACTTGCTAATTCCTACGAACTGTGTGGTGTGTTTCAAAACGGGTCCTTTCATGAGGTAAAAGTGTATTTGGCTGATTATATGGTATAGCGTTATTTATTTATGCGCGCACAGTTTCAAGACGATGATGTTCAACACATACAACTTTGAACATTATATATAACTATATAACATTTTCCTCAGGTTACCTGCCTTATTAGTATACTAAAATTACAATTGTTCAAAGCAAAGGTTGTAAAAAACATCATGTAAAAAACACAATACTTTACAATTATCACAAGACTTGAGCTTCTATCAACTTCCGTTAATTTTTAACTAAACAACTTCGTTCAGAATTAATCTGTTTAAGCCTTCAACTATATCCAAACTAAAGTAAAATAAAGGGTTTGAACACGATATTACGTGGTCCGAGTATTAAAAATAAGTTTTTCTTTATATTATTCTTTGATATGGTTGTGCGGTATAGTTGTCAATAGTGAGGGAGTGTTGTGGTATCAGTAGACAGACAGTCGACAGGTAGATGAAAATTATAGCGTAGTGTCGCATATTAGTTTATTGAAATAAAATAACTGTCCGGCTGTTCGTGTTTTGACGAGGCAAGCTTTCCTCTTTAAAATTTACCTACCATCGATTTGGTATTTACCTATACTCTCGCGGGCGTTACGTTTATATATGAAAGACACCTTCGTGTGTTGTCCATCCAAGACACGCCGTTAGGCGAGCT
The DNA here is from genome assembly GCA_037043455.1 of Cyrtodaria siliqua. NCBI lineage: Eukaryota > Metazoa > Mollusca > Bivalvia > Adapedonta > Hiatellidae > Cyrtodaria > Cyrtodaria siliqua. The sequence continues at coordinate 29,160 of JAWPHD010000244.1, forward strand.
AAAATTGTTTAAGCGGTCATATTTAGAAGTTTTCTCTATTCTATATACATGTGGAATACTGAATTATGACAATATATTCACTTGTGTAAGGAAAACGATTGCTAAAATAAACGTTAGTACAATTAGTCAGATAGTTCAAACAGTTGTGTTGGGTTATTTCTCTTTCGTATCCGGTACCTCTGCTTCTTTGTCCGGGCAATGCAGAAGCTTAAGCGCTAGCATCACAAATTCATCACGGTTTCGATTCTACAGATGTTTCTAATAGAGCGTCCGCTTTGCATGTGTTAGGTCGTGTGTTCAATCCGCAGCCGGGATACAATAGCATAACAACTGTTCTAATAGTTTGTCGTTTAGCATATACATGTACAAGGTAGAATTAGGACTGGTATGTCGGACCTGCTTCAGTATATTTTAAGTGGGTGTTGTAGCATTTTATATGATGTTTACGCATATTTTGTTCGCGGATAATGGTTGTAATTGTGAAAAATGATTTTGTTCACAGAAAGAAAAACCTGTATAGTTATTAATACTCTACTATATATTATATTATGTTGTCATTTATATGCACATTTATGACCATGTGTGTATAAACTTATATAGTATTCTAATACACCCACACTATATAGCCTAGTTCAAAATATCTCGTTATATTGAACGATATATCACTGTAATTTTTGCAACGTTAGGAGAATAAGCATTGCGCATTGCGCATTTCGCATTGTAACGTATGCAACGTTAGGAGAGTAAGAAAAGCAATGCGAAAGATTTCAGATGTGTGCGTTATTTTCACATTTTAGGGGTATTAGAATAGAAATAGAACATCGTTTACGGTGAATTATCTATAATATATCATTATTTGTTAGGAATTAGATACTGCGGCAAAGCTTGCTGTGTAAGGTAGCTTATATGACAAGGAAGCTTGGGTTTGCATTTGAGGTCACTGGGTGTCAATGTCAATGTTTCTAAAAATATAAAAATATGAGATATTTAAACAAAACTTGCTGTATGTGTAGCGTATATGGAAGTGAAGTTTAGGATTGCATTTGAGGTCACTGTGTCAAGGTCATGTCATTGTTAGTAACATAGAAAATATGGTTTCCGGGCAATAACTTCAGTTCAGAGAGAGATATTCAAGTGAAGGCTAGCTTATGTGTAGGTCAGTATATGGAAAGAAATATTAAAATACTTTGTTGAAAGCTTTCAGAAAACTTGGTTGTGGATTTTCCAAGTTTCTTGGGTTTTTTTTTTAAACCACAGTTGATATACACTTACGGGGCATGCACAGACGGATACAACCATCCAACTAGCATTGGTACATATCCCGGTGTCCGTCTTCACCCCTGGAAAAATAGATCGTGGCAGATAACTAGGAATCCTTCGAGATTCGCAGCCTATGACCATATATTCACTTACTGAGCTGGAATACGTTAAAGCGGACGTGGGAATTTGCGATTGCACGCAATAGACTGCGTGATCTAATTCTGATATGACATTATAAGCTTGTTTGACAATTTGTTGATCGTTGCGAAGATCATCAGATGAGCGATTCAGAGCCATTTTGGTCATCTTGTTTATTTTAATACACCTACACCCACATCATTTATATGATGTTGGTATATGATTTAAGACGACAGTTGCTTCAAGAGATCTATGGCTTCTGTGCAGCCGTATAATGTCACGTAACGTTTGTGGGCTTCCCTGTTTAAAGGGATGAGCATAGGATAAAAATGAGGTTTGTTGTACGACCATATAACCAGATTTAATCAGGATTGTCAATGTTCAATATGTCATCCAGATACTGAGAGGTGTCATCAAAGATTTCAATTACATCTGCCTGAGTATTTGACGACACCCGCAACATGAAATATTTTTCATAGCAATACCAAAACAAATCTGCGACAATAGGTGCACAGTTCGTAACCATAGGGATACTAAAAACGTTTCTATAAGTTGTAGTTCCATACCTGATGAAAATATAATAAACTTCCTGGCAGGACCACATTGTCTAAACTGCCGTTAGTAAAAGAAGCTTAAATATTGTTACAGGCCAAAAATTTAGCTTTGTTCTCTAGCGACATTTTGTTCAATGAGAGTAATGAGTTTGTCTTCGATAAGGAGATGTGGTAAGGTTGTATAAAGTGTTGAAAAATCATAAGTACTTATAGATGAAACTCGATATTGTGAATTATCCACATTTATATGAGGATATCCCCTAACTGTTTCTTATGACGTGCATATTTCTCAGTTAATTCGTTTTGCCAGAGCTTGTAGCCGTGTTGAGGACTTCATCCTTCGTAATCTCGACAAACTGAAAAACTCCTCCAACATGGTTACCGTTACCATAAGTTACGTAAGTCGTTTTCTAACTTTTAATATCGTAACACTGATCTCCTTGACAAATATAATAGTAATCTTATAATGAAAATTATCGGTCTGTATTATTAATATTATAAGAAAATTTACAAACAGAGGTTCCGACCGAAGTATTCTGCGGCGCACTACATGCTTACCTGTCGACCTTTCTACAGTTTGCAGTTATGCTTTCGTTTTTGACTGTGCAACGACCGGAGGGCGGTGGACTCTATGACAACGTGTTCCTAAATCTTTTAAGGCGGGAACGGTTTGATGTATGACCTTCACTCCGTTTTGTCGTGCCCTTAACGGTTTTCCCCTTGATGCTCTGACTTCAGACAAGTTATCGAGTACATACGAGATTAGCTTCTTAGGTTTAACTTATTTTTTGATGTAATATATACATGAACATTTCTGTGTTTTTTCTTATTACACCTATCTACGCTTTCTCAAATGTAAGGTGTTAACTCGGCGGTGATTATTTTATTTAAACTGTCCTGTTGTTTAGGGATAATGACAGGATAAGAGTGAGGTTTGGGCACCCTTGAGCAATTTAAACTCCCCGGTGGTCCCTTTTGCCACTGACCGCTCCAAGGCGTAACCCCTGTTGTCAAATCTTATATGTTTGTGGTGTGCTTTTTAACTGAATGTGTTTGTGTTGTACTTTTTGAATCACCTTTGCATTGTAATACTTGTTGGAGTAACTGTATTCTGTGAATGCTACTCTTTCTGTTGGACTTTTCTTTGAAGTTTATTGCAAATTTTATCAAGAACGTCTCCTGAATTTCTAAAGGACCGAAATAAATTAATCCAAGAGTTGTCATAACCTTTAGGACACTATTGTTTAACGTCCGTTTTAACAACAGGAAGACAAGAAAGGTTTGGAGATGTTTGTAGTGATGCAGGCACTTTAATTAGAAATAAATCGGGCTTTATAAGGTTTTTAAGGAATGTAGTACATGGCTGGAAGTTTGTTTTGCTTTTCGTCTACTCTAAGTCGTACACCGGATGTTATGCACTGAAACAACATTCTCCTCAGGAGATTGAACTGGAGTATACGAAATAGTGCTCCCGAGTTCCACAGATAAAACATTGCCGTAATGAAGGCGTCAACAATAATTACATTACTAGCTGCTTTATCAGCAGGAACTAAAACAAATTTATGATGAATTCTTGAATTCACGATTTTAAACGAAACGAAAATGTAGGTTTCAGTTAAAGCGATTGGCCAGAATATAATATATAAATTTTGAATGACTATTTCTTAATATTGGATTGGCAAAACATTTCTGAAAAATACAGCATGTAATATGTTATGAAGACAAATAAGACTGTTACCCAAAGGTAACTTACATGCGACTCATTCAGGTCAATATTATCAGACGTACCCCGTGTAACCACTGTCATATAAACAGGACAGGCTGCTTTCAAAGAACACAGAGACGAAAATTAACACATTCAACAATTTATTATTATTACAATGTTAAAACTATAACGATGTTAATAAAAAAAAAAAAATAACATAATAAACACAAACGTGTTGACAATAGGGGTACCGCCTTGGAACGGTCAGTGGCATAAAGGACGTTGGATGGTTTAAACCAGGTTCAAAGGGCTACCGCTAACGTGTTAAAATTGTTATAAAAATATGTTTAGTGGTTTAGTGTTTGATCCATTTACAGTTCGCCACTATGCTTTACTCTTTGATTGTGCGATGACCGGACATATTGTGGACCCTATGATGACTTATATCTAAATCCTTGTAGGACGGTAGCGTTTGATGCTTGTCTTAAGTCTTGTCTTGTCGTACTCTTAACGGTTTGTACTCTTGTTGCTCTGGCATCGGCCACGTCATTGAGTACTTGCTTTGTGGATTTATAGTCCTTTTTATATTGTATATACATACTCATTTATGTGTTTTACTTATATTGCCTTATTAACGCTGCATTGTTTGTTAGAGAACATAACATGGCGAGGATATCTTTCGTTACACCGTCCCGTTTACTGAGATAACAAAAGCGTAAGAGTGAGGTTTGGTGCACCCTAGAACCTGGTTTAAACCCCCAACTGACCGTTCCAAGGCGGTAGCCCTATTGTCAACCCTTTTACATGTGTGATGTCATATCTTACCTTTAATTCATTTGTGTAGTAACTGTTGCGGTGTGTTTTTGTGTATATGGTTGACTGTAGTCCTTAAATGCTACATGTCCAGTTCGACATTTGTATCTACATTTGGTGGACACTGAATGGTACATTTCCTATTCCAATCTGATTTCTACCTGTAACTCGACTTCTGGTAATTTAGAACAAACTGATTTGTATAATTTATATTAGAAGTACATGTGACGGTTTACCCCCAATTCCCCCCACCCCCTCAGGCATTTTAAAATGGTATTTGAATGTAATGACGTAATCAGGCGCGTGCAATATCGGAAATATTGACACGGTTACGTTAATAATCCCGACATTCAGATTCGATATCGTGCTATTAATTAGTAACACGCGATATCGATATTATATGTCTGTTAAGGAGTTGACATTTTTACGTTTAATCAGATCGGCATTTGGAAACAATGGCATATTTCTGATAAAGTATTACGGGATATCGTAATTATAGCGAACTCATTCGGGTTGAAAATTACCTACAGTCATTATGAGTATTGAAAAATAACAGGTGTGTCTTGCTTCTAGGATATACGTGACTATATAAGGCGTGTGTCGACAATATTTAGTCATTACATGACTATCAGTATAAGTAGCATGAACTAAAAACAAGTAAGTACAACGTTTATATATATAACATAGATTTAAACGTATGTTGATTTAATAGTTTTTTATTTAAAAGGACAGTAATACAGTTGTTCATTACGCACATACGCATCATGTAATCTATTCAATACCATATAATAAACGTTGTTCCTCTTTCTCTCTCACCATTACGGAACAGTTAATTTTCAAACAGATTTAATAAATAAGTTGCTACAATAATGGTATTATACAAGTATGCACTAGTTTCTGATAAAATCTTTGACACAAATACATAACTCAAATGCCTGGATTTACAACAGAGACATTTCTCCCTGACACATGTATCTCTATCCAGTTCTCGTCCTTCAGTTCACTTCTTTCTTATTTTATACATTTTTCTTCATTATGATGATTGCTAATAGCCAATTACGACCGATGATATTTTTTGTTTTACCTAATTATAATTGACAATACAAATGCATAATAATTACAATACAAATGCATGTAAGATAAAATAATATCTAACAGAGATGTTCGAATTTGCACGCACTCAGGCACTCAGGAACGCACGTACATACGCATGCATGCCCGCTCGCACGCACACACGCCAGCACGCACGCGCTCGCACATTGATTATATCTCTTAACTACTCAACGTTTACATAATACATTTATGGAGTAATTGTAATTTTGACAAAATATGCTTACTAATCAGCGTTTTGCATTAATTTATTATAATTAAATGATACAGGAAAGAAACAAACTGCGTCCGTGTAGTATAGTCATAAGTCAAATGTGTGTGTGGGTAGTTCGAATGTTGAAAGTCCTTCCGCTTTACGAGTTAGATTTCCTACTGTAATTTTATTTTCCACTGTAAAGTACATATTCATATATCTGATATTGTTAAGAGTCTTAATTGTTCGTCTTTGTTTAACATCGTTTTAACTGAATAATTGATGTTGATATTACGCCATTTCCTATTTTGAAATATGTGTACATTTCCTTTATTTGATTTACACAATTTAATATTAAAATTTAAGTAGAAAACAGTAGAAAGACACTCTCCGTGACGTTTTGTAAGAAACCAGGACGGTCGTATGTCCATTAGGTCTCACACCTCTATTATCTCCCTGAAAGTTCACGGACCTAGAGATGAAAAAGGAAAACAGAACATAATTCTATTTTTTTCTCAATTTTAGGCAATTTTTAATTTGAAAAATAAGTTTTTCTATGCTTTAGCATACATCTGCAGTGTGAAAGACAGATGATACAGAAAATCCCATGTTGATATGAGGTTTCATTCAAATTTCAGAAGTGTTTGACCTAATCACCACATATTCAGCTAGCTAGTGTATGACTTTTGTATTTTCCATAGGGGTCACAGAAACATGAGCGAGAAACAAAACACCTGGCTTACTCGTGTATTTTATTGTTTTAAATTACTGGTCTTGGCTATAATGAAGATATTAAACCAACAACAATGTCTCTGGACAGCTTTGAAGCTCAGATGTTAGTAACCCTATGGGAAAATTAATTGAGGTGTGAGACCATTAAACTATGAAATTCCAGTCTCTGGCTAATCAAGAAGCCACGTATTGTATATATCAGTAATACACTGCTCAAAAATATTAACGGATTGCTTGTCGATCTTCCATATGGATACCTGTTAAATACACCATTTTGACGGCCCGGCTTTTCCTAAATGCCTTTCTGTACAAACTCCTGTTTTTATGCCAAATGCTTATCAAGACATTAAGTTTTTGTTGCAAATCAGAATTACAGTCATTGCAATCCTGTGAAGTAGTATAGCCAAAAAGATAATAATAAATCATTTTGTCCAAAAAATACAGATTTTTTTCTGAAAGTCTATAAACTTCTTTTTTAATATTCTAGCATTCATGTCTTAAAATGAATTAATGGCAAAATACAGAAATCTACATGCTTCATTTTGGTTGCAGACTTGCAGGGATAAAAAGTGTTTGTTTTTTGAGAAAATGAAAATGTACAAATGTTTGTCCATGACACTTCACAGGATCAGAAGAACTGTAATTCTGGTTTGCAACAAAAGTTTAATGTCTTGAGAAGCATTAAGCATAACAATCAAGTTTGTGCAGAAAGGCATGTATGAAAAGCCGGGCCGTCGAAATGGTGCAATTAACACGTAACTATTTGGAAAATCGACAAGCAATCCGTTATTATTATTCAGCAGTGTACTATAGTTCTATCATATGCATATGCTAATAAAACTATAGATATATCATATATATATGCTGGTAATACTATCATATGTATATGCTGAAAATAATATAGTTATATCATATATATATATGCTGGTAATACTGTCGTTATATCATATGTATGTGCTGGTAATACTGTCGTTATATCATATGTATGTGCTGGTAATACTGTCGTTATATCATATGTATGTGCTGGTAATACTGTCGTTATATCATATGTATGTGCTGGTAATACTGTCGTTATATCATATGTATATGCTGGTAATACTGTCGTTATATCATATGTATGTGCTGGTAATACTGTCGTTATATCATATGTATATGCTGGTAATACTGTCGTTATATCATATGTATGTGCTGGTAATACTGTCGTTATATCATATGTATGTGCTGGTAATACTGTCGTTATATCATATGTATATGCTGGTAATACTGTCGTTATATCATATGTATGTGCTGATAATACTGTCGTTATATCATATGTATGTGCTGGTAATACTGTCGTTATATCATATGTATGTGCTGGTAATACTGTCGTTATATCATATGTATGTGCTGGTAATACTGTCGTTATATCATATGTATGTGCTGGTAATACTGTCGTTATATCATATGTATGTGCTGGTAATACTGTCGTTATATCATATATATATGCTGGTAATACTGTCGTTATATCATATGTATGTGCTGGTAAGACTATAGTTGTATCATATGTACGAGAGGCGCCTCACTTATATTTGAACTCTTTTTTTGTGTAACTGAATCAACTATCTTGAAATTCTCGCCGAATATGTTGATTGTAATGTCAAGTCTAATGATTCCTTCGATATGAAACATTATGACATGCACTATTATGTGCTTCCTAATGTTGCTGCATCCGCATTTTTGAAAATGGGTAGAGAATGACATTTTGAAGCAAAAATCGTCAATTATAAAAATAACTGCAATACAAATTTTAACACAAATGCTTTTAAAATATCGTTAAAGGTTATAGTAATCCGATATTTCCATGCCTGAACGTAGAAAAGTGTAATATGCATTTTTTTTTAATTTGTCGATTTTCAAGATTTTAGCGAAAATTAACATGAAATTCAACTATGAAAATGACTAAATTTACGAAAGCTACTAGTTCAAAACATTAACATGCAGTCATTTTTGTGACTTCCTCCGCTATAAAAAACAAGTTTCATAAGTTTCTCAAAAGAAAAGATAGAAAAATATATAACTTAAAATTTAGGGTCAAAACACACACATTTGCAAATAATGATAAAAATAATATATTTGCTTACCATAAGGTATACGATATACATATATGATATACATCAACAATAACTGTTCATGTTTTTATATCACAAAATATGATAAAAACAGTTACTGTGGTTAATTTATAAAATTATCAGTAACACAGGAGCAAATTTTCCTATTATCTGTCAATGTTTTAATATTGCGATAAAAAGTCGAGCTTTTAATTCATCATCTATATTTTTGTCTTAAAATAAAACATACGATCAAATTTAAATTATAAACACAGGTTTAAACAATTATGATATGTATTTAGTGCAATTATTTGGTTTAAGGTAAAACTCCACGGCAACAGCAACATATAGGCTTCAAATTAGGAAATGGTGTACACCTTATTCAAAATGTAATTTAAAAAGGACAGCGTGAAATTGGATATTATTTTTAAATGCATACGTTCTAAATGACAGTTTCACATCATTAAATCACGTATTTTTTATGACAATCACTTCCGCTGAAAAAACCCACCTTAAACAAAAGTGTTCAATATATGTGGGGCGCCTCTCGTATATGCTTGTAATAATATAGCTCTATCAAATGCATATGCCAGTAATACTATATATATGCTGGTAATAATGTAGTTCGATCATATGTATATGCTTGTAATACTATAGTTCTATCATATGTATATGCTGGTAATACTATAGTTCTATCATATGTATATGCTGGTAATACTATAGTTCTATCATATGCATATGCTGGTATCGTTATATCATATGTATAGGCTGGTAATACTATAGTTATATCATATGTATATGCTGGTAATACTATAGTTCTATCGTATGCATATGCCGGTATCGTTATATCATATGTATATCCTGGTAATACTATAGTTATATCATATGTATATGCTGGTAATAATATCGTTGTATCATATGTATATGCTGGTAATACTATAGTTCTATCATATGTGTTTCTGGTAATACTATTTTTATATCAAATGTATATGCTGGTAATGCTATAATTAAATCATGTATATGCTGGTAATACTATAGTTCTATCATATGTATATGCTGGTAATACTATTTTTATATCAAATGTATATGCTGGTAACACTATCGTTATATTATATGTATATGCTGGTAATACTATAGTTCTATCATATGTATATGCTGGTAATACTATAGTTCTATCATATGCATATGCTGGTATCGTTATATCATATGTATATGCTGATAATACTATAGTTATATCATATGTATATGCTGGTAATACTATAGTTCTATCATATGCATATGCTGGTATCGTTATATCATATGTATATGCTGGTAATACTATAGTTCTATCATATGTATATGCTGGTAATACTATTTTTATATCAAATGTATATGCTGGTAACACTATCGTTATATTATATGTATATGCTGGTAATACTATAGTTCTATCATATGTATATGCTGGTAATACTATAGTTCTATCATATGCATATGCTGGTATCGTTATATCATATGTATATGCTGATAATACTATAGTTATATCATATGTATATGCTGGTAATACTATAGTTCTATCATATGCATATGCTGGTATCGTTATATCAAATGTATATGCTGGTAACACTATCGTTATATTATATGTATATGCTGGTAATACTATAGTTCTATCATATGTATATGCTGGTAATACTATAGTTCTATCATATGCATATGCTGGTATCGTTATATCATATGTATATGCTGATAATACTATAGTTATATCATATGTATATGCTGGTAATACTATAGTTCTATCATATGCATATGCTGGTATCGTTATATCATATGTATATGCTGGTAATACTATAGTTATATCATATGTAAATGCTGGTAATACTATAGTTCTATCATATGTATATGCTGGTATACTATAGTTCTATCATATGTATATGCTGGTAATACTATAGTTCTATCATATATGCTAGTAATAATATTGTTATATCATATGTATATGCTGGTAATACTATAGTTCTATCATATGTGTATGCTGGTAATAATATCGTTATATCATATGTATATGCTGCTAATACTATAGTTATATCATGTGCTTATGCTGGTTTAGTTATATCATATGTGTTTGCTGGTAATACTATTTTTTATATCAAATGTATATGCTGGTAATGCTATAATTAAATCATGTATATGCTGGTAATACTATAGTTCTATCATATGTATATGCTGGTAATACTATTTTTATATCAAATGTATATGCTGGTAACACTGTCGTTATATCATATGTATATGCTGGTAATACTATAGTTCTATCATGTGCTTATGCTGGTAATACTATAGTTATATCATATGTATATGCTGGTTATACTACAGTTGTATCATATGTATATGCTGGTAATACTATAGTTCTATCATATGCATATGCTGGTATCGTTATATCATATGTATATACTGGTAATACTATAGTTATATCATATGTATATGCTGGTAATACTATAGTTCTATCATATGCATATGCTGATATCGTTCTATCATATGTATATGCTGGTAATACTATGGTTCTATCATAAGTGTATGCTAGTAATAATATCGTTTTATCATATGTATATGCTGGTAATACTATAGTTCTATCATATGTGTATGCTGGTAATAATATCGTTATATCATATGTATATGCTGGTAATACTATAGTTCTATCATGTGCTTATGCTGGTATACTATAGTTCTATCATGTGTTTGCTGGTAATACTATTTTTATATCAAATGTATATGCTGGTAATAATATAGTTCTATCAAATGCATATGCCAGTAATACTATATATATGCTGGTAATAATGTAGTTCGATCATATGTATATGCTTGTAATACTATAGTTCTATCATATGTATATGCTGGTAATACTATAGTTCTACCATATGTGTATGCTGGTAATTATATCGTAATATCATATGTATATTCTGGTAATACTATAGTTCTATCATATATATATATGCTGGTAATACTATTTTTATATCAAATGTATATGCTGGTAATACTATAATGTAATCATGTTTATGCTGGAAATACTATAGTTCTATCATATGTATATGCTGGTAATACTATTTTTATATCAAATGTATATGCTGGTAACACTATCGTTATATCATATGTATATGCTGGTAATACTATAGTTCTATCATATGTATATGCTGGTAATAATATCGTTATATCATATGTATATGCTGGTAATACTATAGTTCTATCATGTGCTTATGCTGGTATACTATAGTTCTATCATATGTGTATGCTGGTAATACTATTTTTATATCAAATGTATATGCTGGTAATGCTATAATTAAATCATGTATATGCTGGTAATACTATAGTTCTATCATATGTGTATGCTGGTAATACTATTTTTATATTAAATGTATATGCTGGTAATGCTATAATTAAATCATGTTTATGCTGGTTATACAAAAGTGTTCAAATATAAGTGGGGCGCCTCTCGTATATGCTTGTAATAATATAGTTCTATCATATGCATATGCCAGTAATACTATATGTATGCTGGTAATAATGTAGTTCGATCATATGTATATGCTTGTAATACTATAGTTCTATCATATGTATATGCTGGTAATACTATAGTTCTATCATATGTGTATGCTGGTAATAATATTGTTCTATCATATGTATATGCTGGTAATACTATAGTTCTATCATATGCATATGCTGGTATCGTTATATCATATGTATATGCTGGTAATACTATCGTTATATCATATGTATATGCTGGTATACTATAGTTCTATCATATGTATATGCTGGTAATACTATAGTTCTATCATATGCATATGCTGGTAATACTATCGTTATATCATATGTATATGCTGGTATACTATAGTTCTATCATATGCATATGCTGGTAATACTATCGTTATATCATATGTATATGCTGGTATACTATAGTTCTATCATATGTATATGCTGGTAATACTATTATTATCATATTCATATGCTGGTAATACTATAGTTCTATCAAACGTTTGTATCCAATTACTGCAGCATTGAGCCGTTTTGAATAGATGGATGGGTAGTTTGACAGGTTAGTAGGGAATGAGGTGATAAGAGAGAGAGGTTGGTTACGAGTGTGAGAGAGACATTTGGCGCATATGTGTATAAGACAAGTATTCATGTACCCTACCCGGCACTATTGTCGGCAATAATGCAAAAAGCACAATTGCACATGTGTCTGTTGGGTGTCTGTACTCCTTTCCATATATTTTTTCTAATATTATTCCTTCACAATACGAAACGATTACGATAGGAAAATAATCACGAATACACAAAGCTATGCCGCACCTTAATACGGAACGATACGATACGATAAACAACTTGTTCCTGCCTGATGAAATCGTCAATAGCTTTTAGTTGTTTCTAACAGCGGCACCTGAAATATCTACAGCACTATAAAGCGATAAAACATATATACACGTGGTTCATGCAACATTTGTGCATGGTCTGTCATTCAGTTTAATCCCGTCATAGATTATTCTAAACAAAACATTTTCTCTTATCTCGATTTTTAATCTTTTTTGGTTTCTTTCGATTTGTATTGCAATGATAATATATCGCATCAAACTCGGTCGCGCAGCTATCAACCGACAAACGTTGCTTAGAGTTCGTGCATGATTTATCATTTTTTCTGAACTCGTATGTTTCCATTCCAGCGAAATTATAGAGCATGAAAAAGTTGTTTGCGAACATCGGAACGGTAAACGCGAACAAAAACAACCCAGATATAGAACAGAGGCACCCAATAAAACGCCCGACACCAGACGTAGGTACAACGTCACCATAACCTACCGTTGTCATGGTAACGACAGCCCAATACCAGGCAACGGGGATACTTTCAATTGTTTTCCTATCTTCGCAAAGGTAAACAATACTGCCAAACGTGCAAACGCCGACAATAAATAATAATAAAAAAATGGATAGGTCCTTAGTATTTTTCATAACAGTGTATACAAGAACACGACTGGCTCGTACGTTCTTTATAATTCTGAATAATCGAAAAGAACGTACAATCTGAACAGATTCGAGAATATCAACCCAGCCGTCTTCGTATTTTTCACGTTTTCTCAAATTCAACGCAAGCATATGCAGGTATATTCCGATAACCGCCATTGCGTCTGCGGCGTTAATTACTGATTTGAAATAATGGGCATAGCATGGGCAAGACATGAGACGACTGGCCAGGTCGACTGTAAAGAAGACTATTGTTATCATCTCTAAAGTAGACATTGTGAAAATCTTAATTTTCTTATTAGGAAGCTTAACACGTTTTCTATGAGCTTGTTCGAACAACCAATTATACCATCTAGTTTTCGCTTGAGGAAGGCTTGTAATAGCATGCAGCAAGCTAGTATTACCCGCATATACACTTTCAATGTCTGTATCACTACCACGTTGTGTGTTATCGACATTACCTGTCTTTTCTTCAACCTGCGTTTCTGCATCTGGATCATCTACATACATATATATAAACTCGTCCATATTATCAGTGTCATTGGTTTCATTATTATCTTGTGGAATTTCATTTTCATGACAGTGCTTTGTCAGTATCCAAGCGACGAGTGCAACGTCACTCATACCGGAAGCTTCCATGTACTCTAGGCGTTCGCAGTTGGTCATTGGCCTCCGGAACCTTGCATCAGTACTTAATGCGAGCGTCAATATGGAGAGTGTAACCATGATCAGGGAAACGGCAAAGTATACCTGAAATGTTAACCACACATATAAATAGAAGATATGCATATTCTTGAATTAAATAATTGTTTGTTAGCTGAAATACAGTCAGTTACTTATAACTTAAGAAAGAACAAAAAAGAGCAACAACAAGAATAGATGACTTCATTCATTTTGACGGTCTAGGACTGTTAACATATGTTATTTGTTTATTTATTGGAAGGGTCTGGAGGTCATTCTATGCTATTCTTTATTAACTTATAATTTAAAGTTTTAATAATGATATGGTAAACTTAGTGTTATTCCCAAGTAAATGTTTATACAAGTGATTTATTTTAATAAATTACTTCAATAATGTATTATTCTAAATGATTGTCTCACGGTTTAATAAACTTAAGAATAAATATCGTTTTAATCATCCAATTGTGCTATAGATTGTACATACACTAGAATAACGATTACCTCGAGTATAAAACAATTATTTCTTAAAGTTGTATAGCTTATAATGAATAATGCATGCAACACAAACGCGACCATGAGGCCCGATTTAAGTCGTGCTCCCCATTGTTTGTATACGTCTGAAGAGATGTGGTATAAGTTTTATTTACATTCAAACGAACAACATGTGAAACATCTAACCTTACATGTGTTGAAAATGACGTAAAACACCATACAAACAAAAATAAAGACTCGGAACCTGAATCTGAAGTTGAATTGCATATAAAAGTGTGGATCACGAAAAAGCAACGAAAAGGACGGGTACAGCAGAATGTTCATTATTGATAGAAAAGTAAAATTCAAACTGGGCACAGGTGATCAGTCTAATTTGAAACCCAAATCACCTTTTTTCAGGAATTAGGTGAGGAGGGTACACAAAAAACAGTTCATGAACTTGTGTTTCATGTATGAGTTCAAGAACTTGAGTTTCATGTATGAGGTCATGACCTCGTGTCTGTCTTAGGAATTTAAAGATGTTATTGTCAATAAATACTGAAAATCACTTGGGAGAAGCAAACTCAAACAAGAGAGTAAGGTAACAAGACACGGGTTTATTGAACCTGCCCATGAGAGATAAATATTTACTTTGTATGTATAATTTAATACAAATATTTGCTATTCACACTATTTATTATCTATTTTCCATATATGGAAAAGGAGCGATGACGTCATCATTCAACGATGGTTGCCTCCATTGGAGTCTTTTTGCAAATTTTCAAAAAGTTCATATCCTCTATATCTTTTAAGATATAATGGTAATTTGTTCAGCTTTTACTACGGTTTTTAAAGCCCTTAGTTCCAAAATAGTGTAACATCGCCTTTAATGATAAATTGAACAAAATTAAACAAAATTTAGACAAAGTGATTCCATTAAGATATAAAAGCATCAATTAACGTGCAAATGAACCAATCAGACAATACTTGAATCATCTAACTAGTGTTCGTGTCACCTTTTACACTTGTTAACATATATTACAGGAGTGTTGTGGTAAGCTTGTAAACCTTTATACATTCATCCTACTAATGGGTCTGATTTCATTTATAAAACAGTCGAAAACGATGAAATGCAATACGGACATGATGTCCATCTTTTTATGCTTGGTTTTTGCTACTGTGCACCAGTCATTTAACGGCCGCAAAGTATGTTTAACCCTCAGCTTATGCTTCGCTATTGATTGGATGAGTGGTATTGCTGCTTGTATTGACTCTCTTGAACAACTCCATTAAAGTATGTTTACCGCTCTTGAGCAACTCCATAAAAGTATGTTAACCGCTATTGAGCAACTCCATAAAAGTATGTTTACCGCTATTGAACAACTACATAAAAGTATGTTTACAGCTCTTGAACAAGTCCATAAAAGTATGTTTACCGCTCTTAAACAAGTCCATAAAAGTATGTTTACCGCTCTTGAACAACTACATAAAAGTATGCTTACCGCTCTTGAACAACTACATAAAAGTATGTTTACCGCTCTTGAACAACTCCATAGAAGTATGCTTACCGCTCTTGAACAACTCCATAAAAGTATGTTTACAGCTCTTGAACAACTCCACAAAAGTATGCTTACCACTCTTGAACAACACCATAAAAGTATGTTTACCGCTCTTGAACAACTCCATAAAAGTATGTTTACCGCTCTTGAACAACTCCATAAAAGTATGTTTACAGCTCTTGAACAACTCCATAAAAGTATGCTTACCGCTCTTGAACAACTCCATTAAAATATGTTTACCGCTCTTGAACAACTCCATAAAGGTATGTTTATCGCTCTTGAACAACTTCGTAAAAGTATGTTTACCGCTCTTGAACAACTCCATAAAAGTATGATTACCGCTCTGCTAATGCTTCGCTATTGATTGGATGAGTGGTGTTGCTGCTTGTATTGACACTCTTGAACAATTCCATAAAAGTATATTTATCACTCTTGAACATCTCCATAAAAGAGAATGTGCTACTTTTCTCTCTTGTTTATATTTGTGCTTCTCAGTACAAATCTTAATAGACGTAAACGGTGAAGTATTAGTGGGGCGGTTAAACATTGTTTGAAGCCGTTACAAAACTGATATACTGTGGCAAAGGTCAAGCATATAGTGGAATAGTTGACACCGTTAGCTAGTGTTAAGTAACTATTAAAGTGCAATCACTCTCAAAATATCTTTTTGTTTGAAATTATTCTTATCTTCCCTTCATAATGTTACTTTTCAAAACCCTTGTCAGTCTGTAGAATAGGAATTTTTTATTGGAAGAGATACCTGTTGTTGATACCAATATTCTCCATGAAATGTTCATGAATTATAGAAGGGTTGCATGACTGTTGGCAGTGTTACATAATTGGTGGCAGGCTTTCATGACTTATGGCAGAGTTTCATAATAGCATCCTTCACAATCTGATCTAACACATGGGAACAGATAAAAAGTCACGCGCATTAACATTGCGACAATTACATCAATAATTGCCTACCGCCATTAATAAACATACAGACTGTTGAATATTAGCAATGTCAACGGATATTCGGTTTAGTTGGGAGAATTGCAACCCGCTATATAACTAACTTTATCGGAGTTTCGACATAAAATCAATTTCGATAACTATGGCTGTGTGCTCAACAGGCACTTATTCTCAAAGTGGAGTTTTCATTAGTAATGTTATGTAACAGTTTTGAAATGAACATATTTGGCAATAACTTCACATAATTACACGGAATACCTACTTTTGCACAAACCGATTTTTGGTTATTGCCTTGATCCACAATTGACCACAGCTTCTGTCGAAATGTTGTGACGCGTGATGGAGACTTCTTATATTCAGAAGAGTTGTCTTGGCTACCAGCCTCCTCGTAAACACATGCTCGAAATTGTTCCAAAGTATGTTGCTCGTCGATGAAACATTTTAACCTAACATAGAATAAAATACAATTGATCAAGTATAAAGAGAGGTAATATAGACAGAGGATAATTTTTGTTTTGGAATGAATAAAATAAAGATTCATTATCACACGTTTATATTTTAAAACTCTGACTCATATATTTAACCATCTCTAGAAGTCATAGTCTAGTATAAGTGTTCTGCTGAGTCATAATGCAATAAAACTATTGGCCTGTTTTCCTGAGAAATCAATATCTTAATTTATATATTTTCACAAACTGTCAATACAATCTAATAAATGAACTACGTTTATTCAACCTTTGTTCGAGAACAGACCCATGACGCTCATTTAAAAAAAATAATAGCGGATCTCCCGTGAATTTATTCGCTATAAAGAAAACCAACGGTGGAATAAACTCTACTGATCGGGAGCGACTTTCCATCACTTATTTATACATAAACTCTTAACTCCGACAAACATATATATCATGATAATTGATACTCTACATTTAATGTTCCGTTTCTCTTAGATAGTATCAGTTTTAAAATGTCAGTATACATTTACATAATCATTAAATCAGAAGCCGTTTATTTCTACGAACTCTAATAATAGCGGCAAAGCTTGTTTCCCGAAACTATACACTAAATTAAATACGATACTTTATACTTATGTCTCATTGCGTACACACCAGTAATTAAATACTAGCAATTAACTCTGCAGCAGTGATCTATTTCCTTTCTATTTTTTATCTAAAAAATAAAACATACAATCTACTTTACTCAGAAGACCAGAGTGTTACGTTATCACACAAACGGTCGGTCTTTAAGAAACTATAAATTTCTGTCGAATACGAAACTATTCACTTATCGTTGGATGTACTAGAAATAGTTAATGGTAGTGTATGCATGTATTTAGTTTGACCAGATATTCATTTTAACATTTGCATTAACCTGTACACACCATAACACCGTTACACATACTATATAGGTTCATAAGATCTAGTATTTTTATAAGGTATTTCTATTTTTCTATTTTTCAGTTTCTTCAAGATATCATAACTTTCAACATGTCGGTGTACTTTTACATAATCATTGAATCAGAAGCCGTTTATTTCTGCGAACTCTAATAATAACAGTCTAAACATTTGAACGTGCGGCAAATACACTCCCAGAAAAAATGTGTTCACGCCAGTGTGTTAACACGTCTTTGGAATTGAAGGTTTTATATGAACAAGATTTAAACGTATAGCAACGACTGTCTTGCACACATACATGTTATTACCTCACAACTGTGTTATACTAATGCTGACATGGGCGCAGAAAGTGCACGCTTGTAGTAATTATTGGGTTATGTTTTTGCTTTTCCGAAATTTATGTGTTTGTTTTTGTAACTTTGTGTGTGTATCCTGTAGAAGGCGATAAAAGCCGAAAGCGCTCGATATTTGTTTGTTTAAGCACTGTTTGGTTTATCTTATTTGTCTAACATTAATCTTTTTAAATACCTAACTTCCCGGAATCCTCGGGATCCAGTGCTCCATACTATTCTTTACCGTATATGTGTATATATATATATATATATATATATATATATATATGACTTCATTACATCGTTATTAATATAATAATCAATTATGCGGCAGTAAGCGCGGGCACACCCGACACCATATAAGGATGTAATTAATTTCGGAAAATCACTTTCGTATTCGTACCACTTATTTACAGCTTGGGGTTTTGCTCTTTTTTTTCCAACCGTCAGTTCTAAGCGTCTGGGAATTAGATATGCAATGCAAAAACAGATTTTAAATGAGCATGACGTAAACTGGGTTTTGGACCGCAAGTGGCCGCTGACCATTATGTGGCATAATATATAGTATATTCATAGACTGAAGAAATCTTAATATATTCAAACACATTGATATACAGATATCGGTAGTACATTCTGAGATACTTTTGTTTTCTTCTTTTAATTTCGAATAGATGATTCCACTTCTACAGCCTTTGCATGTTCTGAGTAATGTTTAATCACCCTTAGACAATGTTGCCTGATTTTTACTTTAGTCTTTAGACAGTTATTTATGACACGCAAGCGTCATAATCTCTGCTCCCAACTAAATCCATTATGTTTATTTCGTCCATTGTTTACTCTTTTATGTGTTACCCTCGTGTATATAATGTTGTATAAATGTTGGCTAAGTACATCTTTATTGATTTAGCTGGTAAATGGTTTCTATTAATAGCACATATATAAATAGCTGGGTTGTGTACTTAGTCTATTGATTTTAGACCAGACTGTTTTGATTGACAACCAGTGTTATTGTCAATCCGTTTTGTTTGTGATTTTTTATCTTGCATTTTATTCATCTTTAAAGTTGTTTCTGTCTGTGCTTGTGGTTGACTGTCGTCCTTGATGCTAATTTTCCTGTTTGGTTTTTATATCTATTTTAGCAAATTCTAAATTATTGTTTACATCATGGGAGACATTATATTACTCATTCAAGGTTATTGGTATATTCTAAAGCTTCTAGGACCTTCTATGAGGCTTCAATTAACTGTTAAGGTTTTTTAAAAATAACTTGTTTATCCTAATGGTATATTCTTAATGTTTTATGACATTCTATGCCAGTATAAATAAAGCATTTTGGGGTTGTTGTTTGGTTTCAGTATTTAGTATTCAGTTCTGAGTATCTGGTTCAATATTTGGATTGAAAATTTAGTATAAGCGAAAATAGGGGAATAAATAGAGGATATACATTATTTCGCTCATCTATAACAAAGAGTATGATAATATTTGATTTTGTCCTATGTGAATAAATAAACCAGGAAAGAAAGTGAAATTGGATTAAAGGGAAACTTGACGACTTTGATTAAAGGGGCACTTGACAATTTAGATTAAAGATACACTTGCCAATGGTGTTTGGACTTTATTCATTTATCGGATTTTAAAGAAATACTGGATCCATTTTTTTGTATTTTCTGTAAGTGAATATATTTCATTGTAATATTTGAATACATTTGTTGATTATATTTTAAAAATAGTTGTTGCTGGTTTTGCTTCCTTTCTTGTTACATGTTACCGTAACCAAAATTGGGGGCTCGTCCGGGATAGAAACGTTTTCGTACACTTTTATCATTAATACATTGTTTTCGGCAATATTAATAAAAAACAATAAATAATAATAATAAAAAAAATCAAAAGTACTCGTAACTTTGTATTATTATGAAAAGTAGCAATACAAACGGTGTTTGATGTTGAACATATTGTTGCTTCGCCTAACCAGGAGGTGTTTGATAAACTGAACATGCTGAAAAAGGGTGACTTGCTCTTACTTGCCCAAAATGTTATTTTGGTTAGCTATATCACGGTGGGGAATCAAAGGCACCATAACGCTATTGTTATGCGTTAAAATTGTCACCGTGCATTTTCCGTTACGGTGCCCAGCGCAGAAATTGTCGTCAAAAGGTGAGTGTGAAATTGTGTTGTTTTTTATCAAGACGTTTTATGTCCAATTCCCCAAAATCGGGGAATGTCATTCCGGACAAATATGTCCAACCTTTATTTTGAAAGCAAAATAATTGATAAAATGCCAAAATCTAATCGTGTAGAGCGTTTGGACTTTGCAAGAGTTCATTGTTGATTTGTCAAAATTTGAATTTTGTGACCATTCTTCAACGATCTGCAGGTTTACGCTAATATTTGACCTTCATACAACTGTGTAATGGACAGACGGATGCTCTGGTATAAAAAACTGAATATTATATGCCATATAAAATGCTATAAACCAATTTTTTGAAACGTCGTTGTGCCCAGGTCGAGACTATGGTGCCCAGTGCAAGTAACTTTAAAAACAAAAAACGGTCATATTTAATAAAATATACACAGGTATCCACTAAATAAATATTTGAATTGACTTGACCTGTGTTAAAATGTGTTTGTGGGGAAACTTAATTCAACTTCAAACTGCTAAATTATCCAATTAGTCCATCCCTCCACAATCCCTGCTTTTTGTTTCGAACTCCGTTCATGTTCCAATTAATTATCCACCAAATAGTCTCTATAGGACATAACTATTTATTTAGTGGATTCCTGTTTATATTTTATTAAATGTGACCGTTTTCTTTTTCTTTTAAAGTTACTTGCACTGGGCACCATGTCGCGACCTGGGCACCATAGTCTCGACCTGGGCACCACGACGTTTCAAAAAATGGGTTTATAGCATTTATATGTCATGTAATATTCAGTTTTTTGTACCAGAGCATCCGTCTGTCCATTACACAGTTGTATGAAGGTCAAATATTAGCGTAAACCTGCAGATCGTTGAAGAATGGTCACACAATTCTGATTTTGACAACTCAACAATGAACTCTTGCAAATTCCAAACGCTCTACACGATTAGATTTTGGCATTTTTTCAATTATTTGGCTTTCAAAATAAAGGTTGGACATATTTGTCCGGAATGACATTCCCCAATTTCGGGAAATTGGACATAAAACGTCTTGATAAAAAAAAAGCACAATTTCACACTCACCTTTTGACGACAATTTCTGCGCTGGGCACCGTAACGGAAAATGCACGGTGACAATTTTAACGCATAACAATAGCGTTATGGTGCCTTTGATTCCGCACCGTGTATATGGTAGAAGACGAATCTTTTGAAGAAAATGCATTAAGCTTGTTAGTAGAAACTGAGTCTGAATTAAAATTATAAGAAATTGAATTGCAAAAAAATGACGATGAGGAATCAATGTATCGCAATAATTCCCCTCGGTACAGTGTTTATTTCTTTATATCCTCCGCATGCGGAGAGTCATACAGACATTACATATATTGACAGTACAGAGTATATGAATATGCAATAAACCATAGAAACAAATGAATAAAGAGAGAAAAAATGAAAAGCAAAAAATTAGTAAATAAATGATATGTACAATGTTCCTGAAAGCAGCATATACGTATTGCCAAAATAATGAAACAAACACAAAAATAAATGTTAACTTTATTCTATCTAATATTCAAGTATTTGGTGTATTTAAACAGGAACTACATTATATTATAACATAAATAGTTGCGATTCATATCATAGACGTTTACGCTCCTGTTAATGAATGATAAACAGAGACCACGCTTTGCTAATACTTGCCATATTATACACTAAGAATGATGCGTATTCATAGCCAAGCAGAGACATCATTCTTTCACACGTAGCTCCTTACTGAACGGCGAGTCGGCCTATATCAGCATGCCCGGTTAACAATGTAAACACTTCCTCACCAAAATATTGGCGATTGTGACTTAAAGCATCATTACGAGTTTCCACAAAATAACTGCATTCAAACATTGCATGTTTAACATCACCAATATATATCAAACCACATAGTGAGCAAAGTTTTTCTGTGTTAAATGAGCACATTCTAGACAACAAGTTTATAACATTTTTACAACTATGAGTCATTTTTGGATTAATTCGGCACAAACGCCATACAATACTTTCACCAAACACTGGTTGAATACAACAAAAATCGTTCATTTCAACTGTTTGAACTCGGAGGTACCTATTTACCTCTTCACGCATGTTTACGCATTTGTTTAGTAAACGTTTCCATACAAATTTAGAAGGAAAATTGCCAGTTTCTCTATACTTTACTAGATATTCAAATATATTATACTTTCGCAAAGTTACACATATATCTTTAAAATGTCCAGTTTGGGTATTTTCATTTTCTAAATACGAGCATAGGCGAAGTAGAAAAATATCTGTGATTTTGGAGTAAATGGCTAAATTGTATAGCTGGCCAAATAAGATTAGTTTTCTTTTGTCAATTTCTGACTGCAGGGAATTTAACCCTATAAGCCCCAAAGCAATATCTGTTCTTGTTCTTTTACCAACTGACTGCATACATTTTACACAGAATCGATGACTTTTTTCAAGAAATAAAATATCGCTATCAGACAAAGTATACCACAGCTCGGAACCATATAAAACTTTAGGTAACACAATTTTTTTATACATTTTTTTAGCAGTATATGGATGAATAACCCCATCGTCATGAACACCACAGCAACCTAGACTCAAGAGAGTACCTTTAATTTTTGCATTTGCATCTTTAATATTTACAGAGCAATTCAAATATTTATTAAGTGTAACACCTAAATGGTTATAATTGTCGACTTCATTGACGAAATCATTTCCTACTTTCCAAATTCTATAAAAAATATTGTATTGCTGTTTCGACTCGTTGCATACCATTATGGCTGATTTAGACGCATTGTACTCGTATCCCCACTTACAAGTGTATTTGTAACACGTTTCCATCATTCGGTCCATGCTGTTTTTTGTAAGCGAAATCAATGTCATGTCATCTGCTGCTACTGTGCATGGTACTGGAACGCCTTTAATACAGAAACCTGCATGCATGTCTTCCAATTCTTTTATAAGCTCGTCAATGAGGCACAAGTAGAGGAAAGGCGAGCTAATGCCACCCTGTCTAGTACCAATGTTGACAGGAAAAACATCCGATTTATGTCCTTTGTACAAAACACAACTTTCTAGTTCTTCATGAAGACTAACAAATGCTTTCCATAAGTGTGGGCTGAAACCGCGTTTATGAAGTTGGAAAAATAACCCATCGTGCCAAACTTTATCGAATGCCGTCTTCACGTCGAAAAAACATATAATCAATTTACTACCTGACTCTTTTGAGTAATATACACACTCACGAAGAAGAAATGATGTCATGATCGAACCAATTCCTTTTTGAAACCCCCCTTGCAGAGGACTAAAATACACTGGATTTTCACATTCAACGCGTCGGAGTAATAGCTTTTCGTACAGCTTAAGAATAGACGAAGACGGTGTTATTGCTCGATAGTTTGCCGGGTCGTCTTTCCTTTTGCGCCCTCCTTTGTGTATAGTTATTATCAAGCCAGACTTCATTTTTTTCGGTATATGTGAGAATCTGTACATATAGTTATATAACTTTAAGATACACATATGAAGATCTTTACCGCCATGGATACTGTTTTCGTTATATATTGAGTCCAAACCACACATTTTATTTCTTTTCAATGTCGATATGTCTTTAAGTAAATCGTCTAGGAGAAGTGGTGAAAATGATTCATTTAAAATGTCATGCTGCTTCAATTCACCTACAATCCTTTTTACAGAATTTCGAAAGTCCATATCAAACGATGGTTTTACGTCATCTTTGTAAAGATTACAAAAATACTTGCCCCACTCCTCTGCAATAGAACTCGCATTACGGTAAGTATTACCATCAAATACCATCTCGGAATTACACGCTCCGTTAGCACGGGATTTCCTAGAGTTTATTAACCTCCAAAAGTAGCCAGAATCAACATCAGCAGCATTATCTATGTCTTCATTTAGTGAATTTAAATAATGTTCAGATCGAGTCCTGTGATGTTTTCTAAACTCCCTTTTAGCGTCCTTGTATGCAGTGTAACTATTGGATAAAGGTCCTCTTTAGTTTTCCCTCATTGGTCCAGATAGGACGGTTTTGATTCATTAGATAGTGCAGCTGTTTTAATTCTTCATTCCAGTAAGGTTTTAAGTACGGTCGATATTTTGATTTAGGGAACGAACGTTCTGAAGCTTTACATAATACATCACAAATGTTATCATATAGCATGTCTATGGTGTTCCGTCCGTCTGTATGTGTTAAAGGTTTCATATACTTAAACGTTTGAATATTAAGCGATACTTCCTGCTCGTATGCTGACAATTGATCTACCGTAACCTTATTCCATTTAATTGTTTTACGACACTCGTTTTTGCCTACGAACGCATGACCTAGTTTTGAGATTTTGATATTTACCAAAATGGGTCTATGATTAGAAACATTTAACGAGCAATCATTTAAAATCTCACACATATTAATAAGATCTAACATTTCTACTGGACACACAATATGGTCAATTAACGATTCCTGTTGACCATTGTATGAAACAAAAGAAGAATCAGCACCAACACATTTAGGAAGAGTGTTAACCGCAACAAGGTTATTGTCAGACATAAACTCCTCAAGATATCTGCCCCTTCCATCATTCAATTTAACAAAATTTCTACTCTGTAAATGACAATTATAATCACCTAATAAAATAAGTTTACCTTGTCTACCATACGTGTATACTATTTCATTAAGTTTTTCAATATATGATCTAAAATATTCCATATTGTAATTGCTACAAGGAAGATATATCTGTATAATAAACATAAGAGTACCATTATACAATTCAAATTGAATTCCAATTAGTCTATCTTCATCAGTAAAGTTAATGCAACTTATTTTTTCACTAAGTCTTCGTTTCCACAATAGTGCGACACCACCTTTTCAGTATTTTCTATTTACATCATTAGCACTCAAGTTAGATGCACAGACACTTACATAGTCTTGGTGGATTAAATCTAGAAAATCTCTTTCAGCAAGCCAGTGCTCAGAAATGCCACATATATCAATTGCCGCACTATCTAGTATTTTATTCAGATACGTGCTACTGGACATGATACCAGTAGCATTCCATGTCATTATATTCAATGTGCACATGATGATAAATAGAAAACACAGAAATGAAAACAATTTCATTTTACCAAAACAGTTATGCCTGCAATAATTTATTATCGTGCTACTTGTATTTATTATCATGAGGAGAATGTTCGTTAATATTACTGTTGTAAGCATGTTGTTCACCATTGTCATTTATGTACCCTCTTTTGTTCTTAGTTTTGTACGAGTTCCAAGAGCGCCATGGTCTACAAGTTACATGTTTTGACCAAAACCATTTCTCGGATACCTTGAGCATATTTTCATCATCTTCAACATTCATTCGAATCGTGATGCAATCACTATTCTTCATTGGGAAAATTCTTACCCACGTGACACTAACGCCTTTGCGTTTAGCATAATCCATCACTTTCTGTTCTGTCATTGTTGATTTGAAACCACCAACATAAAACCGTTGCACCTTTTTGCGAATGTAGATTGAAAAATCTTCCTCTTCTTCAAATTCTCCACACGCGTACATGTGTCCGTTGTCGTCACGGGGATAGGTAGATACTGTTCTCCTCTCGTCTTGTCTGTTATACCCGGATCGTTTATTCTCAACAGTATTCCGTTGGTTGTAGGATTTATCAGTGTTGAGTGCGAACTCACGATGCTTTGTTGATCCATTAACAACTACTTGAATTTCCCCCCTTCTGTATGTTTGAAAGGGACTTCGACGACTTTCGATGTTTTAATTGGGTTTATAGCACAAGCTAAAAGTTTGTCTCGATACGAACGTATCGGCGTGTTCGAGACAGTCTTTGACATGGAAGCATGTGTGTGCTGCACAGGGGTTTCCTTCATACTCAATGTATTTAAAACATCCGTCTTGGAGATCACACTCGCTGGAAGGTCGTGCGTCATCGAATCCACCGTACTATGACGCGTTGGTGTAACGTCCGCCGCAGACACATGTTTCTCAATCAGGCTGTTCGTGTCATCATTAACAGCCAAAGATTGGCATTTTTATAGTTTGAAAACACGCTTTGCAAGCGTTGAAATTTTGTCAGTTTCGTTTTGAAATGTTGTCAAGTTCATTTTGAATTTAAATCGTCTTATCTGATTTTAGTAGGTTAATGACATTTCTGAGACAAGCGTTGCCATTGCTTTTATCAGAGCAAAGTCGTTCTATTGATTGTGCATTTGCACCTATCTGTTATCTGAGATCGGAGATATCTGCCTCAATTTCATTTTTGGTTTTCATTAAAGTGTTATTTAGTGCTCTTATTTCTTCTTTGAATTCACGTTTAGTGTCCATTGTTGTTTGTGTGCAAGCAATCACGTCTGCATTCACCCTTTGTATGGTTTGCTTCAGTAGTTCGATTTCAGACACGTGACAGGTACTAGAATTGATAATGGACCTGTTTACACTAGAGCTGCCGCTCATCAGATTCAGTACATCTTTGAAGTCGTCAAAATTGGCACCATCAAGAACTAAAGCAAGCGTGTGGATATCACGTGCTAATTTGTAATCAACACTCTCGCCCTGACGGGTATGTTTCCTTTTCTTCAACTCAGCTCTATGGTCAAAAGGGAATCCATCCGTGACTTTTACGGCTTCATAAAGAGTTCCTCTAATGTCTTCAAGGCTTAGTGTATCAGATCTAGTATCGGATATCACCTGGTTAATAAACATATCCTTCGTGAGGTTGTTTGCTAAGTCGATCATCCTCGAAGCAATCTCGAAATCGTCTTCAGATTGTTCTTGTCCATTTATAATTAGGCTTTCATCTTCACACTTAATCATATCGTTGTATACATGATCTAAGTTGTCTCCCTTGAGTTCGATTCGATCGGCTCGGCTAATGTAGACAGATTCGCGCTCTCCATTTTCATTGTAGATCGTTGCATCAGTGTCAATGACATACGGTTCTCTATACGGTTCTTTAACAAAAGTTTGTGACATATCAAGAGTAGTTAAATTAGACATTAGGCTTTATTTTAATAGCCGATAAGCCGATAATATCGGCAACTAGTTCGTGAAATTGTACAAATCAATTCAGCCAATTATATCGACAATACCTGGTACACGTCTTTGTTACCCGCACAGGTAAACCAATTATACGTAATCGTTCGCCGTCATATACAAGTAGTTTTTATCCCTTAACGCAGTGACGCGTAACATTTTTTTTCCATATGAGTCCTTTATAGTGGGAAATATACGCTTGGGTGTACCCCACCCATACAAATATGCATGACGAATTGAAAATGTCTACAAAAACATAAAACACGCATTACACTCAAAAACTATCAGTGTCGTTGTTGATAATACCTTTATGTATGTCTCTATCATCCAATTTCTACGTGAATAACACAATTGTATACTTTACAAAATGTGTTTTGTCCCACACATTGTTTATGTTTGTTTATCAAGTATCGTGCAATACTTGATATACAAAGACATTACAATGACATTAATTCTGATTAATACATTGAGCTACTTGATATGCAAACAGATTAATTCTGATTGGTACAGTGAAATGCCTGATATACAAAGACATTAATTCTGATTGGTACAATGAAATAGACATTGATTCTAATGGGTACAGTGAAATATCTGACATACAAAGACATTAATTCTGATTGGAAGAGTGAAACATCTGATATACAAAGACATTAATTCTGATTGGTACAGTAAAATATAGTATGTACAATGACATTAATTCTGATTGGTACAGTGAAATATTGTATGTACAATGACATTAATTATGATTGGTACGTATGTACAATGAAATTAATTCATTCTGATTGGTACAGTAAAATATAGTATGTACAATGACATTAATTCTGATTGGTACAGTGAAATATAGTATTACAATGACATTAATTCTGATTGGTACAGTGACATATAGTATGTACAATGACATTAATTATGATTAATACAGTGCGCTACTTGATATGCAAACACATTAATACTGATTGGTATAGGGAAATAATTGATATACAGAGACATTGAATTCTGATTGGTACAGTGACATATAGTATGTACAATGACATTAATTATGATTGGTACAGTGAAATATAGTATGTACAATGACATTAATTCTGATTGGTACAGTGAAATATAGTATGTACAATGACATTAATTCTGATTGGTACAGTGACATATAGTATGTACAATGACATTAATTATGATTAATACAGTGCGGCTACTTGATATGCAAACACATTAATACTGATTGGTATAGGGAAATAATTGATATACAGAGACATTGAATTCTGATTGGTACAGTGAAATATCTGATATACAAAGACATTAATTATGATCGGTATAGTGAAACCTCTGATATACAAAAACTCTAATTCTGATCCGCTGATTGGTACAGTGATCTATCTGATATACAAAGACATTAATTCTGATTGGTACAGTGAAATAATTGATATACAGAGACATTGAATTCTGATTGGTACAGTGAAATATCTGATATACAAAGACATTAATTATGATCGGTATAGCGAAACCTCTGATATACAAAAACTCTAATTCTGATCCGCTGATTGGTACAGTGATCTATCTGATATACAAAGACATTAATTCTGATTGATACGGTGAAATACTTAATATACAAACAAATTAATTCTGATTGAGACAGTGAAATAATTGATAGACACTAGTGCCATGAGAAAACACACTTTTACAAAACCCTTTTCACCTCAGAAGGTATTGATATTAATTCGGCACGAACACTTTTATCACATGCGGGAAAAAACTACATATTTAGGATGTTGAAAAACTTGAACAGGAACTCAAATTAGACGAAATGGAGATCGCAGTTGTGTAATTCAAATTCAATAAATCTCCATGAAAAGATGGAATAGTCTGTGAATGGTACCAAACATTTTGGCATACAATTAAAAATGAATTTATGGAAGTAATAAACGAAATATTAGATGACTGTTTGTTATCGAATTCGCACTCATATACAAAAATGGGGAAAGAGAAAACTTAAAAAACTGGCGACCTTTAACTTTGCTAAATGTCGACTACAAAATTATTACAAATAGATTTGCGGAAAAACTTAAACCCACTTTACGGTATATTAATCAAAAAAGGTTAATATGTTAACGGTCGCTATTAACTGTATTTATATGATGTTAAAATCTTCAAAGACAGCTATTCAAACGGACGGATTTGTTTACGAATACTTTGATATTAAAAGAACTATAAAACAAGGTTGTCGCGTCGCTCCGTTATTGTATATCATCCAAGCAGAAGTTATGGCATGTGCCATCAGAAATGACAAATCCATTTAAGGCATCCATTGCACGATATTAATCAGCTTGAAGCCAAACTAAACCAATATGTTGACGACACACAGTTATTTGCGAAAAACGGAAATTCATTACCACGCAAATTTCACCAGCTAAACATATATGAACAGGCTTCCGGTGCAAAAATGAATACAGAGAAAACAACGGGTCTTTTTATCGGCAATCTTAAAAACAAAACGCCTACATTCAGTAAGATTAGCTGGACAAGCTTCTATATTAAAACATTGGGTGTATGCCATGGGTACACTATCGACGATGATGCGATTTGGCTAGACAAAATAAATATAATTAAAAACTGTCTACATATCTGGTATCAAGAGACCTGACACTTGAAAGAAAAACTTTAATACTTAAAACGTTTGTGCCGTCAAAATAAATGTTGAATTAGAAATGCGAGGAATCCCAGACATATGCAAAACAGTTGGAAACAATTATGCTAAATTTCGTGTAGAATGATAAGAAATCCCTTGTATCAAAAGTAACAATTTGCCGGGATAAAGAACACAGAGGTCTTGATATGATTTACATTTATAAGGTCGTTTTAAGCATGAACATAAAAACAGTATATAAAATAATAAATGCTGAAACGGACCACTGGAATGCCATTGGAAAATACTATCTCAGATCCGTTGATCGACAAATTCACACAAACATAAATTTTGTGCAAATGTTCTTCCATCGAGGGCTGTGTATTGAAAGACAAATACATCAGTTCTACAAAAACCATTACATGCATGTGTAGCGTATCAAAAATTACAAACGCCGAAATACATTGAAAACTATTTGGAAATCATAAGATAACTTTTTCAAATAAACCTCTGTTCTTTAATACTTTTACAAGAAGAAATATAGCAATATAGTTTTATTTCAGGATATTTGGGATGAAGCAAGTTCTTCCTTTGTCTCAGAAAGGTTTTGTGTGTGTATATAATTTTATGTATGTATATACATATGGTTATATATTACGAAACGAAACACAACATAAATTAGCTGTTCTAAATATAATGTATCTAATATGTCATGGTTGTAAATTTATATGTCATGTTTGTAAACTCATGTACGTATTAATCATTATGATAAAAGCATATCGACCATTTTACTTAGAAACGTTCTTTGGTGAAGAATGCAAGCATGTTTTCATTTACTGGGACTGCGTGTCTTGTAGTTTGACTGTCAGTGAAGTGTTTTCATTTACTGGGTTAAAAGTTGTCTTCACTCAACAACGGGTATCTATGTCATGGTTTATTTAACGTCTGTTGTAGACAAACTAAGTTAAATTAGTCAAAAATTGAATGTCAACTATTCATCACTATGCAAAATCCTAAGTGGATTAATCATGTTAATAGGCATGTACATCTGTACTAATATTCACATTGTATGATATATGTTTGTATTAATATTCACATTATATGATATATGTTTGTACTAATATTCACATTATATGATATATGTTTGAACTAATATTCACATTATATGATATATGTTTGTACTAATATTCACATTATATGATATATGTTTGTACTAATATTCACATTATATGATATATGTTTATCCTACGGATAACAAGCTGTTTTATTTTACTCATGTGATTAAAAAAAGATTAATGAATGAATGAATGAATGAACGAACGAACGAACGAACGAACGAAGGAAAATGAATGAATGAATGAATGAATGAAATGAATGCATGAATGAATGAATGAATGAATGAATGAATGAGTGAATGAAATGAATGAATGAATGAATGAATGAATGAATGAAATGAATGAATGAATGAATGAAATGAATGAATGAATGAATGAGTGAATGAATGAAATGAATGAATGAATGAATGAATGAATGAATGAAATGAATGAAATGAATGAAATGAATGAATGAATGAATGAATGAATGAAATGAATGAATGAATGAATGAATGAATGAATGAATAAATGAATGAATGAATGAATGAATGAATGAATGAATGAATGAATGAATGAATGAATGAATGAATGAATGAATGAATAAATGAATGAAAATAAGCGGGTCATTGACTATGGCAAAAGGAAATGATGACAAAATAAATGTCTGTTAATTTTTAATTGTTTGTATTATGTATGTGGCTAAAAATAAAGCATGTGAATACTTTATGATCAGGTACATTATTTTTGTTTTATATATATATATATATTAATAATTGAACCATTGATTATGGTTCAAAAAAAAAAAGGATTTGCACTGGTAATAATTCTGATTAATACAGTAATACGATTTATGTACAGTAAACTAATTCCGATTGACACAGTGATATAATATACTCAGTTGCAAAAGAAAGTGTACACTTTGAACATTTTACTTTACACCCAATCCTCTTTATCAAGCGACAGTCCCTTAATGATTCGGTCTATTGAAAGACAAATGAAAACATGATATTGACAATGGAATGATAAAAACGTTGGTACCAAACATGGCATATTCATTTTGGAATTTGTCAATTTAGTTCTAAAAAAACTTTATACAATTAAATCTTAACAAAATTCAGTGTCCACTTTCTTTTGTAACTCAGTATAGATGTATAAGGATATCAATTCGTGTACAATGTTATAGTTGATGTGCAGTGACGGTAACTGACTTAGTTTAACATGTATTCCGACTGGTACTGATCAGTGAATATACTTGCTGTACAGTGACAATAATTGATGTATATTGATTGTACTGCATGTATAGTTACAACATATTGAGGTATATATGCATGTAAAATGATATACATGAATGTTCAGTGTATATATACATATATACTGATTGACTTACTGTGATTATAAGGATACACAGTTAGAATTTATAGGTTATTAGATTTGTATTGACTTAAGGAGCGCAATATATATGCGCGAAAGAACGGGTGCGTATATCCCAATATAAACTAATAACATTTTTATTGCATGCGCTTTTTTAAATTAGAACAACAAAATAGGTTGTAACATTTAATATTTTCACCAAAAACATTTATTTGAAACAAATATAATTTTTATTATTGTCGTTACATCCACCGTGTGTAATGGTACACCGGATATTGCTACCACTGAATCGGTGAACATATACAAAATCAGGAAGATACACGTCAACGATAAGCAGAAAATCGATTTTAAACGAATACACGTCATTGCTACAGCTGAAAATGTATAGTAAGACTTTCTCACGTATTTTATCTGTTCATAAACCTGATATTTACTAGAAAATACAGTCTTGTTTAATTTCCAGAGTGAATCAAACATAACGGTGGTACTTCAGTTTTTGACGCTGAGTAGTCTTTTACTTATAACTTCTCTTACATCACGACATATACATGTATATTATGTACACACAGCGAGGCTTTTGCTACCAAAATATAACATTTTACCAGTTGTTTTCTATTTTGTTTGTCTAAATTCTTCAGAATCACATTTATTTTCAAAGGCCGGTATACGGAATACACACACACCATTACAATACGTCGTGCTTTGTGAAAAGCTTGAACCTATCCGAAAGATATGATTGTAACCCTATTTATTTCTCAGGTAGATCTCAGCGCCCAGTCCTTGGATATATCCGGCGACTTAATGGATACAGACAATGAGTTGTCATGCGATTGTGGGTACAAAACAAAGGACAGGAGTAATTTCAGAAGACACAATAAACGACACATTTCTGTCACTCGTGCTCCGATGAGTAATCGACAGAGAGAGACACAATCATCCACTGGAGGACATAGTAAACAGTGTGCCCAATGTGGAAGAACGTACAAACGTATATTTCGGCTACAATTGCCAGTCAAAAGTAAGCATGAGCAGAATTTTAAACACAAGTGCAGCATGAGTGGCAAAGGATTTATTCAAACTGTTCAGTACTATTCATTATTCTCGGAATTTGAACACCAGCATTGGGAAATGTGAGGCTTCTTTTGCCTCAGTTCTTTGAAAAAACATATGAAACACTGCGCGACAAGCACAGGGGAGAGGGGTGGGGTGTGGTTGCAGGGGTATGTTTCTAAGAAATACCAAAATCACGGTTTTAACATTCACAGAGTCAAACTGGTATGAATCTCAATATCCTTTCCTTGCGTTTTCTTGGACTGAAACTTTGACATTTCAAAGAGTCAATGTGTATAAGATTATTTATAGCCTAATGCTTGTACACTTATTGCACTAACTGCATTTTAACCCGATTAACATCATTTTATGACCCATTAATGTATTTTCAGTTTGGGTATTATGCATATGAAAACTTTTCCAAAGTTATAGCGTATGCTTAAGAACTAGTATGTATTATGTTTCATATATATATATATATGTGATTCATTATTTCTCATATAAATTACCTACAAATTTCAAGTATCTTCCTCTTTTTTCTAAATAAGACTTAATCATAGTGCAGCATTGTTGTCATCCTAGTAATTATGGATGGCGAGCTGTCCGTTGTCTGTTAAATTTTACCTCGTTGAGACGATATGGCCTTCGTTCTTCATGCGATATACTAAGACAGGTTGTTGATATCACTGCAAGTTCGGACTTGTTCGAAAACCAGCTAGATCGAAGTAGTAACGCCAGAGTTATTACCCTTGATATTTAAAACATGCTTTATGCGAGCACATCCCTTGGAGTATAAAGAAAGAGATTATTTAACTGCTAGGATCGATTATAGGGAAATCCTTCACGAGATGATAGGCGAGTTAGTGGAAAAACAACACAAGCCTACCATCGAGTGAAATATTTCCATATAATCGATCACAACAGTTAAATAATCTATTTATTACATTTTTAATCAGATTATGTATGATTTTAACCCGAATTATTTGCTTTATAATACATACACATATAATAAATGATGTAGCATGAGTATAGTTAATGTACAGTTAATACATACATATATACCAAATTTGTAGCGCGAGTATAATTAATGTACCTTTAATACATACATATATACCAATTGATGTAGCGTGAATATAATTAATGTACAGTTAATACATATGTATGTTTTATTAAAATATATGCAAAACGATTTAGCGTGATTATACTTTACGTACAGTTCATACAACTTTTTACATTAATTGATGGACATTGATTGTAATTTACGTACAGTTATATACATACATATTTACTACATATTATTGATGTACTGTGATAATAATTAATAATACATATAATACATACACAGATACAAATTGATGTATACATGGTATAGTGATTATAAATAATTTACGTTTTAGTGCATACGTACATATATACTGATTGATATACAGTGATTTTAATTCATATACATGTACAGTGTACATATATATACTGTTTGATGTAAAGTGATAATAATTCAAATACATCAAAAACATGTATAATGCTTACACAGTGAAGCGAATTTTTATTTGTATTTGTACAGTGTCGGCCCAGAAAAGAAATAAAACTAGAGCATCAAGAATTGCAGGGCAATCCATAGTCCCCCACCGCCCAGACAAACATTTTCCATACATTTTCTATGATGGAGTTCAAAGATCAAGGTCAAGGTTTTATTGTTTTGTTTTAAACATATTTATTTTACATCGATTGCGAAACAAGTTCTTGCAACTTAGATTAATCACTCTCGATGGCTTCCTGGGTAGAACCAGTACTAAGCAATGTGGATTAATTATCTTGCTCAAGGATAAATAACGTGGCCGCGACGGAGGATCGAACCCACGACCTCTCGATCATGAGTTCGGCGCTCTACCACTAGACTACGCACTCCACAGAGGTCACAGGTCAAGCTCACAATGACCTTATGTTGGTACAGGACACACCGCTATCCCAAGATGTATTAAATACCAAGTTTGGTATCTCTAGGTGTTATAGTATTGAAAATACGGTCCGGACAAGCATTTTCTATGACAGAGTTCACAGGTTAAGTCACAATGACCTTATTTTGGTACGCGACACATCGCTATCCCAAGATATATTCACATACCAAGTCTGGTATCTCTAAGTGTTATGGTATTGAAAATACGGTCCTGATAAGCATTTTCTATGACAGAGGTCACAGGTAAAGGTCAAGGTCACAGTGACAGTATTTTGGTACGCGACACACCGCTATCCCAAGATGTATCCACATCCCAAGTTTGATATCTCTTAGTGTTCTAGTATTGAAAATACGGTCCGGACAAGCATTTTCTATGACAGAGGTCACAGGTCAAGGTCACAATGACCTTATTTTGGTACGCGACACAGCAATATTGCAAGATGTATTCACATACCAAGTTTGGTATCTCTAAGTGTTATGGTATTGAAAATACAGTCCGCACAAGCATTTTCTATGACAGAGGTCACATGTCAAGGTCAAGGTCACAGTGACCTTATTTTGGTACGCGACACACCGCTATCCCGAGATGTATCCACATCCCAAATTTGACATCTCTAAGTGTTATAGTATTAAAAATACGGTCCGGACAAGCATTTTCTATGACAGAGGTCACCGGTCAAGGTCAAGATCACAATGTCCTCATTTTAGTACACGACACACCGCTATCCGATGATGTATTCACATACAAAGTTTGGTATCTCTTAAGGGTTATAGTATTGAAAATACGGTCCGGACAAGCATTTTCTAAGACAGAGATCACAGATCAAGGTCAAGGTCATAGTGACCTTATTTTGCTACGCGACACACCGCTATCCTAAGACGTATCCACATACCAAGTTTGGTATCTGTAAGTGTTATAGTATTGAAAATACGGTCCGGACAAGCATTTTCTATGACAGAGGTCACAGGTCAATGTCACAATGACCTTGTTTTGGTACGCGACACACCGCTTTCCCAAGATGTATTCACATACCAAGTTTGGTATCTCTAAGTGTTATAGTATTGAAAATACGGTCCGGACAAGCATTTTCTATGCATTTTCTATGACAGAGGTCACAGGTCAAGATTAACGTCACAATGACCTTATTTTGGTACGCGACACACCGCTTTCCCAAGATGTATTCACATACCAAGTTTGGTATCTCTTAAGGGTTATAGTATTGAAAATACGGTCCGGACAAGCATTTTCTAAGACAGAGATCACAGATCAAGGTCAAGGTCATAGTGACCTTATTTTGCTACGCGACACACCGCTATCCTAAGACGTATCCACATACCAAGTTTGGTATCTGTAAGTGTTATAGTATTGAAAATACGGTCCGGACAAGCATTTTCTATGACAGAGGTCACAGGTCAATGTCACAATGACCTTGTTTTGGTACGCGACACACCGCTTTCCCAAGATGTATTCACATACCAAGTTTGGTATCTCTAAGTGTTATAGTATTGAAAATACGGTCCGGACAAGCATTTTCTATGCATTTTCTATGACAGAGGTCACAGGTCAAGATTAACGTCACAATGACCTTATTTTGGTACGCGACACACCGCTTTCCCAAGATGTATTCACATACCAAGTTTGGTATCTCTAAGTGTTATAGTATTGAAAATACGGTCCGGACAAGCATTTTCTATGCATTTTCTATTACAGAGGTCACAGGTCAAGATTAAGGTCACAATGACCTTATTTTGGTACGAGACACACCGCTATCCCAAGATGTATTCACATACCAAGTTCGGTATCTCTATGTGTTATAGTATTGAAAAAACGGTCCGGACAATTATTTTCTATGACAGAGGTCAAAGGTCAAGGTCAAGGTCACAGTGACCTTTTTTTAGTACGCGACACACCGCTATCCCAAGATGTATCCACATATCAAGTTTGGTATGGCAAAGTCTTATAGTATTGAAAATATGGCCTGGACAAGCATTTCGGAAGGACGGACGGAAGGACGGACGGTCGGACAGGTTGCAAACCTATAGTCCCCCACGGGAACGGTGAGGGACTAATTACTGGTATTACTTGCTTATTAAGTAAATAAATTACCTGTAGAAACAGCAGCTTGATAACATCTCTGGTTGTATTTCCCAAAATGCTAATTCCTTCATGAACGCCAGCGGGCATGATGTTCTTGGAATATGCAACTCGCCGGTCTCGTACATTGTCAATACGGCGGTAAACACATCCAGTGGTCTGTCTATAATTATATAGGGTTTATTTCTGGTACATACTTCATTGGCACACATTTTCTGAAGCCTAGATGGCGGGCCGCCGTCCAAGATAGCTTTCTTCACAGAAATCATATGTCCATTTATTTGAAATGTTATTCTTGCCATATCTTAAGATTCCGTTAATGAGTGTTTAACAAGTGCAGCGTAAAGCGTATGGTATTACACTCAATACTGCTTAGCTTTTGCTCAAATAAATGTACTAACAGAGTAACATTCTACTGTAAATTGACTATCAACAACGTTCACTAAATCGTGTTAAGATTACTTTGGCAGAAATACGATATATTTGTGAAATTAAAGTCCTCGTTCAATATGAAGAAGCCTACTCTAGCGATGCGAGTTCTACACATAACCAATAGGTTTGACGCATTTCACTCCACAGGAGTAACACTATAAATACTATTTCTTGCAAGAATTTACCGAGATTTTTGTCACAGCGAAGGACTATTGGTAATTCCTAGGAAGGAATCAATTTATAGAGAAATATTTCCGAATAAAAGACTGATATTTCGTAATATTTTTTTTTATTTTTTTTTTTAATGACATTATTTAGTGACAGTATTACTAAATAATCGGAGCCTAAATATAGGCATAGACAACGGCAGAAAGCATTTTTTTGAAGTAAAAAACTACATGACTGAAAAAAAAAGAAAAAAAAAGAAAAGAAAAAAAATGAAACCTATATCGATTATGCACAAAGTTTTAACTTGAAAACAGCAACTTGATAACATCTTCGGTGGAATTTCCCAAAATTATAATTCCTTCAGGAACGCCATAGGGCACGCCGTTCGTGGCTTGTGCAACTCGCAGGTTTGGTACATTGTCAAAAGAGAAGTAGACACATTCAGTTTTCGATCTATAGTAAAATAAGGTTTCTTTCTGGTACATACTTCATTGGCACACATTGGCTGAAGCCTAGATGGCGGAGTATGTTCATGAGCGGTAATATACGGTAAAGCACCTCTCACGCCCCATAGCAGTATTCTACTTTAAAGCCACACATATTGTGATTGTTCACACTGATGTTTTTCTTAGTATGTATTTTATATATTAAAATATAATGCTAATTTCTCTGGTGGAAGTTAGAGATTTCTCTTTGATAAAATGTACAGTTATTCAGAAAGTCAACCATGTACATATACATCTTTAGCAATGTTTTCGAAAGAAATCGACCGGAATGTTTTAAAAAGTGTGTGATAAGGAGATATTTAACGGAACGAATGAGATGGCAAGACAATGATTGTTACTAAGAAATACTGATAAATGTGATCCTGTGGGAGAAACGAACACAATTAAGAGAATAAAGCAGCTGACTCGGTTTTATTGAGACTGCTCGTGAGAAGTAATGTAAGAAGCAACATCTCTCACGCCTCCTATCACTGGTTTAAGCGGTATTCTACTTTAAAGCCACCTATATGGTCTCAAAGGACCAGTACAAACTAATACTACGGATGTAAAATGCCCTTGACCTATAATACACTTTATAATAAACAAGCTGTATTCATAACACACCATAAGCCCTTGACATATAATACACTTTATAATAAACAACATGTATTCATTACACACTAGAAGCCCTTGACCTATAATACACTTTATAATAAACAAGCTGTAGTCATAACACACCAGAAGCCCTTGACCTATAATACACTTTATAATAAACAATCTGTATTCATAACACACCAGCGGATTCAATGTGGCTGATGCTGCCTGGGGCGTAGCGTGACCTGTTTTCAGTATACTCTTAATACGAGGTGCGAAGCCTCGAGTGAGTAGGGACTTGGAGGAGGTGTACCCCTCGAAGATGTGGAAGTGTAGTTGAGCTGTATCGCAACGGATGTTCGTCAACTATTTGACTGCAGATATTTTATTTTTATAATTTGTGCAATGAATAAACCATTTTGAGTAATATATTGTATTTTTTCGATGTGCTTCTATTACATGGATTATCGGTATTATAGTGCATAACTGAGAGTAGTGCCTTTTTTAGGATTCGTTTCCATTTGGTCTACATGCAGTAAGACCATGCGATCTATTTTTTGAAATGTATTCCAACAGTATAAAAAAATGTATTTATTTTTGATAGATGCCCAGGTTTTCCTTTCGTAATTTAAAATCGAGAATTCAGGAATAAGCAGCTAATAATGTAATTATTGTTTGACGTCTACATTACGTTCAATGTTTTATCTCTGGAACTCGGCAGCACCAATCCGTATACTCCAGTTAATTCTACTGAGGATGATGTTGTTTCCGCACATGTCACTCGGTGCACTACTTTCAAGGCTGGTGTAAACGATAACAAAATAAACTGCCTACTATGTACTGGATTCCTAAATTACATAAAAATCCGTATAAGGCTCGCTTTATTTCGAATTCTAGTGCCTGCACCACAACAAACATCTCCAAACGTTTAACTTCTTGTCTTACTGCCATTAAAGATCACGTTAAACTATACTGTGATAAAACTTATGAAAACTCTGGGATTAATTTATTTTGGTCTATACAAAATTCAGGAGACTTTCTTGATAAAATTTTCAATAAAGGTCAAGTTTCATCAATAAGCACTTATGACTTCTCTATACTATATACAACCTTACCACATCACCTTATTAAAGACAAGCTAATGTCTCTTATTCAAAAAAACATTCGCTAGAGAAAAAAATACAGATTTGGCATGTAATAATATTAAAGCGTTTTTAACTAACGGCAGTTTAGACAAATATACTATGTGGACTTGCTATGAAGTTTGTGAAGCACTCATCTTCCTATTAGATAATATTTTCGTCAGGTATGAAACCACCGTTTATAGACAAATTGTTGGTATCCCTATGGGTACGAACTGTGCACCACTTGTCGCAGATTTGTTTTTATTTTGCTATGAAAGAGATTTCATATTGT
This sequence comes from Cyrtodaria siliqua, assembly GCA_037043455.1. Lineage (NCBI taxonomy): Eukaryota > Metazoa > Mollusca > Bivalvia > Adapedonta > Hiatellidae > Cyrtodaria > Cyrtodaria siliqua. Next base: position 70,615 of record JAWPHD010000244.1, read on the forward strand.
GTCTTTCACCAGATACCCAGGCAGATGTTATTTAAGCCTTTAATGACACCTCTCGGTATCTGGATGACATATTGAACATTGGCAATCTTTTCTTTCCCAGATTGGTTAATAATATTTATCCTAAAGAACTTCAGCTTAACAAAGCTAATATATCTGATAATAACGCTTCTTTTCTTGATTTAGATCTCTCGATTGAAAATGGTAAACTAATTAGCAAAATCTATGACAAGAGAGATGATTTTAATTTTGACATTGTTAATTATCCCCACTTGGATGGTGATGTTCCCCGAGCAACTTCTTATGGACTGTATGTGTCTCAACTTATTCGTTTATCAAGAGCTTGTACTCGAGTTGAGGACATTAATATTCGTAATCTTTGTACAACTAAAAAGTTACTCAATCAGAGTTACCGTTACCATAAACTTCGTAAAAGCTTTGCAAAATTTTATTATCGTAACCCTGATCTTCTTTCCAAATATTAAAGTAATTTAAGGACTCTTCTGCGACAAGGACTATCACAACCTGACTTCTATGGTGATGTGATTTATAAACTTTGTAAGATTTTTGGTCATGATCACTTTCATATACTATCTTTGTTAAACTTGTTAAAAAGTTTATCAAACGAAGTCATGACCCTATCATTTGCAACGTACTGCATGCTTGGTGGTGGATCCTTTTACAGTTCGCCACTATGCTTTCCTCTTTAATTGTACGATGACCGGACAGGCTGTGGACCCTATGATGACGCCTACCTAAAGTCCATTGGTACGGTGGCGTTTGATGTTTGTCTATGATCTTTCTTGTCGTGCCCTTAATGGTTTATTCTCTTGTTGCTCTGGCTTCTGCCAAGTCATTGAGTACCTTCATTGTGGCTTTCTAGGCTATTGTTTTTTGTATTATATTTACACGAGCACATGTGTGTTTTATTTATATTGCCTATTGATGCTGCCTTGTTGGTTAGAGATTATATCATGGCGGGGATTTCTTTATTTACACTGTCATGTTTTAATGGGATGACAGTAGGGTAAGTGTGATGTTTAGTCTAGAACTGGTTTAAACTCCCAGTGGCCTACTTTGCCACTGACCGTTCCAAGGAGGTAGCCGTATTGTCAAAACACCTTTTGTGTTTGTGATGTCGTTTGCATTTATTATTACTTTTGCCTTCTTGTTTGTCTGTTTGCGTGTTTGTTTCTGTGTTTTGTGGTTGACTGTCCTCCTTGAATGCTACTTTCCCTGTCCGATCTTTTTATATTTCTTCATCGGGTTTACCGGAAAATACCAAAATATTCCGAAGTTATTGTAAACAAAAATGGGCGATAAGGTTTTAAAAGGGAATTTATCGCTGGTTTCTTTAAATGGGGAATGCTACATTGCTTCACTATAACCAAGAATTCACTATATCCGACTTAGATATATCCGTAATTTTGTATATAAAGCAAAGAAGGCGCTGGTCGGGAATTGAACAAATTTCGCTATAACCGAGTATACGCTGTAACCGAGTTCGATATAAGTGAATTTTACTGCTTAATAAAGACAAAACGTTTTTGTTTTTTTCAAATATGGAAAACGGATTTATATTGTGCAAGGGAGGCGTTCATGACTTTTGGTACTTTGATGACATTATGCAAACGATCACGCACTGCATTTATGAAGCCGCCCAATAAGCAATCGGGGAAAATAACTTCTTTCAAGGTATCCCCTCAGGGAGTTATTGAAATTGAATTTGGCGGATTTTTTAATAAAATAAACGTATTTTAACACTATGTTAATGTTATATTATCTGTAAAATTGCCAAAAAAAATCACTTATTTCAGACTTTTACACACAGTGGAAAGCGCAGAAAAACGATAGGAAGGAAACAACGTTATCGTCGCCATTTTGTTATTGTGTATTTGAGTAATGGGGTACCTACGGGGAATTCGTCCTATGTTCACGTCGCGAGACGTAGACATGGGCTCATGTCATTCGCAACATCTCGTACACTGCTTCGCAGCATGACTCGAATGTAATAGGCAGGTTTCCATATTGGTTACGTCATACTAGCGTGACGCGCGTCAGCTTCCCGCCAAAACGAATTTGCATTCAAAATCAAAGTTATCTTCAACATTTTGCAATGCCATTTAGCCGATTGCTCCATTTATAGTTTATTTACGTGAAATCAGTGATAAAACCTTCATCTGTGTTATAAATAACAAACATGCAACGCAAATCATACATCAACACGTGTGGCAAGCGGCCATATTGTTTATGTAGCAACTGCTTAGCAACAGTGCATTATTTTCTGTGCCGTTGCCTTCCGGCTAACAGAATGTAAAGATTTTGAACATACCGAAGCGCCGTGATACACACGAGGCGGGATCCCGAAGAATGACGGGATTGGCCGAGCGTTCACGATTGGGGCTCATGTCTCATGTCTACGGCGCATTGACCAATGAAATCCTGAGAATTTTCGTTGCAGTATGACAATACATATTTGACTGTGATTTGTATAGGAAATACTGGGAATTGAAAAGCTATATCTACGGGTTTGCTCTACTGCGAAAAATCTCCCAGTGAGCCCAGTGGGAGATATTTCGCAGAACGGAACATTGCTCGGCCTTTTCCGTCAGTGGCGGGAACGTCAAACGCCAAATGACGTTCCGATTGTTTTACGGACGTCGTCGTCAGATTCCGCCACTAATTACGGAAATTAACGATTTTTGTTTGTATGACGTAAGGTTGTCTTGGCGTTCTCGTGCAAACTGGTGTAAAAAGGCGTGAATCATTAGAAATATTAATAAAATATCATTTATAATTATGTAATATATAGTTTAATAACCAGTGTTTTTGAGATACTAAAAATATCTCCCTCGGTAGAGAAATTACCCCGATATAAGAACTCGTTCTCCGCACTCGTTCTTATATCGGGGCCATTTCTCTACCTCGGGAGATATTTCCCGTATCTCAAAAACAGCATTTTCGTGTTATACTTTTATCACATAACGTCCCTTGTTAGCAGTGTCGAACACCCATTTAATATTCTATTTTATGACACACGTGTAATAAAACCTGGAACGATTTTGATTGGTTGAGTTTAACCTATAACACTACGCAAGTTTATTAACTGAAACTATTTTATTTATTACAAATTAACCCAGATCTGAGTCATAAACTTATTATTTGTGACAGCCTATAAAAATGATGCACGTTTTACAAAACATTGTTGTTGGTTTGTTTAAAGGTTGGCGCAAACTGTTATTTTGTAAAGAGGTAAAACACGAACTCTTTTATACGCAAAGTTATGTCTGAGACGTGACGTTACGACGTCAATGTTTTATGACGTTTTGACGCTAAGGGGAGACTCCTTAGTTTCGAATGAATGTCCATGGGGAATTTCTTATCAAATAGAAATCTAAGAGATTAAAAGCCATGTACAGGCTAGACAATAAAAAAGAAATCCACAAATGCGGTGTTTTTGACTTAGTATGACATAATAGTTAATTTTGATATAAATAAACTTTTTGTACTATGACCCGTATGTAGCCTGTAAACAGAAAATCGTAACTGGTGGCTATGTTGTAAATGATAGCTTTTTTTATCACTTCCTGTCAATTCTTGAGTCGACATCAGATTACGGAAAAAAAAGCCGGTTAAGGTATGTAGAAATAGCATTTTTATGACAATTTGGAGTGTTTGTCATTCAATTATGGATGTGTTATATCTCAAATAAGGGACAGGTATATGCTGTCGTTTGTCTATGTTTTAAACATATTTATTTTACATCGATTGCGAAACAAGTTATTGCAACTTAGATTAATCACTCTCGATGGCTTCCTGGGTAGAACCAGTACTAAGCAATGTGGATTAATTATCTTGCTCAAGGATAAATAACGTGGTCGCGACGGAGTATCGAACCCACGACCTCTCGATCAGGAGTTCGGCGCTCTACCATTGGACCACGCACTCCACAATAAATGTCTATAAATGTCATGTTTTTACTTTTTTGAGTGCTGAGTGGGTGGGGTAAATGAAGTTATATTTGTAGGTAGAGAAACCGATTTTGATGCTTTCTAGCATGTATTTGCTATATTTTGAGAGGAAATTTTATAATCTTTCAGGAACAATGCATGTTTGTTATTTTTGAAAAATAGAATTCAAGTTATTTAGCGTAATTAGTGTACATGTCTGAAACTAGTCTGAATTTCAAAGAAAACTGTAGATTCCGACCTAAAGTGTGTCTGACGTCGTGGCGGTTCTACGTCCATCTGAAACAATTTTTACTAATTTGATTGCAATGTTATGTGATAAAAAGGATCAAAAGGCTCGTTAAAATTAAAATAATTCATAACTCGTTTCATAAATCTTATATAAAATGGGAACTCATTTAAGATCCTTTGACTATTAATGCTGCATAGTTTGTTAGAGGATATAGCATTACGGAAATTTCTTTATTTACACTGTATCGTTTAACTGGGATGACAAGAGATTAACAGTGAGACCTAGAACCGGTTTAAATCCCCAGTGGCCTACTTTGCCACTGACCGTTCAAAGGCGGTAGCCCTATTGTCAACCCTTTTTGTGTTTGTGATGTCGTTTGCATTTATTATTGCTTTTGCCTTCTTGTTTGTCTGTTTGCGTGTTTGTTTTTGTGTTTTGTGGTTTACTGTCCTCCTTGAATGCTACTTTCCCTGTCCGATCTTTTTATATTTCTTTTCGTGCACACTAGAACTTCTTTTTTTTTGATTCTCAAATAGCGGTATGAATATTCGCATGATCTTTCAAAAAATAACGGAGAGCATGGAAAGGTGAGTATGCCGCCTGTACGGCAAACCTCGGTACAGGGATGCGAACACATACATAATTTTCAAGAAAATTCTAAATTCACAACTCACATTTTAAAACTTACATTTGAACTCACATGATAATTCTCATTTTTCAATAACCATGCATTGAATATGTAAACTTCCAAGCGTTTGTGTAGCGCCATACTGATCAAAATTATTGAGACATACCAGACACAAAAATGCATGGGAGAAAACCAAACAGTTGAATATAACTGGACTATTGGTGATTTGAGTCATAACAGACATTATTTTCAACAAGCCTGACACTGAAGAACGAATCGACGATGAGGATGATATGGAAACAATCTGATTGATATTGTGTTTGAAGAAAGTGATGACGAGGAATAGAGGAATCATGAGCTGAAATAATGTAATGTATGTCCTTGAAAATACCAGTTGCTTAATACAATAGCATTATTACTAGAGTGGCGTGTTCTGGAAGTTTGTATCGCCTCGAGGAGGTAAATCGAGGAGGTAAATGTCAGATCAAGGATGTCGGATCAAGGATCTAATAATAATAATAAATTCTTTATTTCATGAAGGTACAACTCATTAAGATTATACAAACAATTGCACAACACTTATCTTCCATGAGGCCTTCTGATAACAACAGCAACTTATAAACAATAGCAATTGAATACATGCACGTAACATTAATACTATGTTTCAAGATGGCATTCAAAACAAGTATTCACTATTAACACAACTTAATTTGAGCAGAACACCTGTTATCTTGAAATAGAAATAATTTATAATTGTATTTGAAAGCATAAATAGAAACAGAAGTCTGGATATTTTCTGGGATTGAATTCCAAGTCCTCGAGTGTGATCCTTGATCTGGCATTTAGCTACGAGAGGTGATACAAACTTCCAGAACACGCTACTTTAATTATGATCCTTTTATTATGTACCTCCTACGTATGATTAAAAATACATATAGAAATATTTACATTTCTGTTGCATACGTATGCAAGGTTTCTAAATGTTTCAAGGCCTATTTTTTGATAAAGCGTAGAAGGGAAATGTATTCTGTGGGCGTATCTTAATATATTTGGGGGTGTAGCTACAGCATACAAGTTCAAGTTCATTGGTGTGACGTACTTGTTTTGTTTATTTGACGTAACGTCGTCTTGGCGTTCTCTGCAAATTGGTGTAAATGCAGCTTTATTTGGAATTTCCCTGTTCTATTTTAAATAGGATAGTGATACGGAACCTGTTTTTAGTAGCATGCTGACACGGATTCAGAAAACCTCTAGGTGATACAGGTTTTTGTATTCCACTGTAAGAAAATGAAGGTACTTAGTATATAATTATTGATAGGTATATAATAAATAATAATATCAATACGTATATGCATGTCCTCTCATACGGCTATACATTTATATTTGTTAGTAACGGAAGTAAAGTTTGATTTTCTATTTTGCTTTGAATTGGGTAACGTAATCTTATACGAAAGAGTCGTAAAAACTATTTGCAAACCTCATTTCGTTCAAGTTGTGTCTAATTATAAAATAAAGGGGCATGAGTACACACATCATGCTTATATTTGATTCTTAGACGTCATAGTTAAACAATATCATGTAAATTTATTTTGCAACGTACGTAACGGTTAATACATGAGTTAAAACATTTTAGCATTGAAATAATTACATGTCTGTACAAACTTTGATGTTACATGTTAGGGATGTTTTACCTTATGTAACAGAGGCCTGTAAAAGACCTCTTCCCAATTGTAAATTTGACTGTTTCTTTACCAACTGCGGCAAAAATGTTTTCCAATCAGAAATCAGCAGTCTCTCCTACTTTGAGCATTCTGCAATGTGTTGTTGTCTGGTAAGTCAGTCCTGGTTTTGTAATATTTACTTAATTGAGTCTTACATCTTTCCCAAAATGAAACAATTCGCACGATGTAGTAGAGCGTTCGCACGCTGTAGCTAGGGCGTTCGAACGCTCAAGTAAATAGGCGCTCTACTACAGCGTGCGCACACTCTACTACAGCGTGCGAACACTCTACTACAGCGTGCGAACGCTCTAGCTACAGCGTGCTAACGCACTACTACAGCTTGAGAACGCTCTAGCTACAGCGTGCGAACGCTTTACTACAGCACGCTGTAGTAGAGTGTTCGCACGTTCTAGTAGAGCATTCACACGCTTTAGCTACAGATTTCGCACGCTGTAGTAGAGGGTTCACACGCTGTAGCTAGAGCGTTTGCATGCTGTAGTAGTGTTCGCACGCTGTAGTAGAGCGCTTATTAGAGCAGTAAAAATACATTTTAGGTTAAAGAAATTGGCACAGAAATGGTTTTAACTGATTCTGGTTCCAAAAATTATCGAAAAAAATATATCCAAAGTCCTCATCTCAAATCACGTGCTAAATATGTTATTTTGGGGCAAAAAGATGTAAAATAATGAAAAAATCACCTTTTTTGGGAATAATTTAAAAAAATTATAATTAAACAATAAAAAACAGAGTTATATAGTAAATTATGCTTGTAATAGAGAAGACAATCAGAATGTATGATCAATTTGACCAAATAAATAGACAGACGCTCAATTTTGGGATAAAATGGTGAAAAAAGTGATAAAATCACCGATTTCTGGAGATAAAATATTTAAATTAAATCTGTGTGTAAATATCATATTTTTGTTTTTGCATTTTACTATTTATGTTGTTCTCTATCAGACATCTAAAATACAATTCACAACTCAAGTTGAACGTGTAATTATTTTGAGGTTGAAAGTTTAAGAAAGATAGGAAATAATCAACAATTTTTGGGAACATAATTTTATAATGATATTTACGTATTAATGTTAAATTAAGTAAGATATCCAACTTTTTATAGTAGATCTACTTGTTTGATCTCACTAAATGTTTTAGATTGGTCATTACAGTAGATTTGTAGGTACAATATTTTAAATACTTACCCTTAATTAAAATGTGTTTGATTTGATAGAGTACCTTCCCTTAAAAGTTTGTCGATCTTTTTGACAACACATGTTTTTCTACTGAGGTAAACACCAATTCAGTAAACTGATACACACTTGATGGAGCTTATTATACAGTTACATAGATGACAAGTATGTATATGTTTGATTTTGAAATAAAAAATAATTTTAAAGGTAGTAACAGATCTGTGTGCTACTTCATTAAGATTGTTGTTATAAATGTGAAGCAACACGTATTGACCAGTGCAACTTTAGTATATAAACCATTATACATCCTACGATATATGTCCTCTCCTTTCTGTTTCTAGAGTCGTGTATACTGGTTATAAATCAGGGGCGGATTCAGGCGAGGGCGCACCCGGCCTCCCTCACCCCTCCCCCAACCAGAATACGATCTGAAAATTAATGAAAAAGTGTGCTTTTCTATTGTTTCTTTGATGTTGTTAACAGGTTTTTAAGTTGCGCCTCCCCTCCCCCACACCCACCCCTTAAACACCATAACAGCAACATCTGAGAAGATATGAACATGCATGCGAAAAGCGTGTTTTGGTGATGAATTTTTTTGTCAATTTATTTCAGTTTCGCCCCCGTATTAAATCCTGTATCTGCCCCTGTGAACGTTCATTTTGATTTATATTTGCGCCAGATTTGGAGAAATACTATTTGGTTTATACTGACCCGCTACATGGGGTCAGAAAGAAGATTAATAGAGGTGAGGAGTGATCCGAATCCCCATAAAACTTACTGACCACATATACGTGCATATAACGGTAGTGATGGAGGGGGTGGGGGCAGGGCGATCTACATACTAATTATAGATCTTTGCACGAAGTACCATTTTAGATACACATTTTGTTATAAAGTTAATATTTTACAACAATATCCAGATACAATATAGAGTATTGATTGTCATTCCGACTAAACAAAATATTATAGTCACATTTTTATTCAAATACAGTTGACAGAAATGGTCTAAGATGCACTATGGCGGACATTAGTCGATTTTGTGATCAACCCATTTCATCTAGAGAGTATGCAACCTTAAGTGAAAAGGGTGTTGCCGGTATTCTAAATGCTGCAGCGGAACGTAATGGCAGCACGATGTTATGCACATGCTAACAGGCAAAGCCATATCACGAGCAATTAGAGGCCACAACCTTGTAGATATGGCCATGTATTCGTTAATGGCCGCCGAGGTCTTTAATAATGACATACGTAAGAACAAACCGAGTGGTGAAATTGAAGGTGACGAAACAAATGACGGAGCGAAGTTCAATGGTGGTTCGGAAAATGATGTAATGTTGGACTGGAAACAAATATGAAGGAAAGTACCTCTGATGAGCAAGTTATTGTATCTATGGACACGGAAAATCACCTAATCGAGACAGTAGAATTGTTTGCTGAAGAAACATATAGACATGAAAGAATAGGCATTGACAATGATATCAAGTGTGCATTGACTGTGTTTGATCAGGTTCTTGCAGGAGAGTTAGATGTTAAATCTGTATGTTCATCTGCTGTAGTAGAGCGCATAAAAGAGAGTAGATACGCACCGTAGTAACTTAAAACAAAGTCGCACATCAAGATTATGGCTTCAATACATGGAGATGGTTGATATACTGAGGACATTTATTAAGGCAGAACGATCTGGCAACGCTCCATTTACAGGCAGATTAGATATGTTATCCTATTTCACAACATCCGGTCACAACTTATACGCAAAGTCGGCACACGTATACCTTGCAAACATGCTAGCATTAGAAACAAGTAGTACTGATGTGTACAGGTACTTTATGGAGGGGTATCATGTACTAAGACAAAGCGATCGATTTTGGGAAGGACTCTCGACTGATTTAGTCATAGAACAAATGCTCATGAGAAGTTTGAAAATAAAAGATCAAGTAAAAACAATGTCGGATACGGCTGGTTTGAAAATAGGCGATGACGTTGTCAAGGTAGACTCGCAACTATTATTTCAACGGCTGTCTGCGGCAAGGAGATCACTCCCAGAAGACGAACTGGATCCGCTATTCTCTTTTGAGTTATGCACTTACCCTCCAGCAATATTTGAAACCCAGCACTTGCTGAGAGAGGCTGATAAGCCAGCATTGTCAGAAGCTATACGAGATAAAGTAAAACCACAGAGTGAAAGACCCACTAGTGAAATGAAATATATACTTGATGGCGGTTGCCTTTTGCAACGGATTCCTTGGCCAAAATCTAACAGCTATGGTCAAATATGTGATGTGTATGTGGAGCATGTTACAAAGAAGTATGGAAAAGCGACTGTGGTATTTGATGCATATGACAATGTTCGAAGTACTAAAGACACAACACATCTGAGGCAAACAGGGGGTTGCGTTGGGACGGAAGTTAAATTCACTGAGACAATGATCATGAGAGGAGAGAAAAGTAAGTTCCTCACAAATAAGAAAATCATATTATTGAAACTGTACACACCTCGGGCGATGCGGATCTTCTTATGGTAAAGACAGCTGTGACGTACTCCTTAACAACGCAGACGTCATTAGTTGGAGATGTGTTGATACTGCTGTGTTACTATACGGAACTTGATTATTTTTTACCGAGACCAACACCCAAGAAAAGCACAGCATAGAACATTCAAGACACAAAACGTAGATTGGGTGAAAAAATATGCTCTTATATACTGTTTCTTCATGCAATTCTTGGCTGCGACACAACATCAAGGATATATGGACTTGAGAAGGGTACTGTTCTGAAAACGTATGAAAACAACTCAGAATTTCGTCTGGCTGCAGATATGTTCAACATAACACCAAACGAAGTATCTAAAGAGGACATTATTGCATCTGGAGAGACTGCATAACTGTGTCTATATTAGTAATTTGCGAAAAGGCCTGGACAAACTACGTGTTCATAAATTTGCCGAAAAGGTTGCTAAAAGCACAAGTTTTGTAGACCCCAAAATGTTACCGCTTTCATCAGGGGCTGCAAAGTATCACAGTCTGAGGGTATTTTATCAAATACAGGACTGGAAAGGTAATGAAGATGGGTTAATACCGGTTGAATGGGGCTGGAAATACAAGATAACTCCATGAAGCCGCTTAAAATGGACAAATCACCTGCCCCAGGTTTCCTTCTGAAGATGATAAGATGATCGTGTAAAACAGGATGCAAAACGACCAGCTATAGTTGTAAGAAAATGGGATTAGATTGCAGTACAGCATGTAGTTCGTGTAGAGGAGTAAGTTGTGAGAATTCGGCACGACCAGAAATAGACAGTGATTAAAGCGAGTTACGTTGGCTACATGTAAAATACAAACTGTTAAGAAGACAATATAAATCAACATACCTAACCTTCTATGACAACTAAGATTATATTTTGAAGTCTACTGATTACACATGAAGTGTTGCTTGACTTAACGTCTTAAAATTATTATATATATATGCAGAAACGGCTTGAACAAGTAATATTTAGTTAGTATGGAAAAGAAAAAAAGATTTTGATTTTATACTTGGTGTATTCCCAAAAACAGCGATTTTTCTTCATTTTTACAAATTTCTACACAAAAAATATTATATTTAGAATGTGATTTCAGAGGAGGATATTGGACATATTGTTTTCTATATCTTTGGAAACCATAATCAGTTAAAATAATGTCAGTGACAATTCATTTGAATTTATGCCACTTTTTATTAATCTTATCCTAAAACCATTAAAGATAAAAAATAAAACAAATTAAAAAAAAAACATTTTTGGACCCAAAAACAGGTTTTGATATATAATTATACTTTTTTTCCGTTTAAACGTATTATTATGTAATATTAACAATAAAATTTCATATATAAATACATGTTTTACTAATATTCTGAATGGATATAAATTTATTCCAGAAAATAGTGATTTTCTTCATTTTTTTGACTTTTTACCCAAAAAATCATATTTAGCACATGATTTGAGATGAGGACTTTGGATATATTTTTTTGTGTATTGTTTTGAACCAGGACCAGTAAAAATAGATAGAGCGTTCGCACGCTGTAGTAGAGTGTTCGCACGCTGTAGCTAGGGCAAGTAAATAAACGCTCTACTACAGCTTGTGAACGCTTTACTACAGCGTGCGAACATTCTACTACAGCGTGCGAACATTCTACTACAACGTGCGATCGCGAACTCTCTAGCTAGAGCGTTCGCACGCTGTAATATAGCGTTCGCACGCTCTAGTAGCGCGTTCGCACGCTGTAGTAGAAAGTCCGCAGGCTGTAGCTAGAGCGTTCGCACGCTGTAGTTAGACCATTCGCACGCTGTATAGGGCGTTCGCACACTGTAGCTAGAGAGCGTTCGCACGATGTAGTAGAGCGTTCTCACACTGTAGATAGATCGTTCGCACGCTGTAGTAGAATGTTCCTACGCTGTAGCTAGGGCATTTGCACGCTCAAGTAAATAAACGCTCTGCTACAGCGTTCGAACACTATCATTACGTGGTCCCGCCTAAATTCCATTAAGCGATAGCAAAGCTTATATTAACTGGATTTTATAACGGATATTTCGAAAATAAATCACTTTTAAAAAACAAATTACTGAAAAAATGAGATAACCTGTTTAAAATTACGTATTAAATATTTTAGTTTTACAATATGCAAAATGTTTAAGCCGAAATTAATGTTTTCACAGCCAATCCCATTTTCGCTTCTTGGAGAAGGCGTTGGATGGGGTATGAAAGTTAATACTCGGACCACGTAATGACAGCGTGTGAACGCTCTACTACAGCGTGCGAACGCTCTACTGCAGCGTGCGAACGCTCTACTACAGCGTGTGAACGCTGTACTAGTGGGAACGAACGCTTTACTACAGCGTGAGAACGCTCTATCTATTCAGGACGCACGGGAACGTAAACACGTGATTATACTACTCATTTCACAAATTTAATTTGACGCAAAATAGTCCCATTGTCGGGTCACGTGCTGTGACTGTATTAAAAACGTTAAAAGTGTGAATGTTCATGTGTTATATAATGTTCCTTTATACAGTTGTTGAATAAACGTCTCAAGCCTCTTTGTATCTCTTATTTTGATGAACGCCGTTCGTTTCAAAATGTTAACGTTTTTTAACACTATTATATTGTCAAAAGTTCATTTTGTGCACCCATTTGGTGTCATCACAGATTTTCCTAATATGTTGGAATTAGATACCGATACCTCGAATACGTTTTCTGAAAATATGAGGATTTATTTTGTTAGACCATTTTCGGAATTCGGGATTCAGTTGCCTAATATTATCTTTGAGTGATTATATTATTTGACATGTCACCCTAATAAAAAATCGAATTAAGAGTGTTTCGATTAGCTATTGACAGTGTAGTCGATTTTTTAAAAATACCCCATGTGGAACCTCACTAAAGGAAGACACCATCTTGTTTCAAAATTGACACACCGGGTCACATCGGGTCAGACTTGAATTTCGTCTATGAACTACTCAACTTTTCGGTACCAACTCAGCTGGCAAATTTTAAATGCTACCACCTTTTAGATATATCTTAGTAAAAACTAAATAATCATGATAGCTTTTCTGAAACGGTAGCTTAACACTTTTTTTTGGGAAAAATCATGCAAATTTAAACAAAAATCACTTAAAACTGGAATATTTGTTTAAATATTGTTATGATTGCAAAATCAGAGAGATGAAGCTTCTGAAAGTTGTCTGTTAAATTCATGTAGATAAAATAATATTTGGAATTCAACAAAATGTATACAGCTTGATTTTCAGCAAAATCAGCAAAAAACGCGTTAAACTCGCTGATTTTTTTAATAATTATAAAAAATAAATATATTAACACTTCAAATTAAACAAATTGAAACAAAATATATTTGGAATAAACAAATTATATAAATCTTGAAAATTTGGGTGGGGTGGGGGTGGAGGGGATGGGGAAATCAACAAAAAGTGAATTAAAGTCGCTGATTTTTGGAATATTTATGAAAACTTCAGTTATACTTAAAATAAAGCAAACCAGAAGTTTGCATAGTATTTCCTTAACTGTAACGGTTTCATGAGCTACAGAAAAAATAGCTCTAAAGGATCAGAGATTTGAAATGCCATTTCGTTTGGCCCAACATGTTGCAATTAAAACCCACACAGCTGAAAATTGGACTATTTGTGAGAAATATAATTGTATTGCAATATAAGGGAGTTGAATGTTCTTTAAGAGTTCTATTATATTCATGTGCATGTGAAAAAGTTTGGAATACACAAGCTTTTATACATCTTGACATTTTTGGGGGAAATGTACAAAAATAAGCATAACATAAAAAAAAGGAAAATTATGCTTAACAAAACAAAACAAATTCAATGTAAATAAAGATGTGTTAAGGCACAGACAAAAAGATCCGAAATTCCGAAGTAAATGAAAGCAAATAAAATCGCCAAAATTCGAATATGTATTAAAAAATAACTATTGAAATGAAAGGGAGGTGAAAGTCCTAAAAGTTTTCTATTATGTTCGTGTATAGTTATGAAGAAAACAAAAAATTGACGAACACAAAACAAAATCTTAAAAAGGAATTAAATGAATATTATGTATTTGTCTTAGAATATAAGAGAATAAATCTATAAAGCTTCACCATTTTTAAATGATTTTGATAATTAAACTCAAACTCACAATATGAATACGTAAATGCCATTGTAGTTTTTCTTGTATTAAACTATTGCAAAAAATAAAAATAAAGATAAAAAGAAAAAAATATATAAAAAAAAATAAGTATGCCAATTAGCAGAACCGAGGGAAGTGATATTTCTATTTTGGGTTTAGAAAAAAACAATTTGGAAATTAAACTAGTTTTAAAGAAAACTCAGACCGGAAAATAATATACGTCGCAAAATTATTGTAATAGGTAGTAGACACGCATGATAACATGTTTGACAGAATACTACGTTTTCATCTGCCGAATGTTGACGCATGTTAAAACTAACTGCACTGCATTCAAAGCATGTTAGAATACAGGGAAGTCTGTGCTCTTTGCAAGTACAAAGTTAAGTATGAAACCATGTTTCGCAAGATGACTGGATAACATTCGGAAGTTAAAAAGGAACAAATGGGTCATCTGATATAACAGGCCTTATAACAAAGTCCAATATGTCCCATCCCTATTCTGAAGGTATGTAAGACCATCTTCCAGGTCCATGTTTGCAGGTGGTGGTATGCACGCAAACGTTAACTCCTGACTGCTTCTGCATATGTATGCGGAATACTGTTCATGTTGATTCCACAACACAGTAGATGGGCATACAACAAGCCCTTGTCTGAAACCCTGGAAAACTTATCATGCTTATTAACTGGAAATATATTTGAAAATGTCACCATCATTTTTTTGCTGTAGATTTTTTGCCCATTTAGACAACCTTCTATTTAAAATAATATTTAACTACATATTTGCAAAATATGTCTTTCAGGATGGTCTGTCCGATTGCCTTAGCGGTATCTGGATTACAGTTTTCTTTCAGCATCATACCCTCCAACTACGTTGTGAATCAGTTGCTTTCGTTTCAGACAGTTTTTCTACTCACAAGAACTGAAACAAAGACTGCTCTGCTAGTCTTTCAAACCTCTTTGCATCAGTGCCTTTGAATCTACCCTGTGTTAAGCACTTGCATCAAAGTTATTTTGTTTTTTATGTGAAATAAATTGTTCCATAGAATTGTCGGTCTATCCAGCGAGAGCAGACGAGACATCACGTCTAAAGCCATGTTTTCACATCATCCAGATTTCAAAGTACATCATAGTAAAAAAGCAAGGATGTTATTTCAATGACCATGTGGTTTCAAAATAATCCCAATGCTAAAGTATGGGGACATTGACAGACTTTCTGTGTTAAAATATTATAACCAGCATCTGTATTTATGGATGTGTTTAACTTATAAACTTACTTTATTCATTTTCTGTGTTGTTTTTGCATACAAAATAGGCTTAAAGTATCGGTTTTCAAAAGGCAACTGTAATTTCCGCGTAACTGCACGTGAGTACAAATTGGGACTACGTTGTGCCAAAACACTTGATATTGAAAAGTGAGTAATGCGGTGTGTGCACGTGAAAAACTTCAGCTGCTGCTGCACTGTAAACACAACTATGCGGAACGTCGGTGGTTCTACCCAGGTGCCCGCCCGTGTAAGAAAATTGCCCGGAGGGCACCTGGGGTCTTCCTCCACCAATGGAAGCTGGAAAGTCGCCATATGACCTTAGCTGTTGGTGCGACTATAAAATCCAATTCAATCAATAAACATAATTGAGTGATTATTTTACATAGAAACATTGCAAAACAAAACCAATTGATCATTAAGTATGGAAAACGGTCCAAACCAAATGAAAATATATAAATCCGATCAAATACACTGTCCTTTCGAATGTTTCACCATATCGCATGTTCCAATGTACAATGTAAGTGGCTATTAAGAACATGCTTTTCAGGATGGCGGGAGGTGTACAGTACTGGTTCTACCCAGGAAAAGTGGGTGGTCTGCCTCCACTACAAAAAGTGGAAGCCCAACATTTGATTTGAGCGGCGAAAGGGGTCTGGGGTATGCTCGGGCTTCCAAACACTATATCAGAAAAAAAGTGGGACGGTTCCGGCTTCCGAGCTTCCATCTGGCTACGCGCCTGAGTTTCTTATCTCTGTTTTCATTCCTAGTCGCGTTGACGTAACAAAATGTTACATGACGTCACTTTTTTAAACGGTTAACGTCACAGAATGAAAAGTAAATAAACAGTGGATTTAAACGGTCGTGGAATAGCATCATACAGATAATACAGTACAGGAGCAAACAAGTCATTTCACGTGCCTGAACCGCATAACTCAAACATAAATAATTGGGGTTGGAGGCAACGTAGTTCCCATTTTGCAAGCACGTGCAGATGCGCGGATTTTATAGTACTCTTTTTAGAAACACTAGTTTAAAGCTTATACAAGATGGCAAAGAAAACAAATCATATCAGCAGTCAGTTATTATGTCGGAGATTCATCAAACAATCGTGTTGACAGGTTTTATTGAGATATCATAGTCGGAAATCGCGGTACAAATGCGAAGATCGAAAAAAACTAGTTTTTGTTTTCTTCGAAATTGCCAATGTTTCAAAACGGGTACAAAAATTGTATATTCTTAAATATTGTTGAAATTGCCAGGAGTCGAAGATCATTTCTTGTTCTACCTTTTTTGAAAATTTCTTATTTTTTCATGAATATACATTTTGCGTGCCCGTTTTGAAAGTTGGTACCTGCATTTCACTCTTTCAGAGGCTATTCAAAATGGCGGCGACACAGAAAAACACCATGCCTAGGGCCGGTCAGTCGCACGCCATAAACCCTCACTTCCCCCTGGTGAAGATCGCACTGTCACTAAAACTAAATTGTGAATTGAATTGAACTGTTGTATTTCCATTGCCACAGTCCAAACTATGTGCTAAAAATAGCTCACACACACGGTGTACACGTATTCAAAGGTCAAATTATGCAGATGCATGCGTACTGAGTTACACACATAGACATTTGTACAGGAGTGGAATTAAGTCGTTAGACCTTTATCGAAACACTTCAAACAGTGATCGTATATAATTCCAAGTTTTACATGACTGACTTGAGTGAGTGCGTAATTTACAATAGATCTATCATCTATGTCGGAGAATTAATATTGAAAGTGAAACACACCAAGCGAATGAAATGGGTCATGGCATGGATTATCTGATTGTCTGTAGCCTGTGTAGGGATTTGTGTAAGTAAATACACTTTTAATTACTGTAGTGCAGGACAAGTGTTTAACATTGAAACATATGAAATGGTGGTGGTTCATATATATTATTATTAACTTAATTCTGATAATTTTTAGAACACATGAGTGATGAATGATTGATGAAAATGTAAGCCTACTTATTCATGAATATATGCCACAGTCTTACATTTTGGACAGTATCCAGAAAGCGTTACATTCAATTCCAGTTCAGTTGTGTTTTAAGAAAACTATTATGGAAAGCTGGCATTGATAGCATTAAGAAAGTCGAACATAGTTATTAATATTAAAATTAAATGGAACAATATGTTATTTTTCAGGTTACCACAGCCTGTTTTCACAAAGTCATTTCCCAGTCTCACAGTAATCTGTATAACTACATCAAGAGCATTGTGTAAGCCAGTGTGTAGGTAAGCACAGTTTTAAAAAATCTATGAATTGATCAATGTATATATATATGTGGCATTGTGGACCTGCACTTAGTCTCAGACTTCTTATACTAAAAATAAAAAATGAATAAATGGTGTTTTACAGCACATCGACACATAAATAGGTCATATTGTCCATAGTACGGATGTAAAATGAATCAAACAAGATAAAAACATCCTTGTATTACATCTAAAATGTTAAACTTAACCAAGACCCTGACTTAACATAATGTGCTGGCATTGACCCAGCGATAGCATGGCGGACGATAGCACCATAAAGAACCATAGAAATATATTCATTAGTAAGAATAAGGCAGGTTCTCAAATTCCTATTATATGTGTCTCCTTCCCCTCTCTCTGGGGCGGCTCTAAATAAGGTATACCGGTAAAGTGTTGATCAGCCGAAAACCTTTTTTTTTTAATTCATCTTACATGTAACAATTTTTTCTAAAATTCATTATTCATCTACATATTTCAATTAAACAACTTGTTAACTATTTAAGTTGAAACGAAATCTGGTTACGGTAAACAAAAGATGTATCATTTTTTAACTTTCCTATGTGCCCTTCCGCTCTCTCTAGGGCGGCTCTAAATGACATATAATGTGTTGTTGATCCAACTTAGGCCAGAGTTATTTTTTTTTTTTCTTTTCTTAGATGCTCCGAACCAGTTTTTGTAAGGTTTTTTTTTAACACAAAAAAATGGTAAGAAAAGTAACCGGTGATACCCATATGTTGGTCCTGCATTTGAAACCACCAGTGATCATGTTTAAAAATTGAAGTAAAATTAGAAGTTATATAGTTTTTTTCTGGTCATTGTTCCCACCATGTTCTGTTCAATTTATATTCTTATAAAAAAAGTTCTATTGTCACTTTTTATTCATCTATTTCAACTCACTTGTTGCCTATTTAAGTTGAAAGAAAAATATGTATGGTTAAACAGAATCTGTATCATTTTTATTTTCAGAGTCCCTGATGTCCTGAGACGCTGGGAAACTGTACTGAAGTCACAAAATACGGGAGGATTTTATTGAAACGAGTGTATAGTCACATATATATTATAATAAATTTTTACAACATTATCAACCGAATCAGAAATACTTAAACAAACAAGAATAGAATAATGCGACGGTGTACAATATTATTACTATTTTTTTTGAATCATGAATACCTCATACGGACAGTACTAGCATCAACTTCAAGAAAAATATGTCTAGTAACATTTGTGACTTGAGGGA
Source organism: Cyrtodaria siliqua (assembly GCA_037043455.1). NCBI lineage: Eukaryota > Metazoa > Mollusca > Bivalvia > Adapedonta > Hiatellidae > Cyrtodaria > Cyrtodaria siliqua. Next base: position 89,803 of record JAWPHD010000244.1, read on the forward strand.
AGGTTATTTGGACCCACTAATTTCAAAATTCCCAGGATCACCAGTTCAGCAAAATATCATATCAACATACATGTCTGACTGTTGAAAGAGGTGGATCGATGGCGACTTTAACTGACAGTTCATTGGAGTGGCTCAAAATAAGGGCTAATACGAAAATATAAATGTGTTTCTGTTAATCTGACCGACCATGCCCAATTTCTTTATTGGATTAAAATTATGTTTTCTGAATTTTATTGGATTATAAAGTCTGTGGAATGACAGATGGCAGGAGGTGTATATTACTGGTTCTACCCAGAAAAGTGGGTGGTCTGTCTCTGCAAAAAAACAAACAAACGGATACATGTATGTATATAACCCCACATATGTTGAAAATGACTTGCACCATATAAACAATACAGGCGGAGAGGTGTTCATATTAAAGGGACATGCAGCATTCTTCTTTTTTTTAAACGCCAAAATGTTATAATTTAAATATATGCAAGCGTGCGTAAAATCAATTCTTGATTAATCAATCGAGGTGCAAATTTTAATGCTTGATAAATACTTGATAAATGCTGTGTGTCCCTTTAATAAATAAAAACAATTATTGTATGATGCAATTTTTTTTTTATGTAATACCCTTTATATTGGGATGTTTTGATGTAAATATTTGAAATAAAATGTTTTAAATCAAATAAATAATTAATTTTGATATCTGACTTGTTACATATTTTTTACTTAGTCATGAAAGATAATATTTAAGGCCTTAATATGTACCTTAAATGTTTATTGTTTACCATCGAATGGTGAGGCGGCATATGGTGTTAGTTATCTGTGTGTCTATAATCTTCCACAGTTTTTAACCAATCTTTTGCGAAACTTTACATGATCTTCATCTATAGCATATCGATTTTGCATCAAAATAAAATTTATTTATGAATATATATTCTTGCATTGTACAATTTTCCACGGATTGTTTTCAGTGCGGTCATTCAAGTCCCATGGACATATTGAGTAATGGAGATGTTCGGTTGCCTTTTTTATATTTGTATACATTCTCATTTTCACCTCTCACCGCTGCGGGTTCAATTCCCACTGGGAGCTCAACTTGTAGGTGAGAAAGTGTCGATTCTTACAGATAGCAGAAAGTACACAGTACTGGTTCTACCCAGGAATTATGGCCTAAAATGTGCTATAATGACATAAAACACAATTCAGCTTTAAAAATATAAAGTAAAAAAAATGGCCTTCTTTACTTTCCTTCGATGCTATCAGTATAAGTATTACGACAGTGTTTCTTAAGTAAGATGGGGCCCTCAAACCCTTTCATGTGTGGGCGATATATTCCACGGTTGATTCATGATACTAGCATGGGACAGCTACAGTGCATATGACAGTGCTGAGTGCAGTTGCGGATGAATTCATTTGAATATTTAACGGCTCATCAACACAGTACAGGTTATTTAGAGCCGCCCCAGAGAGAGGGGAAGGATACATAGGAATCCGGGAACCGTGCCCTGCTCTTATTATCTAATAGATTCCTATGGTTCTTTAACATGCTCGGATGATAGACCTATACGCGGGACCACCTAAAATATTTTATTTTGTATATTCTTATTTTATTCTTAGTATAATTACACATTCTTCACATTTAAATCACCAAAACCAAACAATATTGATGAACTTTGCATAAAAAAGGCCCTTTTCGTAGTTTGAATGCCCTTTTCGCGAAAAGGGCCCTTTTCGCATTTCAGTCATACCCTTCAAAAACAGACGTTCATGATTTTAGTTGGGGTGGGATGGGGATGGGGCGCATCCTTTTAAATCTCAGCTCAGATGCCCTCCCCCTCCTTCTCTCCACCCCAACTCCCATCTTGAACCGTAGCGATTGTTACGTACACTTTCCACATATGAGAGGGTGCCCAATACTACCCGCTCCATCGAATACGCGCCTGCAGTTCTTGCGAGGTTAGTCGAGTCAAAATTACAGTTAAGTCAAACAATTCGTATTTTCGTGTACTTTTGATAAAGAAATAACATGCTTTTCGTGACATGCAGCAAAATTCATGTAATGTGTGAGCTAAAACAACAATTCAAGTATCTCCTCGTATTTTATTTAACAAAAAACACACGGTTGTTGTCGTTTTAATCAAGTTTCAAGTTTCAAGTTTTATTTCATAAGCTGGTCCCAACTGGGCATGAGCATTAACAAACACAAATGAAAATAACATCAATAACAATATTTACAAAGTTGAATCATAACATAGAATATAAACACAAAATAATTTCAATTCAAGATAAAATGACTAGATGGAATGAGTTTCGTATATTAATACTGAGTAATAAATGTAAAATTAATAGGGGAAGGTGAAAAATAGTTACTTAAATTTATCAATAATTTTCTTAACAAATAATGACAGTTTTAACAATTCATAATTATCTATAGATTGAAAAATGTTTCTAAAATTATATGTATTTGCAATAATAGAATTAGAGGAAATATATTTCTTTCTTTCATTTTTAAAAAAAGTGCAAACAAAAATGTAATGAAATTCATCACCAAGCACATCTAAATGACACAAATCACAAGTTCTTAATCTTCTCTCTATATTATAAAGTCTGCCTTTTTCCACTGGGAGCTTATGATTAGAACATCTAAAATGGCAAAGTGACAATGCAAGATTCAGCGGTAAATCTACTAGATACCTCTCAAACGCAAAAGTATTTTTGAAAATTCTATAACTCACACATTTTGGGGATTCATAGACTGTGGTATTCCAGGATTGATTATATATATCTTTAATTCTGCTTTTTATTAAATTTCTAAAAACAAGTGGGGATGGAACATTTTGATTTAACCAATATTCAGAAAAACCAAGCTGATCAAGTGAAGTCTTGACATAACCTATCCAAGGATAATGGAAAACATTGCTTTTATCAAGTTCATACATTAGTTTATACATTATACGACAAATCTTATCTTCTTTACTATTGACCAATTTACACCAGTAGTTCAGAACTCTACTCTTTATAATACAATCCATTGGCATTCTCCCAAGTTCACCATAAATCATAATATTTGGTGTTGAAGTTTTGAGTTTTAATACCATTTTACAATATTTTAACTGGAATTGATTAATAATATTTACATTCTCACAACCCCAGACCTCCGACCCATATAATAGTATTGGACTGACCATCGAATCAAATAGATGAAGTTGAAGATCAAGAGACAAACAAAGCTTTCTAGCCTTTTTAAGAACAGAGAACATGGCTTTTCTAGCCTGATCACAGAGATATTTTTTAGTTTTATTAAACTTGCCATTGTAGTTAAACTTCATACCAAGATAACTAAAGTCATCAACCACATCAAGATTTAAGCCCCCATAAGTAAATACTGGGATATTACGGATTTTACCTTTAGAAAAAACTACAACTTTAGTTTTTGCAATATTCACCTCTAGCTTCCAAGTATTACAATAATCATACATAGAATTAAGTGCTAGCTGTAGATCAGCAGCTGATTCAGCAAAGACAACAGTATCATCCGCATATAAAAGCAAATACAACTTGAGATATGTGTCAATAGTATCGTCACTAAGACGATCCCTAATACTATCAGAAAGACTCTCCAGGCCATCATAGGAACCAGACATATGTTGCACTAGATCATTAAGGAAGATCGAAAACAGTATTGGGGACAGGTTTTCGCCTTGACGAACACCTGTACAACTCACAAAGAAACTGGACAAGCCTTGACCAGAACGAACACACGATTTAGCTTTATCATACAGAGAATATATAACTTTGAAAACCTTGCCATCTATATTATTCTGTAACAGTTTTTTCCACAATGCCATGGTAATCTATGAAAGAACAATAAAGTTTTTTATTTTTATGCAGATAAAAATCAACTAACATTTTTAATGTAAAAATGTGGTCTACAGTACTACACTTTTTCCTAAAGCCTGCTTGTTCTTCACCAAGAATTCCCGAGCTTTCCAAAAATTTATTTAGTCTAGTATTTAAGATTGCTGTAAACAATTTACCAAAGCAACTGAGTATTGTTATGCCTCTATAATTATCAGGGTTATTTATATCTCCTTTTTGTTTATAGATTGGAAAAATTACCCCTTTACACCAGATTTCTGGGATACTTGCATTGTTTAGTACAAGATTGAAAAAACTTTTTAATATGGGTAACATGATGTCCTTTGAATGTTTTATATATTCATTCAAGATATTATCATAAACAGAACAAGCCTTATTATTATTCAGGCTGTTTATAGCAACTAAAATCTCTTCATTACTTATCTCATTATTTAACTCATAATTGTATTCAGAAATATTTGATAAATCAATAGGGTCAAATGAATCATCATTATCTGTATTCCCTTCATTTAACTTACTAAAATGTTCAAAAAAAAACTCAGATGTTATATCTGAAATGACCTTTTTTTTATCATTTGAAAACTTATTTAATAGAGACCAATATGATTTTGGGTCGGACTGCTTAAGGTTACGGAACTTTTTATTCAAATCTTGGTGAAACTGACTATAACGTTTACTTATTTCTTTTTTATACATCTTACTACTGTCTTTTAAAGACTGTAAATTAGAATTTGAGTTACAACGCCTATAATCTGATTTTGCCCTCAAATATGCAAGTCGCTTGTTTTTTCATGACGAATCGAACCACGGCTTATTTTTATTTTTTGGCAATCGACTACTTTTTGAAGTTGATACTAATTTAACCATGTCCGCTTTATCAGCAGCATTTACATAGATACTAGATAATTTTTCAGTAACAGAGTCTATATTTAAAATTACTTCTTCTCTTGGACACACCGATAAGTTTTCTAAGTCTTGCAAAATATTATTAAGTTCTTCTCGGTCAAAACTATTCCTAAATTCTGATTTTAGATCACGATTCCAAGTTGTTTTAATAACCTCTGGACTCTCGGTCGACCCTTCTTCATTATTAGAATTTATAATTTCACTTTTACATAGAATTGAAAACTTGACAGCCTTGTGTACATCTGATAAAAGTGGGTCAAAATCCAAAATATCAAAAGAGCTAAACATAGGGAAAAGCTCAGGTGATGCAACAACAAAATCTATAAGACTGCCCTTGACACAAGTATTCTGACCTATAAAAGCATCACTTCCACATCTTCCATTAACAATATGGATATCATGTGTTTTACACATATCTATAAGTCTATAACCAAAATTATTACATAATCTATCATTTGAATATCTTTCAAGAGGAAAACCCAAATCTAAAAGATTGTTTCTATTTAACAAGGAATTGGTTTCAAAATCAAAATTGACTTCACTTATAACATCTTCAAAATTTACAAAATCAGATAAAGTGCCACATCTTGCATTTAAGTCACCTGTTAAACATATACATTTATCATCATTAACATTAAGTTGAATAATATGATTTTCAATATTATCAAATAATTCAATTGAACTATATGGTGAACCCTCTGGAGGAAGGTAGACAACTCCAAATACAATGTCTTTAAAACAAATGTCTTTAGATATAGTAAACCAAAAACAATTCTCACTTGATAAATTATCAAAAGTTTGTATATATTGAGATAATGTATTTTTAACTAATAGTCCAACTCCACCAGACTTGCGCCTTGCATTTTTACGATTTATCCCGAAGAATGTATAGCCTGGTATATTTATACTGTCAAAATCATCTAATTTGGTTTCTGTTATACAAACAAAGTCATACTGATTTATAAATGTGTCAAAGTCTGGAAATTTTAATTTATTTTCCAAACCACATATATTAATAGTTGCAAATTTTAAAGTGCTTTTTACATCAGAAAATGTTTCATTATAATTATGATCACGAAAAGTTTCATTGTCATATATATCATCGATCTGTCTTTGGTCTTCCTGGATCTGACTCACATCACCCTCCAACCGGTCCTAAATGTAATTCTCCAACTCAAGCTCCTTAAGGTCTACCTCAATGTCCATTTTAAAGAGATCATCAGGACTAGAAACAGTAAAATGCTGGCCGTCGGTTTTTTCACAGCGAATGTTGCCATCAATGGTGTAGACTTTGGCGATTGTATCTTGCTTCCTCAAATAGTCTTTTAATTTTAGTCTAAGTTTGGTGAGGTCATCTGTGATATAGACATCCTTGTATTTTTCAATATTTTTCACATACTTCTTGATACGGAACACTCTCAATGTTTTTTGCCTCGACACAAACCTGACAATGATCTGCCTCTTGTCTACATGACCGGTACGCTTGCCTATCTTATGGCATACACTTATATCTTCCTCTTTGAAAGTTATATTATCAGGATTGGCCTGACCATTGGCAACCGCGGCTTGCTGGATGTCGTTAAGGAGTGTGACGACACACTTGGTAAGGTCTTGATCATCTACCAGAAAACCATTAATGCGAATATTCTCCCTTCGAGTATATTGTTCAAGGCGATCTGTTTCATACTTGCCAGTCAGAATATTGGCTTTTGCACGCTGAAAAGCTGGTTTGTCAACACTCGCAGACTCGATGGCCTTAGTCACCACGGTTGTGATGGCTGGCAACAGTATAGACGCCATCTGCTTGGCTAAACGTACCACAGATGTATCATTACTACCACTGTCTATATTGTTAATGACATCCTCAAGAAAATTATCTGTATCTACGGCTGTAGTTTTATTATTTTGATTGTTACTTTCAGTTTGAGATGGTTTTGCAGGATTACTCCCCTTTGATTGTTTGGTTTGGGAATCAACCGGTTTCTGTTGTCTTCCCGGCATTTTTCATTACAGAATGTACTCACTCAGCTACATAGAGTCTTTAACTGTGTTTTTAAATCTTTATTTATTCTTCCAACGATGTTTAAGTATTACACGTGTAGTTTACCGGAAGTGAACCGAAAACGTATTCTAAAAATGGCATCTTTTAGAGTTATCGCCCCTCGCTTCGACATTTTACAAGGCGGGTCTGCATTTATCACGCAGTAAAGCTTCTAAAAAAAAAAGTCGGTATAGCCGAAAATCACGAAACTTAAAGCGGAATTGAAATTTCATGATAAAAAATTGTCACAATTTTCCAAATTATGTGTTTTAAAAAATTCAAAATGGCGGACAATTTTTTTTTTTGACGTTGCCGAAAGATGACGTATCCCGGCACAACCAGTTTTCGAACACATAAGGACAAAACATGAGATTAAAACCTTTACATTTAAATAAAAGACTTTTCCTTTCCAGTCAATGTTTTCATTAATTATAGTTCTAAAATTCTGCAGAATCATGCCAAATTGGCATGACCTCTATTGTTTACATTTTTTGAACAAAATGACGACCTACTTACCTCATTCCTAACGGAACATCCAACCTCTTTTCGAGCACTTCCGGTAAACATGAAAAGTATACTGCAGAACAGAAATTTGTACCCAATAATAGTTTTAACATATAGTCAACACTTCTCAACAGTTAAAAAATAATGTTAACCCATGAAAATAACTTTTAGAAAGTATAACAAATTATTTCTAATGTTGTGTTTTTTTCAGGTGCACATGAAAGGCAAAACAAGGTGTCTCCCCTTCTTATGAACCTTACATGAGTTGAAAATGATAAATACACCCAATTTTCAAAATTGTCGAATCTTCCCACAATTAACATTCCTAATTTGAGTAAACATGCTGAGGTTTGAGAGAATGAAGTGCTTGCAGACCACACATTTTCCAGATTATTTTTAAACATTTTCAGTAAAATTACATAAGAGAGGGTAACTTTTTAAAGTGCCTATTTTTTTTATCTGCAGTATACTTTTGACTTTTTTTGCGGAGAGTAGGTCATGAGATGACGTCATCGATTGTGCAGACGACTCATGTAAAGATTTTAGTCAATGGAAAAAAGCTTTTAATCAAGTTTTAAGGGAAGGCAGATTTGGGCATAGTGAAATGGACTAAAATACACATGGAGGTTAGCTTTTTATATAAAAATTACCTCTCGTATCTCCATTTTTGTTTATATCATCAGGTTGACATTTCTACGGGAGTAGCTGTCAAAATATCAGGTGATCGTATGCAAATGAGCGCGCGCATTGTTATTTCCGCTGTTTATTCGGAAGTGTTCGAATTCAGGTTGTGAACGAAAAGTGGTTGTATCGGGATACTACTTTTCGTTGTCAAGCGTGGTTGCGATATTTGAAAGATGTAGGAAAATATCAAGGCTGCTCCCCTACTGATATACTCAGTAAAAGTAAACACTTTAGCTTAATATTACAATCGTAACGATATTTATGATTATGTTATTTTTAAAAGCTGAATCAATGATCTTGAACAACCACCATTTTAAACCTTTTTCCGCTGGTCCAGCTGAAAAAAGCTGGGCGTAGCTCTCCGATTCTAAGTTTTAGTCCTGAGCAATTGAGAACCGCATGTCTGGCCCGGGTCTGCATTGCCTAATAGAAACTACTCCACTAAAACGTATTTGTGTTAGGAAACGTAAAGATCGAGTAAGGTCTATACCTTCGGTTGGAGTAGATTTCAAATTTGAAAATGTGTGATCTGGTTGATTGGTTCAACTGAAATTAATTTAATTAAGAGCTTACTGGGGCGTGTGAAATAAAATGCACGGTTATTAAAGATTATCATTGATATAAGTTTGTAATTATAAGGATTGCTTTTAATTTTTTGCGATGTTATCGAAGTATAACACGTCACAGATGGGTCAAAGATGGGTGAACCATCACTGACGTGTTATACTTCGATAAATGGCCCCTGAAGCGCTCACCTGAGAGTTTTTTGAAAGAGGAAAAGGTAGTTAAAAGGCCTTAAAAGTGCAGTTAATTATTAGATTGAAAACTTGGTACGACATAAGGTAAATTTGCAAAACTTGGTTCTTCGTATTTACAGAGAATGTTTGTATGGACATGGATGGATAGGAAACCCCGGGGCAGAGCCACAAGGGTCACCATTTGAACAAACTTTTTAGAGGAACTTAAGCTGATAATAAATTCAAAATATTAAACCTTTAGCTTTTGCAGTTTCAGAGAAGATTTTTTTTCTATATCAGTCTATGTAAAACTGTGACCCCTGGGGCAGGGCCAAATATAACACAGGGTCACCATTTGAACAAACTTGGTAGAGAACAATAAGCTGACGGTAAATACAAAATATTAAACCTTTGGCTCTTATAGTTTCAGAGAAGAAGATTTTTGAAATGTTTCCCTATATAAGTCTATGTAAAACTGTGACCACACATTTGAACAGATCCATATTAAAGCTGATAATAAATTATAAAAAAAATTAAACATTTTTATTACATATTTATCGATGAAAGATCGGGATTTCTCAGTGAAAGAATATTCGGTATCGCTAATTATTAATAACTAACTCAGTGAACCCTGAAATGCACTTCTTTCTCTTTTATTGCAACTGCGCTAGTCCGAGTTTTTTACCTGACTAATCTTTTATGTAAACAAAAATAGTGTCTTCTGCTATCATGGCCGATTCATTAAATACTATCGACTGGCAGGTGATAAATGATATACTTCAGGCTTCCGATTTTTCGGAATTGCCAGCCACAAATGAGAATAAAATCACGACAAAACCAAATGGTATATTTCACTGAAATATATTTCTTTGTGACATCATTCAATTATCACAAAACAAAAACATGATTCTGTCCAAACTGAGCCCAAACTGTTTCGGAGTGAGTTCAACTTTGTGAGAAGTCCTTTGGTCCTTTCTGGCTTTAACATCCTGCTTCGTACGTTGCGTCTTCATTTGAAACCTGGAAATAAATAATAACAGGTGTATGATGTTTTTGTTGTGATATTTTTGAGTGGGTGGGGGTCAACACAGGCGACTAAAATATGTGGTAATTAAACAATAAAAAATTAAAGATTATTACTGGTAACTACTGGGTAAACCTTATAACTGAACCTGGTAGTTACCAGTAATAATGTTTAATTGTTTATTGTCTGTCATCTCGTGAAGGATCTTCTTTTGAAAAGAACCACACGCCAACCATCTCATAAAGGATTTCCTCACTCGATGTTAGGCATATTGTTTATTTTTTATTACTTGCATCCGCTCGAGAAAAAATAGAGATTATTTAACTGCTGGTATCCATTTGGCCTATAGAGAAATTCTTCATGAGATGCCAGATATGTGGTTCTTTCACGAACGAGCATATGCAAATGAATGAAAAAACACATCATGCCTACCATTTAGTGAAGGATTTTCCTAACCGAACTTAGCAGTTAAATAATCTATATATTACTTTTTAAAACAGTTTATGTTTGATTTTTACCGAAAGTATTCACTTTATTAAACATTATCGAGGGATTGCGTGGACGTCAGCAACACTTTACTGATGTATTAACACACAATCACTGTTAGTTGTTTTTGTGTACGAAGTAAGTTATTAATATTTGAATATTCTTTCACTAAGAAATAGAGACTATTTAACTGCTTGGATCGATTATAGGGAAATCCTTCATGATATGGTAAGCGTGTGGTTCTTTTCACTAACGAGAGATTGCGAGTGAGTGAAAAAACATAACACGCCTACCATCGAGTGAAGGATTTTCCTATAATCGATCCAAGCAGTTATATAATATATTTATAACATTTGAAATCAGTTTAGGCATGTCACTTTAACCGAAAATAATAGAGATATAAATCAACGGCTGTGATGATTATAGTAGAAGTATTCACAAGCTTGTAGATGAACGTTTCTTGTCACGAACCTAGGTCTGTTTCTGGACTTGTTCACAAAAAAATAGTTTTAATTTTCTTTTTTTTTAGAATTATTCATTACTATACTAAATTCACATCAAGAACACCAAGAGCATGTTTCTTGAACATAATATGGGTGGCCCACTATAACTGACACTTGCATACCTTAAACCACTTCAACAATCTTTTTTCTTTTCATTTTTTGGGAGAGGGGAACTATAAAAATAGTTAAGGTTGGGGCTTAAAAAATACGGACGGTCGGTAGACCAGAAACAAATCCTTTTTTTTTTGGCCTAACCGAAAAACAACAACAATCTTACCTACCACCGAGTGAAGGATTTGCCTATAGCACGGACCACAACAATCACAAACTTTGACATTGATAATTTTTATGACATCAATAAAGTCTTGAGGATGTCATTTCATTGACAGAGAATATTTAAAAAAGACGAAACATTTTACTATTAAATAAGAAATTGAAATCATGAACAAACTGGTATAAAATAGAGATACAGAAATTATTTAACTGCTGGGATCAATTATAGGGAAATCTTTCACGAGATGATAGGCGTGTGGTTCTTTTCACAAACGAGCGTAAGCGAGTGATTGAAAAGAACACACACCTACCATCGAGTGAAGGATTTCCAAATAATTGATCGCAACAGTTAAATAATCTATTTATAACATTTTTAATCAGATTATGTATGATTTTAACCAGAATTAGTGGCTTTATTTAGCGTTATCGGCGGATGACGTCGACGTCACCAACACATTATTGGCGTCATGACTCAACGCCAGTTATTTATTTTTGCGTTTGCAGTTAGTTATTAATATTTAGCGATTATAAAAATTCTTTCAATGAAAAATCCCAATCTTTCACCCTTAATCTCAGAAATGTAATAAAGATCATTTAACAGCCCAGACCATTATTGGGAAATCCTTCACAAGATGGTAGACGTCTGGTTATTTTCACAAATGAGCGGATGCGAGTAAGTGGAAAAACAAAACACGCCTACCATCGAGTGAAGGATTACCCTATAATCATACCCAGCAGTTAAATTATAATCCATTTCTTACATTTCAAATTCGTTTATGATTGATTTTAACCGAAAGTATTTACATTAGAGGATGAAGTCAACGTCAGCAACACTTTAAAAAGTCTATTAAACCATTTTAGAAGTATTTTAATTTTAGAATTGTGTGATTCTTTGTTTCAAGAAACTCATTACTCAATGAGGGATACAAACAGTTTAATCTGTTTCTCACAGCAATTAAAAGACGTATTCAGTTCTGCGAACACAATGAGTTGCATCATAATAGCATGACGTGATGTCATAATAGCATGACGTGATGTCACAATACCAGAGTGTGATGTCAGAATACCAGAAAGTGATGTCATGATAGAAACAACCAAATGAAAATATGAATGAAGCATTCTGATTGGTTCAGTGATAAAAATTGGACCAATGAAACCAGTTAATTTAAAGCTCATTACATTCTCAGAACACACTGAAATTTTACTGGACATTGAGTAATGAGGTTCTTAAAACCCAGAAACACAAAATTCTAATAATAAAATAATTCTAAAATGATCAAATAGACTGTTTTTATTGATGTCATGACACAACGCCACTGTTAAATGTTTTTGTGTTCAAGGATTATGAGTATTCTTTCACTGAGAAATCGAGATTATTTAATTTCTTGGATTGATTACAGGGAAATCCTTCACGAGATGGTAGGCGTGTGGTTCTTTTACAAACGAGCTAATGCGAGAAAAAACAAAACACGCCTACCATCGAGTGAAGAAATGCCCTAAGCAAACCCAGCAGTTAAATAATCTATATATTACATTTTAACCGAAAGTATTCACTTTATTAAATGTTATCGGGGGATGGCGTGGACGTCAGCAACACTTTACTAACATCATTTGCTGAAGTATTTCTCTAAAAGTAAATAGAGATTATTTATCAGCCGATACTGATTATTGGGAAATCCTTCAAAAGATGGTGGACTTGTCCAATAACCCAGGTATAGATCCTTTTAGCATATTGTCTATTCGTTAACGTAAAAGACGGCCACATTCTCTCCGGAAGAACCATAATCTTAAATTAAGCTTAAATTTAAGAAAGTATTTACTGTTGCAGACCGTTATTCTATTTATAAAAATTCGGGTAGACACGCCCTCCTTAGCAAAGTAGTCAGTCTGTCTTTTTCTTGCTTCATAAACTTGACGAAGAAGCGGATGCCATTTATGTCCGTACTAATCCATTATATGAGGTTGCATCTAGTATTCAAAGTTACACGCAACATATTTTGCGTCCACATATAGATGCTCCATCTGACCATCAAGGGCATTTTTTGAAGATAACTTACGTTGATAAAGGCATCGATTTTATTAATTTAGCCGGTATGCTTAATTATATGCGGGTGACTGACAAAATCCCAAAGTATTTCAAGAATATTGAGACTCCTGTTATATGTTACAAGTATAAGAAATCTACTAGAAATCTTATTTTTAATTATAATAGGATCGTTACTGATCTTGAGATCGAGACATCTACTCCTACCGATTGAAATTGTCAAAATTCTAAATTTTGTTACTAACCTACCGGTCACATTCTTACTGGAAATCTTGATGTAATTGAGGATAAGAGGATTCGTCATTTAATTGCCAAAGGGCCTAAGTATCGCCTTCCATCAGATATTGATTTTAATGCCTGTCGCAATGAAATTGCGGGTTCTTTAACGGATTTCTGTACAAAGTGGTGTAAGCGAGAAAAAGCAGATAAACATGCACTTACTGCTTGGATGAAAACTATTTGAGAAATTGTTGAATTACGTATTTTCTTTTACGAATCAAATCCATCCCTGCTTCCACGGCCTTCTACTTACAATTTACACCTTAAGAAGGGTATTCAGAATGTACATACTAAAGTTCCTCTAGTTCCAGCAGACAAAGCTTCAACAATATAATTATTGTCTGACGACTACATTATATCAATACTTTGAGTGCTGAGCTAGCAAGCACTTCTGCTTATCTAACTACACCTCTGCTGGCGACGGACATTGTTTCCCAGCATGTGACCTTTATGGAGACTATAAAGTTTTCTGTAATTATTAAGCAGACGAAGCTCCCTTCAATGTACTGTATACCCAAACTTCACAAAATTCCTTACAAAGCACGTTTTTTCGCTAATTCTAGTTCATGTACCACGACCAATATATCAAAACTATTGACTTCCTGACTTTTCGCGATTAAAGAACATATTTTGTAAAATATTGCGGAAAGGCCTTAAAGAACTCAGGAATCAATCTGTTTTGGTCTATCAAAAAATCTGGAGAAGTTCTTGACAAACTACAGTGTAAGCCTGTTCATGCCTCTTCTCTAAGCACCTACGACTTTACTACGCTACCACATAAACTTATCAAAGAAAAATTGCTTCAGCTTATTCAGAAGACATTTGCTAGAGAAGGTTCAACGTTTCTAGCTTGTAATAATGTCAGGGCTTTTTTTACTAACGCCCTCATTGATAAGTATAATTTGTGGACTTGTACTGATGTTTGTAGAGCCTTATCTTTTCTTCTGGATAACATCTTTATAAGATACGCTAAAACTATGTACCGCCATATTGTTGGTATTCCTATGGGTACTAACTGTGCGCCACTTGTTGCAGATTTGTTTTTGTACTGCTATGAAAGAGCTTTTATGTTGAGTTTGTCACCTGCTAGCCAGGATGAAATTATTGATGCCTTTAATAATACTTCTCGGTATCTTGATGAAATACTCAATATTGATAATCCGTTCTTTGCTCATATGGTTACTAACATTTATCCACCAGAGCTCACGTTGAATAAAGCCAACAGTTCGGATACAGTAGCAGCATTTCTCGATCTTCATCTCTCTATTTCAAATGATTGTATTCATACTAAAATCTATGATAAGAGAGATGATTTCAATTTTGACATCGTTAACTATCCACACCTGGATGGAGATGTACCTCGTGCTACCTCATACGGGGTGTATATCTCCCAGCTCATTCGATTTGCTAGAGCGTGTAATGATGATATAGACTTCAATGATCGAAATCAAGTTATTACAAGTAAACTTCTTCAGCAGGGTTTTCGTTATCACAAACTACGTAGATCTTTCTCTAAATTCTACCGCCGCAACGAGGGCCTGCTGGAAAAGTACAACACCAACATTAAAATACTTCTGCAACTAGGCATATCACAACCCTCATTTTCTGGAGATGTGGTCTATAAACTTCGAAAAGTTAAAGGGGTCTGACGGGTTTCCTGACCGCTTTACAAATTTAATCAGGAAGTTCGTCAGAAAAGAATATAACCCTTTTGTTTTACAGCGCACTTCATGTTTAGTGATTTACCACTCTACAGTCAGTCATTACGCTTCACTTTTCACTTATGCGATGACTGGACTACCTCTTGGGACTCTATGATTGTACCTACTGAAACCCCAACTAAGGGAGGTGGGTGCATGAGCTTTCGTCCCTCGGGTTTTCTGGTCGTACCCTAGATTGGTTTTCTCTTTTAAAATTAGCTGCAACTACTACGGTTGTTCAGTGCGATTCTGGATACATCCTGAGTTGTTTATTATTTTGTATGTGTTTCTTTAGTTAGTTTCTCTGGATGTGGACTTTATTGTTAGAGAATTCCTTTTGATGGGATGTAGTTTTGTTTACACTGTCTTGTCTATTTGGGCGCTGAAGACAGGATAATAGCGAGGATTGTGCGCATATAAAATCGATTCAAGCTAACCAGTAGGCCTTATTGACTACTGACCTCTCCAAGTCGGTAAGCCTGTCTTCACCACCTTTTCTGTTGTTTTTTTGTCTCTTTCATTGTATTATCAAGTCCTTGTTTGCAGTACAGTGCGGACCTACGATGCCATTGCGTTCGGACGCTGCGGTTTCTATAGGACCCTATATCTCATTTTTGTGGTTCTTTTCACAAACGAGCGGATGCGAGTGCGTGAAAAAGAACAAGCCTACCATCGAGTGAAGGATTTCCCTATAATCCAGGCTCGTAGTCAGACCTGACATTTAACAGAGCAAAACCCTTCCTAGCGGAGACTGAGGACATGTTCCGCTAAAAAAAACTGTTGATTACCTGCATTTAAGTGCATTCCCATGCCAGATTTTCAGTTTTAAGTCAAAGACAAGTATATTCAAGTCTATTTCAGTGATTTGTTTTGATATTCCATAAGCATGATTAGAATGCCTACTTCAGTGTTTGGTACCGTCCCAAAATTCTACCAGTTGCCTCGGTGTGCCTCAGCGTAGCTATGGGCATGTAATCATACCCAGCAGTTAAATAATCTATTTATACTCGCAGGCTGATCTGGGATTACAATGGACGCAAAAGGCTATTATAGTCGTGCTTAGCGGGTTAAGGGATAAATGTTTTTGTGTTCAAAGTTGGTTATTAATATTTGGCGATTATGAATATTCTTTCACTGAGAAATAGAGATTATTTAATTTCTCAGGGCTCTTTCCAGCTATTTTGGGAAAAATTACCATTGTAAATTTAGGAAATTTCTATCGTTAAAACAACAATTTTTTATTTTTCATCGATAAAATGACCAAATGAGAAAAAGCCTAAAAGGTATTATTAGGAACACTATTACATCAATAACATACCACTTATATTGATTAGCATGTAACATAAAGATAAGGGATATACAAAATACATGTAAACAAAAAATCGAGATTGGGAATTTTTTCAATAATTGGGGAAAAAATTAATTATTTTGCATTGGGAATGGGTCCGTTTTTCGTCCAAAATCCAAATCTTTTGCTGATGAAAATGTAATAAAAACAGGTAATACGATAATTAGTGAATATTAATAACTAACTCCGAACACAAAAATAACTAACTGTGACGTTGAGTCATGACGTCAATAATGTGTTGACTCAGACTGGGTTTGATTATAGGGAAATACTTCACTCGATGGTAGGCGTGATTTTTCTTTTCTCTCGCATAAGCTCGTTTGTGAAAAGAACCACACATCTACCATCTTGTGAAGGATTTCCTAATAATCGCAGTTAAATAATCTCTTAACATCACTTCCCATAGAAATGTTTTACATTCATTTCTTTTCATTGATTTCAGGTGGTGGTGCTGGTTCCTCTAGATTTGTTATAAATGAACATGAACAAGCCCTACAATTTATAAATGTTCAAGACAATGAAGCAACAAAGAAAAAAACACAAAGCGACATGAACCAGTTCAGGGAGTTTCTGAAATGTCACAGAGAAGACCAATTAAGAGTTTACCAATACAATAACTGGACAGGTATTTTGGAAACTTCTTATTAGGTGCCCGAAAAGTGAACGACTATGGGGAATACGAACCATCAATGTCGCTCACTAACATGTTACATCTGAACTTTTCACTAGTACTTGGAATGCGTAGCGGAAAATAGCGGAAGCAGTTAAATTGGGGAGACATCGAAGTCGCCTGTGATCAGGATGGTGATGAGTACTGAGTATATGTAAAAGAAAGAACAACTGAGACAAAAACAGGGATGGACTCTAAAGACGTGAGAAAATTCAAACCAAAAGCTTGGAACTGCGAAATCCCGGAAAGATACCCTGTCCGAGCATATCAGCTATATCCATCAAAGAGACCAGAGGAAATGTGCACACCAGAACCGAATTCTTCCTGACCATCAATGTCAAGGATCCAAAGCCAGGACAGGCCTGGTTCAAAAGCAATGCAATTTGTATAAACACAATTTATTGACTCACAAAAAACATGATTAGCCATATAAAGGAATTGGTGATGGACGACGACTCACAAACCACAGTGTGCGAAAACATCTAGTCCAAACATGCTGTGATCTTAACTAGGTCCCAACAGATACAGTTCAAATAAGCGGGCACGAAAATGTTCAGTGTGTCAATAACTATAGCAAAATGAACGAACAAAAGCAGAATGTAGTCGCAAAGGGGCGTTAGGAAGCTGTACCGTAAGGGATCCATTGATGACAGTGACGACCGCCAGTGCATTCCATGGCCAGCTGCAGTCAACCTCAAGGAAGCCGGTCAACACAGAAATTGGCGCATCTTCTGCCTCCTACACATACAGCCAACAGGGAATATCGTCGTACTTCGGAAGCACCACGATTAATGGAGGAACTTTCATTTTTCATGCTCAACCAGGCGGAGATAACTGTGACGGTGGACTGGGCCAACCACCACACAAGCGTTATAAGCGTATTCGTTGTTTGAGCTATGATAGTGACAGCAACTAATGTTTGACGCAAACTGCCGACACTGCCATTATACTATTGACTAAATGTCACTCCAATAGACTGCACAGTTTCAATCATGTGTTTTTGTAGCATGGTGTACTTAGTAACACTGTGACGTCATAGTGACCGTACTCTAAATTCCAATATCCGGTAGCTGTAGTACGGTAGCTGTAGTACGGTATAGCCACGCCCCTTTAGTTACCCCAAATTAAACGATTTAATGCTCTGCATTCATCAAAGGAAATGTCACTGACCATGCTACAAGTTAAAATAAAAATTAAAAATTAAAAAAATAAAATTTAAAAAAAAAGTGAGATTTGAACCAACGACCCCCGTGGTTTCCAGCGTACATTACCAAATATTGAAAAAGGGCCATAACTCTTATGTTACTGGTTCGATCTGGCTGGTTTTCAAACTCTTCCGAGCTTTCACTGATATCAACAATCTGGCCAAGTTTGGGAAAAATTGAATATAACATGAAAGCGCTAGAGGGTTCACAAGGCTGAAAATGGCATTTTTCAATAATTCAAGGGCACATAACTCTGATATTTTGGTCTAATATAGCTGGTTTTCGACCTTGTCCGAGCTTTTATTTATATTAAGAATCTGTTAAAGTTTGGTAAAGATCGGATGAAAAATGAAGGCACTATCGACTTAAAGAGGCAAAATACAATATTTTAAACTAAATCCATATATGGTAATGGCGGCCATCTTGGATTTAGCATTTGTCTAATTTGTATAATTATGGAAGGCACTGACATCAGTATCATCTACGTAAAATTTGGTCAAAATTGGTCAAGCGGTTTCTGAGGAGATGTCGTTTACAAATGCCTTCTATGTAAAACATGCAAAATCTCCATGTACAAAGAAAGATACAAATATCTGACAGGGAAAGCAGCATTCAAGGACGACAGTCAATCACAAAACACAAAAACAAACACGCAAACAGATAAACGAGAAGGCAAAAGTAATAAAAAATGCAAACGACATCACAAACACAAAAGGGTTGACAATAGGGCCACCGCCTTGGAACGGTCAGTGGCAACAATGGCCACTGGGGGGTTTAAACTGGTTCTAGGTTGCACCAAACCTCACACTACCCTACTTGTCATCTCATTAAAACAGGACAGTGTCAATAAACTTTGGAACCCCGTGGCACAGCCACTTTTGATCCTAGGAACTTCGTTTGTACAACTTTTGTAGTCTAGGAGTTGGCGATCATTTATAAATAAAACTGTCAAAATCTGTTCAGTGGTGCTTGAGAAATGTTTTTTTAAATGTGACCATATATGGTAATGGCGGCCATCTTGGATGTCGCATTGACTTGATTTGTACAACTTGGACGGCATTGATCTCAGTATCGTCTACGTGAAATTTGGTCAAGATTGGTAAAGCGGTTTCTGAGGAGATGTCGTTTACAACTGTCCTATATAAGTTTATTACCTAATTTGTATAACTTTGGAATTTGGTCAAAATTGGTAAAGCGGCTTTGAGGAGATGTCGTGTACAAATGCCCTATATAAGTCTATGTAAAACATGTAAAATCTCCATATACACATTTTGGAACCCCGGGGCACAGCCATTTTTGACCCTAGGAACTTCGTTTGTACAACTTTTGTAGTATAGGAGTTGGCGATCATTTATAAATAAAAACTGTCAAAATCTGTTCAGCGGTTCTTGAGAAGAAGATTTTTTAAGGTTTTTATCATATATGGTAATGGGGCCATCTTGGATGTCGCATTTATCTAATTTGTACAACTTTGGAAGGCATTGACCTCAGTATTGTCCACGTAAGATTTTGTCAAAATTGGTCAAGCGGTTTCTGAGGAGATGTCTTTACAATGCCCTATATAAGTCTATGTAAAACATGTAAAATCTCCATAGTAACAAACTTTGTAACCCAGGGGCACAACCATTCTTAACCCTAGTAACTTCGTTTGTACAACTTTTGTAGTTTAGGAGTTGGCGATCATTTATAAATAAAATCTGTCAACATCTGTTCAGCAGTTCTTGAGGAGAAGATTTTTGAAGATTTTGACTATATATGGTAATGGCGGCATTCTTGTCTCGCATTGACCTAATTTGTAAAATGTTGGAATAATTTGACCTCAGTATCGTCCACGTGAAATTTGGTCAAAATTGTCCAAGGAAAAGTTGTTTAACCAAGAGCTAACGGACGACGACGGACAACGGACAAAAAGCGGTCACAATAGCCCACTTTGAGCCTTCGGCTCAGGTGAGTTAAAAATGAAAACAATACTTAAGTGCACATACATTACATAACGCTGCATGTTATGTTTGGTTTAATTAATTGTTTATATAAATGTTTGATATGTAAAACGCGACGACTCGGCAGTTTTTTGTTGCTTAATCAGTTGTATACATATTTTAAGTAAAGTGCATTTCAATCACATACTTATAATTTATAGGAGTCTTAAAGCATCAAGTGAATTCATTCTAAGGATTTATACAATAAAATCCAGCCGACTTGTCTAGTATTCCATACTTAACTGTTCATTAACAAAAATAACGGAAACAATGTGTCAAGTGCAAATGCACATTGAATATGAAACTAAAATACGTAATGATGATTTATTCATACATTGACAATTAAGTTCTTCCAAAACTCCTTCAGTTCTGTTGATTAAGGAAAATCCTATTTCACCAAGCACATTTATATGAATTATGAGTTCTTTCTTACGTTCGTTATGTTGTCTGTGAAGTTTGATTCACAACGCGAATCAACCACATAAAACATTTCAGGATGGAATTCAACAGTTGCCTAATCGCGAACACTATAAGTTGTATTTAACTTAGTGCTAACACTACTTTACAAATACTTCTATAAACATATGATTATACTAATATTAAGTAACCTAAAGCAAGCAATTTAGTTCTGTATATAAGTTATGCTGCTGGAAACATAATCTCAAAATTGCATTTATCACACAGAATGCAAAGATACTGTTAAAGATGTGGGACATAGTTAAAACTGCCTATCCTAAAAAATCACTTTTAAAAACTAATAGGTAAGGTAGCAGCCTCGTGTTTTGAGATATCTTCAGATTATTATATAACAAGCTTTCTCTCGTTTTTTTGCAAATTGCCTACAATAGCAGTACTTCATGTCGTATTCATTAAACAAAAATATACAATTTGATCGTAATATCAAATCACATTTGATTTAATCTCAAGGCGTGGGTGCATTTTAAGAAAAAAGCACAAATGAGGAGGAAATAGAGTAAACTATTGACTGACTTAGACAGTCTCGGAACGAAACGGATCTGTTAATGGAAAACAGACATAGCAATATTTTCATATGAATTTCGTTTTTTAAAAACTTACACTCAGTACATTTGACGAAGCAACACTTGGTATTTGTTTAATTTCTAGAGATGGTAAAGATGGTAAAGTTAATTGTGTTTTACCTGAAAGAAGTAGAGTAAATCGTATGCAACTGTTTATGCCATATGTTAACATTGTGACAAAGAGACTTATTTACTATCATAAAATAAAATCTTGAATTAAGCAAAAAAACAGCAGCGGACTAAACTAATAAAAAATGTTCCGTTTTTAAATGTAGTGCATGCAATTGTCCTATACTTCAAGATAATTAAATTAAACTTATGCCGTACTTTTCTTTTGTTTCTGAAAATTTATGGTTTTGCATCAAAAACTTTGTCTTTAACTGTGCACATATACATACCATATTATGTTTTTAATGACCTCTACATATGTTAAACAAGACAATAATAAAGTCCGTAATATTTCATCATTTTAATATGATTTTACTTTTTAGACAGACAATATTGCGCTTTAAGTACAAATTCTACTAAACATAATCGCTGGATACATTTGCGCAATGGACTATACTTGTCATGAGTTCCGTGCATCAACATAAGTGTTCATCATATAAACAGAGCATGGGGTTTAAATAAATTCTACATTATGAAAAGTAATGATAAACACACTGCATTTCTGACGAGTGTTGTGTTTTTCTACATTCCTCTCAAAACAGTTACGAGCTTAATGGCGGCTCGCACATTAGCGAGTGCATTTCAAAAGTAAGCTACAGCAAGGTCGATAGGGTGGAGTGATAAGAAATGTTTGCACTTCGCTGCCCTGTATACATACTAAACAACCATTGTGCCCTACTGCAACTGATACAGGAGTTCAGGTTACACGTAAACAATAAGAATGCAACAAATGCCATTAACAATTTCAAACACTGTGGCTGTAAAGTCCATTGTGATGAATTTGTTATTATTGGATCCAAGTTTCTGACTATGGATTTAAAACATACGTTGTCGTCTAAACATCCTATGAAATCACTGTGCCCAATATAAATACCAACCTTTCAAATGATATAGGGTGGTTTTAGGTTATGATGAAACAAAACAGTTGCATGCTATGACCATACGCCCTCCTCTGTGGAGGTGATTCGTACATATAAAACTTAGTATATGTGTATACTATTACAAATATCAAGTACGAATTTGAAATAAAAATATTGAAAATGTCGTTTACTGTTTATTTTGGTGAGTTTGACCATTTGACCTTGACTTCTAACAAAAGTGTCTGACCCTAGATTAACACGTTTCAGTGTCATCAGCCCATCCTAGGAAACCTCAATATTACTAAGTATTAACACTGTCCTTTAACTGATGTAGGAGAAGTTCATACGGCCATAAGTTCCCTCCTCTGCGGAGAAGGTTCCATGTATCAAATTCCAAAAACATACCTGTAAGAAATATTACTAAACATATTAAATATCGCGGTGTTAATTGTTTATTTTTTATTGAATTTGACTTTTTGACCTTGACCTCTTGCCCCGATGTGTTAGACACTTGATCCGAAACCTTCGCTCTCGTCCAGGCATCCTACATAATTATCCTCTGTGCCAAAAATGAACATCCCGTTTAACTAATGAGGTAGGAGTTCAGATTAAACGAAGGACTGACTAACGGTTTAACGGGTGGACAGAAGGACGGCCATCGGTACCGACCACAGTACATGCGCTTTTCCTTCGAAAGGTGTGAATATAAAAACTCACATGAACCGTTCACTGATACCTTACTATGTATAATGAAAATATTCGTATCCGTCAGCCTAACAAGCAATGTAAATTTGTGATAGCTTTTTTTTCAAACAATGCATTTGTTCATCTCGAAATTAGTTGTTTAGATATGAGTATGGTTAGGTATAAACTACAAATTGTCAATGAAAGAAATACAGAATTTCTAAATGCTTCATTTGCAAAAAATTGATTTAACTTAGTTATTCCCTGAATGTATTTCCTTGTATTGATTAACTATTTATCATATGTAATTATTTGATTTGAATAATTGTGTACTTATTTTTGAAATGACAAATACAGGTTTCGTTGTTACTTCTCCTTTATCCGTCTAGTATTTCGTAACATGGCGGATTTTACCGGATAAATAAAAGTAATACGTAAATAAAAACAACAACATCTTCAATATCTCGTTACAGACATGTAACTGCACAGCAAAACTGCGAATTGTACCACCCGATTAGAAAGCTTTAAATTAATATTGACCTGTATCAAGAGACCTCTTGTATTACCAAACCAGTTTTAAATTCATAAACCATAATCTCCTATATAGTGCATAGCTGCTAATATTATCTCTACTGCGATTTGAAAACTCGAGACGAAATTAACTTTTCAAGATAATGAAGACAGATTTATAGGATTTCATATTACATTAATGTAAGTTTTTGCGAGAAATTTATTGTTTATTGCCTTAAAGTCTTTATCAAAGTATAACATTTCTTTAAATGTCGCGTGTTACTTCTGCTCAAAGGCTTCACAAACATAGTACCAGCTGCTCCCTTGCTTGGTGTATATGTTAACGGGTAGTGATGCATGTAGGATCGGTTTTCTCGGTGTCAGAATAATGTGACTGGGTGGGACTGGGTGGGATATAATTTTTCTACGGCGTAGTATTTCAGTTACAGAGTTGAACAATGAGCTCAGTGCTACAAGTAGACACACCCACACCCCACACACAAACACACACACACATTTGTGTATCATGAAGACGTTGTTTTGCGGGGAATATATAATACTTAATATGCAATATGTTATATCCCTTAAGTATACATTTTACGCATTTGAGTCTCTCGTCTTCTCATATCAAGTGGTGCAGAAATGCCTTTAAATAACGTGGTACTACATGTAAGTGGTATCGTTTTGGAGGAAATTCTCCCATTTTTTGATTGGGAAAACTCTATTTATTTCTTTTAGGAAATAAAACTGACTTTTTTCCCTTCCCAAATCTGAACAAATATGCCAAATAAGTATATTAGTATATTAGTAAAAATTTCAAGCATAAAAAACGTTTATTGTTTTTCTGCCACGGCTTTAGTGATTTGAGCGGGATGGCACCTGAAACAATGCAGGGGTCATGATGAAGACCTTTAATGGGCATGAATAAAAAATGATAAAATGAACATGAATTTGGGGGGTTCTACCCCTCTGCCTACCCCTCCAACGGGAGCATATTAGTTATTGATACTGCACCGTTTTCCCATGGGAACCCTATTTCCCCACATAGTATATCGAAAGTATTTGTTTTCATTCATTTTATATCGTTACAGTATAAAGCGTTTTTCAAGACAAGGTCAAATTACTTTAAACTTTAACCTACTAGTCCCAATATGAATAGAAATCATTGTTTTAACATGGGTTCTATTTCTGTAAAGTGCCATGATTGTATGTCAAACAGTGACAAATTACAGTGGAAGGAGTGTTTCTCAGAACTGGGTCATTGTCACGTTAATGTGATCTTGATGAACTACTGATCCCAAAAGCAATAGGCTTCCACCTAACTTGAAGAGAAAAATATCAATGAAGTTTCATATGGTGTTATGCTTTGAGTTATCTTGTAGAATGCATATTTTATTATATGGTCATAGCAACCTTGACTTTTGTCCCCAAAAACAAGATTTTGTTTGTACTCTAACCAAGGGCAATGTACCATGAAGTTTCGTGAATGTGGGTGTCATGGTTTTAAAGTTATCGCACAAAATTCGTATTTACATATACAGATCAGTTTTCAAATAGACAGTTTAATATATTAAATGATGTGGATAGACTTATATATCTTGTCAGAAACGTTCCAAGAAAAGTAGCTAAATACATTGTTAAAGCTTATATGAGAAGAAGAAATGCATTATATAACTGATATCATTCCAATCAATATAATATTATGCAAAAGTTTAACATGTTTTATTTATTAATTGATAATGTTTAAAATGCCAACATAATTTCACGTGAAAATTATATTACTTGTATTGTATAGGTGACTTATAGGTCCATTGGGCCGGGTGTTGTGTTTAAATTTCTATTATTGTATATTATGTTACATGTACACATGTCACTTTAATAAAATATTTACTTACTTACTTACTTATACGGGCATGGCGACCTTGACCCGTGACCTACCAAGCGTAGAAAACAACTCGTTTCCTCCTTTCTTCAAGGACAATGTACCTATGAAAGTTCATGATTGTGGGTGTTATGGTTAAGTTATCGCGGGGTATGCATAACCTTGTGTAATTGCTTATTTTCGGACGAACTGACGGACAACCCCCTATCATAATATCCTCTTTTTCAAATGGGCGCATACAAATGTGTTGTCGAAACATATCTAGAGAAAACTATAATTGAATTGAATTGGGGGTTTAAGGCGCACCAACACATAAAATGTTATATGGCGCCTAACAGGAATGAACATGCCAGGCAAAACCTCCATGTACATCGAGATGAAATATGGAGAATGGGCCTAGAACCTTCTCACCTGCAGAACTGCAGAGTTGCTGCAAATTCTGTTGTAGACACTCCATTTACGCTGGAGCCACGTTTATTGTTTTTCTGCCACTGCTCTAGTGATTTTAGCGAGATGGCACCTGAACAAAGCAGGGGTCATGATGAAGACCTTTAATGAGCATGAACAAACAATTATAAAATAAACATGGGGAGGTTCTACCTCTCTGCCTACCCTTCCAACGGGATCTGCAGTGGCCCTATTATTTTCCCCGGAACCAATCGGGGCCCCATTTCGGTAGAAATCTCAGTATATTGCGTATATTAAATATACAAATTGATGCAAAATTTATTACATCATGCGATATAAGAAATCATTTCATTTACAATTAAATGATTGCTGCAAAATTTAAAGTGTCTTGATGCAAAATAAACACTAAAATATGCTAAAATATGGTTGTTTTACTCAATGATTTTGGTTGCACTTAACAACACAAGTCAATACTGTAAATTTTGTTGCCATATGCTTTAATTTCACTCATTGTCAAAATTTTCCTAGATCTTCTTGAAGCAAACTCTAAAAAGGTTTAACTCAAGTTTGGTCTAATACTATATGCAATACCACCTATATAATAAATACTGATAAAGGTGTTACTTTGGGAGCAACAACACAGTTAAAAGAATAAAGCAGCAGACTCGGTTTTATTGAGCCTCTACATGAGAAGTAATGTAAGAGGCAACAACTCTCACGCCCACTAGCACCTGCTTAAGCGGTATTCTACTTCAAAGCCAACTATATTGGGCTAGTTCATTAAACCTTCTTATCAAATTGTGTCAAAAGGCAGAAGAGTTCACTAAATTTATCATATATATTACTAGATAAAATGTGCCCTTTTCTACATTAGCATGGCAAGTAATCTCCATAACACACGAGTCAATGTTCCTGATTGCAAAACTTATCAGAGATCTAATTGTAACAAACCTGGTAAGAATCTGAACCTGTTTACCACCGTATTTGTCAGCGTATAACGCGCATGCGCAGACTTTGAGACCAAAATACTCAGAAAATTGTTTTTGTCCTTGAATGCTGCTTTTCCTGTTCGATTTTTATTTTTATATTTGTTTAGACTATTGTTGACAGTCTATCTAGTTATTCTTGAAACATCATTATTTGTTTCCTTTTTGCTGCCTAGCCAATCAGCATCAAATCAACAGACGTTTCTATTTTTGTTGAGTGAACATAACAAAAGAGCATGGAAAGCAGCAAAGACAGTACTCAATGACTTGGCAAAGCCAGAGAAACACGCATATACACCGTTACGTCTCTAACATGTATTATATAAGTACTGGGTGGGTCAGACAGCTATTACATGTAGCTACAAGACAATATAAAATACTTATTAATGTAACAATCGTTCGTCACAAGTATACAACATCAGTTTTAATTTGGAATTCTATTAAGCATTTGGTCTGTCCTGTCTTTACTGTAAAATCAAAGAAAATAAGTTGCACGAACAACATACTGCATTCCATCTGCCTGGATAAACTACGTTGTGAGTTCCGATATCAGAGTCTGCTTAATACTAAATAAAAGTGCCGCTGTTTGGGATATGAAACAAAGGTTAAGATATATACTCGGTATGTATTAACATTCGTTAACGACATCTGTGCCACTGACCGTTCCAAGGCGGTACCTCTGCTGCATTACGTGGTCCGAGTATTAACTTTTATACCCCATCCAACCCCTTCTCCAAGAAGCGAAAACGTGGTTGGATGGGGTATGAAATAAAACATTAAGTTCGGCTTAAAAAGTTTGGATATTGTATAATTAAAACATATAATCGGTAATTTTTAACAGGTTATCAAATTTTTTCAGTAAAAATATTTTTTAAGCGTGTTTTATTGCCGAAACATCCGTTATCAAATCCAGCTAATAGGCTTTACCGTCGCTTAATGGAATTAAGACGTGACTACATAATGGTCAACCCTTTTATGGTTATGGTTTCGTGCACGATCATATATACACATACCTTGTTCCTATTTACCCATGCAATTGTTTTTATTTTTAGTGTGTTTCTTTGGTTGGCTGAGTTCTCTAAATAATAAATGTCCTGTGCTCGTTTTTTAAATAATTGAGCTCTTGCGACTAAATAATAGATAGAGTATGCAATCATACTGTATTTGTTTTGTAACATGTCCATGTAAGCTCCCTGCCATACTCTAGCATCCAAAAACTGGTAGTTGTCTACTTAATCATTTATTCTGATAGATGTTATTTTCAATTAAACGATATACACCTGTGCTATTACAAAGGGAATTTTCAGTGACCATGCTACAACTGCATCTTACAAAGATTTCCTATTCAAATGATTGTAGTTTCCTTAATTTGATACATACATATATTACATTTCTGCCTGTAATTCTGTGGGAATTAAAAGTGGTAATTCCCTTGGGAAATAAATCCCTAGGGAAATTATAAGATTTTGCCGGAACTACTTTTTTAAAGCTTAAAATAGAATGGCTGTTTTTCCAAATGCTTAAAATAGACACAAACACATCTGAATAGTTTATAATAATAAAAAAAAAATAGTAGGCTATTCCATTCCATTATAATAAATAAATATGACTTAAAGAAAATAAAAATAATAATATATAAAGTAAACAACAACAGAAAATGTTATTCATTGATCAATGATAAAACAAGAAGATTTCCAAATGTCATTGTCGTCTGCTTTACAACAGAAACAATGGCAGAGTATATGCAACCCTGGACTTTACAGGACATTGAGAGCCTGCTTGCACAATCTGAATATGAGGAAATCCCAAATGTGGGTCAACCTGTCTCCCCACCCAGTCCTTCTACCAGTACATCTCGTTTCAATCCTGTGAATAAGGAGGAAGTTGCAAATTTCATAGCAGGTCAGAAAAATGTCAATACCCAGAGGAAAACTGATTCAGACGTACGGTTGTTTAAAGAATTTTGTATGGCTCTAAATGAACATAGAGATATAGAGACTCTTTCTACCAATGAACTTGACGTTTTGTTTGGAAACTTTATTGTAAGCATCAAAAAGGCCGACGGTAACGAATATGAGCCATCGACTATCCGTGGTTTCATGTCAAGCATGGATAGATATCTGAAAAATAAGAATTGTCCACACCAAATCAATAAATGTCCGCTATTTCCACATAGCAACAACGCTATAAAAGCAAAAATGACATCCCTAAAATCACAGGGTCTTGGAAATAGACCAAATGAAGCCGACGAGTTGACTGATGCCGACATTGACAAGCTGTTCGAGGCAGGTCAGCTTGGACACGAGACGCCTCAGCAAATCATAAATTTGCTACATCTATCGTTCTCTCTGCTCTTCGGAATGCGGGGTGGTGTAGAGCAAAGGAATCTCAAGTGGGGAGATATAGAGCTGCTATGTGATGAAGATGAGGATGAGTATTTGTCACATATCAGAGCGAGACAAACAAAAACTCGAGTTGGAACTGATCCAAAAAATATCAGAAAATTCAAGCCAAAGGCTTGGACCAATAGCGAAAATAAAGAAAGATGTCCAGTTGAGGCGTACAAAATATATAAACAACAACGGCCACATGAAATGATGAATCCTGATGCGCCATTTTTTCTCGGGATTAATGCCCTTCGCAGCCCCAACTCCCAACAACCATGGTTCAAGAATCAACCGATGGGAAAAAAACACATTTATAAAATCGTGAAAACCATGAAGACAAAGTGCGAATCATTAAATGATGGTCGCAAACTGACAAATCACAGTGTAAGGAAACACCTGTTACAAAAATGTAATGACCTGGAAATGGATGCAACAGCCACTGTCCAAATAAGTGGACATAAAAACTTACAGAGTGTCAATTCCTACTCAAAACTGAATGAACCTCAACAAAAGCAGATTGCTGGTGCGCTTATGAATACAAAGAAAACAACACAAAGCCTCACTCAGTTCACGCCTTCCACTTCAAAGCAAAATATGTCGCCCAACTGTAGTCAGATTTTCCACAAACAAAGTGCAAATTCCATGATGTCATCCGTATTCAATGGTACCACACACATAGCTGGTTGAACATTTTATTTCGGGTCATTGCCAGAAAATCCAGCAGCATTATCGCCGCCCTCCAAGAAATTCAAAAGAATCAGAGCTATAGTATCCGACTCCGAATCAGATTAAAATAGTGTGCGCTTTAAACTGTAGCAACAATGGACAAGGGAAATAATTCCCAATATGACAGTGCGACAATGGACAAATTAATATTATTATTTTTTATATTTTAGAATTAAAATTGTAATATTTTTTCATTTTAATTTAAAATCAAACTGAAGGAATTAATTCTTAATCTTACTGTGAAAAACAGTGATCTTGATTGATATTTTATGACAAATTAAAAGTTGTGTTGGCAGTTTTAAATGGTTGTTTACTGTCGTTTGTCCCAATCATCCTGGTATAATTGCAGGTAGAACCTACACTCTCCCTCAATTCCAGCAAGTGTGATGGTGCATCTCATCATACACACTTAGCCAGAACCAAGAAATAGGTAGGCAGTTCACACTCACAGTGCTCACTCTTGGAAACCATTTCCTTGAAACTCTCGGTTCAAAAAAGCACTGAAAAAGTTCATCTCTGTAAGATCAATAATGGTGTGCAATATAAACAGATTAGAAAATAAACTCACCACCACACGACTGATCTGAAGTTTCCTCGCTTGTTTTACGTCTTCCATCATAAATTATCACGTCACTCAGTCACATCACGTGTTGCTCAGTTAAAATCCAAATGTATTAGTAGATGTTTTGAAATTCAACATCATAACACTTCAATTCATTTTATAACTTTATTAAAATTTGTTTCAATATATTTCCGTGATTAAAATCCAAATATGAATGCTGAATTTCCCAAACTTCGCCAAGTGACACAAACAAAATGTCCGACATTTCAAAGAATATGGGACACAAGGGATCATGGACAAAAGGGACCAGACACTTGGGACCACATTTTTGGGACAAAAGGGACCACATTATGGGACACAAGGGACCATAGTTTTATTTTTGTATTGCGATACAATCATTTAATTAAGAACCTGGATTATAAATGCAATCAGTTATCTATCTTCATGAATGGCTATTTAAACAATTTATATGATAAGAACTCACAGATGACATATGTATACTACTAGTAAAACAAATAAATAATTGTTGTTTTTGCATACCTTTATATAAAAAATCCTGGAATTAAATATCCTTATCCTTAAAAGATCCATACTATGGGAACAATTTCACAAACACATAAATACTATTAGTAAGCTATTATTTGTTTTCTATTTAATTTTTTGATGATTTGAACTTATTAGTTTAAATATTTTTCAATTAGTATGGCCCTTTAAGGAAAATATTAAGTTGGTTACTGGTTCCAGAATTCTGCATGCACTTATTAATAATTACATGAAAATTACTTACAATGAATATAAACACATGACAGTAGACTCCATCATGTTTAAATAGTATAAGATCTAATATTATGAACAGTTAATTTTAATTAATTAAACTTAAATTCTGGAAAAAGAATGAACATTTTAACCTATAACTTTATTGAATAATTGGCCATCAAATGATATTCTTGAGTTTAAGTTATCCTTTAAATTATCATTTAAATAATCAAATTATGATATTTACCATTGCAATACACAACTACTATCAATGTAAATCTACATTTTTAACTAATTTTTGAATGGTCCCTTTTGTCCCCAAATGTGGTCCCTTTTGTCCCAAAATGTGGTCCCAAGTGTCTGGTCCCTTTTGTCCATGGTCCCATGTGTCCCACTACCATTTCAAAGCGGGTCAACCTGTTGTGACCGTTGTGGTGTATTCTTGCGCAACGTTTGAAAGTAAGGCAAAGTAGACCACTAGTGAATCCAGAAATATTTATTGAATTAAAGGCACATTCATGTAAAAAAAATGTAATATATAAGTTAATCAACACTGTTTTCGTATTACGGGATATAATTCCCTCGGCCAGTTCACATATCTAGTAAAAAACCTCGTGCCGTAGTTGATTAACCTCTATTTATTGAAGCAAATTTACCATTATCGTTATTTTGTTTTATGTGCTCCCTTGTTTATTAATCGTGTGCATCTCCATTAGCAGCTTGGTTGTCATTTGCTTTGCATGCGTTGACTTGGAAAACTAATGTTCAAATCGCATGTGCTTTATAAGAAAACAGCAGCTTCCAACGTTTCGCAATTAGCTTAAGTGCACACAGGCTCTTTCGCATTTGTAAAGTTTAATGCTCCAACAGATAGTACATCGAGTTAATGAACATTAGCAATAGATTTGTGAGTAAAAAAAACTATCGGCATTTTTGATAGGTTAAACTGTTGATAAAACACACATGTGAATGTTACCATTACGGGTCCATGCGTGTGTTGGAATAATCATTGTATAAAGGGTTTGCTTTATTTTTTCATATGAATATTGTATAACGATCTATTGGAAGCATCGAACACAACAACAAAATATAGCAAACTTGGTTTTATTGTGTCACGATTTACGAATCAAGCAACAAATCTTGCTGTTACAAAAGGCGTTAACCAAAATATCATAGGACATTTATTCAATATCCGTGAATTAATATGCTTTAAAAGTTCTGTACAGCATCACCTGTAGTAGGTAGGCCGCAAGTTTTGGCATTCACCCATAAAAACTGCTAAAAAAAGGATGAACCTTAAACTAGAAAATACCATGGGAACCATTGGTTCAGACCACATGTCCCCTTTATGGATATATTAGATTTATTTCAATGAACGGTAGCACAAAAGGACGTAATTGGGTTAAAATACCCCAGGGGTGGGCAGAGTTTTGTTTATTTAATTAAAAAAACATTTATCAATTATTATTATATTATTTGTTTTAATGAACATCTTATGAATGCAATGTATATTTCTAATGACATAAATTCTACTTCGGAATTTTAGAAAATTGAAAAACATGCGATCTAACAACCTATAGCAGTTGATTAATAATTACATCATTGAAACTTCCACTTTAGAGACAAATAGCGACGGTACATAATCAGCAGATATGACATAAATAACTAAGACAGATTCCACGGATGCACATATTGACGATTTTGCATAACATATTTAGATAGATAGACAGATATACGGACGGACGGACGAACGGAGACGGACGGACGGACAGACAAAGACAGATAGATAGATAGATCACTAATAGTTTAATTTTCAATACATATAATCATTAATTAATCATAGATCATATCAATCACACATCAATAATCAATAATCCAAGGATATCAAAAAACAAAAGGAATTATATATAAAAAACAATTTATGTGAAGATGTACTTGAATATGTTTTAATAAATACTATTTGGAATAGAACATCTGACAGTAAACGCCTCAAACAAATATTTACTTAAATTAAAGAGTTCTTTCTTCTTTGAAGATAGTAGCAGTGTTACAAATTTAAACATATTTGGCATTTGTATGTTATATTTTCTGATATATTTCTTTCTAATATAATTATTTATCACATAACGTCCCTTGTTAGCAGTGTCGGACACCAATTTAATATTCTATTGTATGACACACGTGTAATACAACCTGGAACGATTTTGATTGGTTGAGTTAAAACTGTAACACTACGCATGTTTATTGACTGAAACTATTTTATTTATTACAAATTCACCCAGATCTGAGTCATAAACTTATTATTTGTGACAGCTTATAAAAATAATACACGTTATACAAAACATTGTTGATGGTTTGTTAAAAAGTTGGCGTAAACTGCTATTTTGTAAAGAGGTAAAACACGAACTCTTTTATACGCAACGTTATGTGTGAGACGCGACGTTACGACGTCACATATTTTATGACGTTTTGGCGCTAAGGTGTGTCTGACGTCGTGGCGGTTCTATGTCCATCTGAATTAGTTTTTACTAATTTGATTGCAATGTTATGTGATAAAAAGGATCTTAAACTCGTTCCCATTCCATTATAATATTTATGAAACTCGTTATGAATTATTTTTAATTTTAACTCGCCAAAAGGCTCGTTAAAATTAAAATAATTTATAACTCGTTTCATAAATCTTATATGAAATGGGAACTCGTTTGATCCTCTATAAGCTGTACACATTAAAACAAAGTGAAATTCATCTTCAATTTCTGTTGAATTACATATCTGACAATCTCTTTCATTTCTTTCACTCATTTGTCTTGCATAACAACCTGTCTCAATTCTTAAGCTTTGTGAAGATAAACGTAATTTTGTAAAACCACTTCGTAATATTTTGTGTACATACAATATTCAGATAGTTATCACACCCAATATTATCTTTAACATGTCTATACAGACTTGATACTACTCTATTTTCTTGTAGATCAGTGTTCCATTTTTTTTTGATAAAGCAGACTATCAACCTCTGTTTAAAGCTAGATACAAATGTTGATGCTTCACCCTTAACAGATCATCCCATAAATACAATGTTATAAGCCATAAGTATTAAGCAGAGATTTTACATTGGATAACCAATTGTTTAAACCACTTTCACAATCAGATAATGAGATGTATATATAGCTGATAAAATGATATTTTTTGTTGTAACTAATTTCAACCAATATCTACTACTATTCTAGTATATCTTGTGATAAATAATGGATAACGCCCGAATTCACCGTAAACACCAGCATTACTCGTTGACATTTTTACTCATAGAATGCTTTTACAAAACTTGAGATGAATTCTCCTTATCTCCTTCGATTTTGTGGAACTCCAAACTTCACACCCGTAATTTAGAATTGATGAGACAAAAACATCAAATAATAGAAGGGATGTTTTAGGTTTAAGTTCAGTTTTCCTTATGTTTTCGGTTAAAAGATTCATAGCTTTTAATGCTTTCCCGCACAGTGCCTGTTGATTTAACGTATAAGACCCAGTGTACACCTCCAAGATAATTAAAATCACCAGAAACCTCTCATAATGCTCCGTTACATGAACAATTTTTATCAACGGTTACTCTACCTCTTTTACGAAAAACTATAATCGTTGCTTTTTCAGTATTTACTTCTAGGCCCCAAGTCATATAAACAATATAAGCTCATTTGCAGATCTTGCGGAGTATTACCTATTACACCATATCATCAGCACAAAATGCAGTACAATTAAAGAAATGTCATCTAATGATAAACCACGATCTATTATATTTTGCAAATATAACTCTAAATCTTCAATAACAATGCAAACATGATCCCCCTTCGGAATACTTGTCTTAAAATGAGTTATGTCGCCCTCATTTAACTGTTCTTACAAGCTACCTCTGTGTAAATGGGAACGAGCCTTACCTCATTGTAAAGTGTACAGTATGGTTTTTGATACAGAGTGCATTGATGATGTGATTTGCTATTGTTGTCGTTTGTTATTATTATTATTATTGTGGTTGATGTTGTTAGTGTTGTTGTTATTATTAGTATTAGTATTATTAAAATTGTATTAACAATTTTGTATTGTACCATAAATCGCGCATGTAAATACGCAATACGGCTAAAAAAGAAATGTAAGCAATAAGATGTTTCGGATACCGCACACCCCTTCTCCAATCCCAAAACCTGAGTAAGACAAGATACTCCAGATGTCCCCTAGTGGTCAGATGTTTGACATTAAATGTTTTTTGTTGGAACAGATCAAACAAAAGGCTATGATTTAGACAAATAACAAAGGCATGCTACATTTCGCAACCTTAACAAAACAAGTTCGAGTACATAATCTTCCTTATAAATTTGTAAAGGATATACCTCACTTTTTTTTTAAATCCTGTAAGTTTACAAATATATTACAAATATAATATACAGTAGGAACGCCAGCCCTATGGCGTAGGGATATTTATCAAACAAGGTCACGTGATAAAATCGATAACAAAATGACATTATCGGGAAAATTGTCACTGGTCAGATTTCTTCACCTCTTATTTATAAACTGTGATTATAACAAAACACAATCACAGATCGTTGTTAAAGTAATAATATTCACAAACTACATTGGTCGAACATAATTGGTGTACACTTCGTGTAATTCCCATTAATAGTTAAAGGTATTTTTCAAAGGGATGAATTTAGGTTGTTTTAAGGTTTAAATTGCCAAAAATGCGCTTTTAAATCAAAATCGATTTATTTTGTCATTTTAGAAGCGAGAATAAAAACAAATGCATGTACGCGTAGATAAATCTTTCCTCTGTCCATATGCAAATTTTTAATGAAATCAGAGACAAGTACTTTTTTTTTCCCAAAATTAACTAACATGACCCACGGACGCAAAGACGGCATGATGCATATACATTTACAGACGCGACCGGGTACACAAGAAATGAAATAATTCCATTATTTCAATACATATATTTCAGATGTATGTATCCATGCATTCCAGATTAAATTTCTGATCTATAAATCCTTTTGGTTTATGCCGGAGTGCTCAGAATAGATTTTAACAAACCAAATGGTAACGGTACGTCGGGAAAGGAAATGAGGATAGTGAAAATATATGTTGCAGTGCTAATTTTCTGAATCCGAAAAAAATGCAAAAAAAAAAATGTTTTAACAACGAGAATGAATTTTTTTTCATGAAAGTGTTCATTGACATGTCTACTATTAAAACCCAAAATTTAAAGTCGATCAGAAAAAAGTACTTTTTTTTTCCCAAAATTAACAAAGTACACCGTGTTCGCTAAAATATGAACACTCGCCTTTCGAAGTTAATGTACACGCGGGATATAAAACCATGAACTTGTGAAATCCTTTTTAAGAGATATATTGATTTCAAAATTGTTCTGTATTTAATAAATTATTAGAGTAGAATGTTCACCGTTTTTCTCAAGGACACCATTACGGTAGTATCCCTGCAACCCCGCCCCTCATTCCACCCCCACCACCCTCCATACCGTATTGATTAAGTTGTATATAGCTGCGAATGCGCAGTTTTAATCAAATTCGATTTATTTCATCATTTTAGAAGCGAGAGAGAAAAACAAAAGCATGTACGCGTAAATACATCTTTCCTCTGTAGATATGTAAAATATAAAAAAAATCGGAGGCAAGTACTTGTTTCCCCCGAAAATTAACGAAGTTCACCGTAATCGTTTAAATACGCCGAATCGACGTTCCAAATCGATGTTCGCACGGAATACAATTGTGGAATTATGAATTCATTTATAAAGATAAATCGATTTCAGCATTGTTCAGTAGTTGTTATATTATTGATGTAGTATGTTCACAGTATTTATGAGAGCAACATTACGGTAGTATCCCTCCAACCCCGTGGGCTTCCCCCCCTGCAACCCGTACACACAATACGTTGTGTATTGCTGAGAATGCGCCTTTTATTCAAATCGATTTATTTCATCATTTTAGAAGCGAGCATAATAACTAAATCATATAGATACATCACTCCTCTGTATATATGTAGAATTTCAATAAACGGAGACAAGTACTAATTAAGTAACAGGACCGTCCGACCCAAAGACGGCAACATTCATATTCATTAAGGAAAGACGACCGGCTACAGAAACAATTAAATAATTTCGTTATGTAAACACATATATTTAAAATGTATGTGTTCATGTATTTTACATTATTTTTTTTATCTATACATGCTTTGGGTTTATGTCAGAGTGGCCAATTTATTTTAACAAACAATGTTGCAACGGTATATCGGAAAATGAAATCATGATGGCGGCAACATACGTTGCAGAGTTAATTTTCGAAATCAGAAAAAGCGATAAACTAATATAAGTTTAGCAGGCAGAAAGAAGTATATTCTTTTAACTGTTCGTTTAAAACTGAGGGGGCGACTCGAGTTTTAAAGAAAGCAAGATTGGCATGTGTCCCTTTAACCAAGTAAATAAATGACTGACGAGTAACATACATGCTACTGTCGGTAATAAACATGATTACGTGTAGATTCGAAGATTTCATAACATAAACGTGGACATGACATTGTGTCAATGGAGCACTTGCCAGATTTGTGGTGTTGTGAAACACTGTACGCGTGAATCCAAAAGGTGCGGGTCGTTTATATTTATAGGGCATATACAGTTATATATATATATATTTATATATATTATTCTTTTATATTTATATGGTCCCAGAACGCAGTCATACTCACTACTATATTGAAAGTAAATACTGAATATACATGTGCGGTGCGTTACGAATTGTAGTATTTGAAAACAGACATATTAAACATTTCCCTGAACATATATACTATATTCATAGAAGTATTATTTCCTGGAAAAAAAATACATGTTTGTTTTTAGCAGTTGAAATCTACTAAAATCTGCGAATATTGCTATTTTGAAAATTTGAATACGTCTGTTTTCATCAAATAGCATGTTTTGTTTGTTTTAATATATATATTTTTTAATTTATGATTTAAAAAAAAAAATGGATTATCGGAATATGTCTTACACACTGTTGAATCCTGTAATTTAACAACAAGTGGTTTGGTTCACAGGCGACAGTATCGGTGAACAAAACCACTTGTTTTACTGGATTCAACATTGTGCAAGAAAATATTCATATATTATACCATTAATATTATAACATGTGTGTTGTAACATATGCTTATCCTTGGATAGTGGATGTCTGCAGGGAACTTGACCTTTTACCTAAAAATCAAACGATCATCCTCTTTCCACTGTCCAGCAATGAAGTTTCATGAAATTTGCTTTAGGTAATAGGAAAAACTGTGTGGGCAATACTTTTCATTTTCCGGTCATGGTAACGGACCTTTCAACTACTGACTTCAAAATAAACAGGGATTATCATTTCACCAAAGGCATTCAAAGTATGAAGCTTTATGAAATTAGCTTCAGAGAAAGTAATAAAGAGTTTGTACAAAGTTTCGTCAAAATCCAACAAGTAGCGCAGACAAGATTTGTGACAGACGAACGGAAAGGCCAAATCTAATCTGTCCCACCTACCACTTTGTGGTGGAAGACATAATTATAAAGACAATATTTTAGTTCATATGTATACTTTATTAAGCAAATAATTGAGCGAACATAAACTTCAGCATTGACTCTGGCCAGTGGTGTACATGGAGTCTTCTTCCACATGACGTGCAGACTGAAAGAAAAGAAAGACAGAATAAAAAGTTAATATAAGTCGAGCAGAGTATTCAATTTGAATCAGGTGTTGCGAGAGGGATCTAGGGCATGTTTAGGGGAATGGGACAGTTTAAAATTTAATTATTGTTTAACGCCTCATCAACACGTTGTTTAGGTTATTTCGAACCGCCCGAAAGAGAGGAGGAAAGATACATAGGCATCCAGGAACCCTGCCCTACGCTTACTACCGATTAGATACCTATGGTTCTTTAACGTGCTTGGAGGGAGGACAGACTCCGATACACAGGACCACCCGGTTTACGTTCCCATCAGACGAACGAGGCTAGCAGGACACATCGAAGTAACCCAGTGGCGCCAGTAAGAATTGAATCCGTGTTCACTGGATTCAAAGCCGATATGCTATAAACGTCCCTTGACCAAAACTGAGTAAATGGCACATCAAGTAAAGGGTCAATACATATTATATTGTGTATCATACGAGTATATGATTGAACTGACATGATTATAGAACCATTTTAATGTATGTTTCACCCAACAGTACAGCAAGAATCTATTATAAGGAAAGTTAAATCTGACAGAGGGTGCAATGTATTATAAGCCATTTTTACTAGAAGGGGAATAAAATACAAGTCTAGCCAAAAATCTAAAAAATTTAAATTTTACATGTTTTGTTCATAGGATATTTTACTTTAATGACTTAGTAAGGTCATTTTACATGGGGAGAAAACATTACTATACACCTATTTATTTTCTCTCTCAAAACCTGGTGATGCCGCTAGTTTTAGAAATAAAACATGATTAAATAGGGCAGTTGAGAAGACACTTTTGTAGATGTGTGGTCTGTTCTGATGTGAAAATGTGTAAAACAGACACAAGATTGGAAATTTGCTCTGAGTCCCTTTAATAAATTGAGGACCCATCACATAGACCAATTGGATGATGTTAAAGGGACAAACGGTAATCTTGAAGTATGTATCAAGCTTTAACATTAGCATCTCCATTTGTTAACCTGGTAACATGTTAAATTTAAACCTGCTTGCATTAAAAGTTAAATACATTATTATAGGTGCACTATTATCAACAGTAAGTAATGTGTAAAACAATTTCTTCTGAACTATTCTAATAAATAATATTAATGATGCACAAATGCAAACTATGCAGAAAAAATAACCGAACTCCAGAAGTTTTAAACAAATAAAGACTGCCTAGTGTCCCTTTAACACAACTTGTTTTCGCATGTATCCAGTACATGTAGTTTACACGAGCTCATATGACAATCACGCTGCACTATCACTGAAATTTTATTTTACTCTAACTTTGAACAGCACCAGCATTTAAAGAACTACACAAGTGCAAACAATTTTTAAAAAGGCTCTTACCTCCATATGATCCAATGGCATTTAATACGGCTTGACATTCTGAAGTCGTCAGTATCAATTCACTCAGAGCTGCCCAAGGGCACGATTCACATTTGAGACCTCTCTGAAAACAACATCAATCCAATGTCAATGATCAAACAGACATAGTTTATCCTTTGTTATGCATAATGTAACATATTTAAAAAAGAAAAGATAAAATAACTAAATTGAATAAAGCATGAATACTACTTGTGCTCAATAACACGGTTAATGTAATAAAAACATCTCTCATCATTCATTCTACATGTAAAATATAATGTAGCCCAACTGGAGATCCATTAAAAACATTGTTCCACTTTCACAGCATATTTCCAGCCCATGGAATAGTCATTTCTTTTGAGACACACTGGAGGCAAGCGTAGTAGCTACACCGCCTTAAAGGCTTTTAAGTGAAATGTACTTTCTCAAAATTGCGTTGTTTTTTTCGCAACAGAATGTAAATAAATGTAAATTCAAAATCACTTCCTTGCCTCAAAACTTCTGTACATAAATATGAATCTGACCGATTTCAGTCAAATGTCTATGGCAGATTACATTGTTTCAATGGTAGTTGTATCGGGTTATGTATTCACGAATGTGCATTTCTACTAACAAAAAAAAAGGGGTGTGTACTATTTATTAACAAACACTTTTTAATGACAAAACAAATACCTTGATCATGGACCTCAGCAGCAGACAATACTCCCAAATCCAACTTGCAACAACATGTCAATTTCACGTGTCAAGTTATGTCACGGTGACCTGTCAGTCACCAACACTGCATCGTGTTTACACATAATGGAACGTTATTTCGTCCGGTAAGGTATTAGTTTTTACATAATCTGCGGTATAAAACACTGTACGCGTGTTGTAAGACTCCATAGGTACCCGTAGTGCTCGCCGACGTAGCGCGCCCAATTTCGGGTGTAAAAAAATGGCGTCTGTTTTAATTGAAAATTCGTAAAATAGTCCGTAAAATACAAAGAAATAGTCCATGTTCGCGGAGTTAAAATGCGAACAGAACTGATATGTTATAGGTACGTGGCGTTCCTACTGATAATACAAGTAATAAAAATACATACGCAAAGAATTAACATCAATTTCAAGTCAGGTATTAATATATAACTCTATTTGAAAAGAAGTAATTATCGAATATTTATTGAGTATAAAGATAGATGCATTAAGCTCTCTTGTAGCATGGTCGGTGACATTTCCTTTGATGAATTCAGAGCATTAAATCGTTTAATTTAGGGTAACTAAAGGGGCGTGGCTTTACCGTACTACAACTACCGGATATTGGAATTTAGAGTACGGTCACTATGACGTCACAGTGTTACTAAGTACACCATGCTACAAAAAATATAGAGTCTGTCTCAGCTCGTTGGTTATTTAAACACCTCGATGGGCTACGCCCATCTCGGTGTTTAAATAAGCCAACTCGCTGAGACAAGACTCTATCTATTACTTGTGTATTGATTTGTTATACCTATGTTACTGACAAATCACAAGGCATCACAGTATACTCAATCTGAGTTAAAATACTCAGTTTTAAACAAACTGGCAGATCAGATTTATTTATTTTTCTTAATTTTTTGTTTACTAATACTTATTTGGCATATTTGTTATATAAATAAATTGATAAAAGTTTTTTCTTCATTTTCTCAAAAACAAAATATAGATTTTTCCCAATCAAAAAATGAGAGAATTTTTCCAAATCAATTTGGGCGAATTTTCCCATTTTCATTTTGGGAAAGATTTTATTTCTTTGAATTATAAACATAAGGGCATATTTAATTGTCAACACTGCAATGTGCGATGTTTCCAGGCTTTGAATGTTGTTTTAGCTATTAAAAAACAAATGGGAAACTACAATATTGGGAAGTTTTCCCATGGGAAAATATCAAATTGCTCGTATCGCTGTAAAACTTCGTCATATACCATAAAGATGAAATCCGCATACTATTTCGACATTATATTGAAAGTTATTATATAACCTATAAATAGACGCGTTTTCATTGGCTAAAAAGTATTTTTTTAGAAAAAATATCTAGCGATATTGACCTGTTTTTTTGATATTGACCTGTTTTTTTTTGATATTGACCTGTTTTATATAATTGTTTTTTTGATATTGACCTGTTTTATATAATTGTAAATTGAGGGTTATATAATAAAACAGTTATGGACTTTTCAGCTGTTATACATGATGTTGATATGTACCAATAAATCATTATTGACCTCGGCTATCGCCTCGGTCAATAATGATTTTTTTGGTGCATATCACATCATGTACAACAGCTGAAAAGTCCATAATTGTATAATAAGTACTTCTTATTTTTCCCATGGGAATACTGCTCAAATCATTTCCCATGGGAATATATGTCCTATGGGAAAGCGACTTTTGGGAAAATAGGTCCTCCCATGGGAAAACAGGCTTTTTCCATGGGAGAGGTCAACTTCACGTCAAATTTTTCTGAAAAATTTAGGTGTCAACGATGAAATAGAATAGAACTTTACAATCCTTTGATGTGTACTTTCATATGATATAGGCGAAAGCACCCTAGCTTATCCGGATTTATTGCTGTTTCGCCAAAAACCGGCGCGGCAAAAAAAAAACGGCGTCTGTTTTTGGAGGATTATCTCTCATTTTTAAAATACTACAGATTGTATACGTCTTATAAATAAAAGTAGTCCTTTATCATGGTGATGCAATTTCATATAGAGGTATTTTAGATAGCGTTGTCTATATAGACGAAACACGAGTTAGCGGTCATTTAACCTATCCTTTGTGAGGTAAA
Source organism: Cyrtodaria siliqua (assembly GCA_037043455.1). NCBI lineage: Eukaryota > Metazoa > Mollusca > Bivalvia > Adapedonta > Hiatellidae > Cyrtodaria > Cyrtodaria siliqua. The sequence continues at coordinate 132,925 of JAWPHD010000244.1, forward strand.
TGAATAAATATACTTCCCCGATAAACCATATCTGCGTTCAGTGATTTATATGTTATCGCCATTGCAACTTTATTAAAATCCGTATATTAATATCCTAGCCAAAGCATTATTTTCATTTTTACAAAACAGTTGTTACTGCATATAGCTCTACTGATAGAATATGGCGCGTGGTCCGATGTCTGTCATTTGTCTTTCCGTACGTCCGTGGGTTATTATTTTGTGTTGTTACTCCTTCAAAACGACCGGCAGAATTCCAAAAAAGTTCACTGCAAGCTTACAAGCTCTTTGGTTTTTACATGGACCTTTAACGAATACAGTAATAGCGCTTTCTCATAGGCTTATCGTTTCGTCTTTTCATGAACCTTCAGTGGAATATTTATTATGATTGGTGTTTCCTACAGGTTATATTAACACTTAATCACCCGGAAGTGCTTGCCTGGTGCATTCGAAAGTAATTATGTCTTAAAGAGTGTTTTTCTTTTTTTTCTTTAAAAACTTTTTAGTGCAGTGTCCTGTTGTTTTGTTTACTTATTCTGTATTCTGAACATGTTATTGATATTTGGAAATGCAGCTCATCATGTTTTTGACAGGTTTTGATATACATTTCGGAAGTGAAAGAAGACATAATATGCAATTGTAAGTGGTAAAAATAAAGTTGACCTTTCATCCGGTGTTAGTATACAGCTGAATAATTCTTTCTTAGTAGATATTCACCCCACCTCCCCCAAAAACGCCACGTTTAATTGCATAATAAAGTAAGTTTCCCAGAGTTCTAACAAGGTCTGAGATTTTAACAAGCTGTCAACATTTTCACTTTACTAATGAAGGGGCATGGAGATTCATTTATGCAATTATAACCTTCACAATCCAAATCATTACTTTTATAAACGATAAGAGCTATATTAAAGAAATGACCACCATGAATTTCCTGCAAAACCGCTAACATAGACTACAATATAAATGTGTGTGATTGCTACACCTCCATAAACGTTTAATAATATTGAAATTAGATATTCACTTTAGTTGTAAATAAAGTGCGTGTTGATCAGGAGTACAGTATGGCCGCGGGCAGTCATTCTAGCTTAAATGGACCTAGACCACCTATATTAGGAGTACAGTATGGCCACGGGCAGTCATTATAGCTTAAATGTACCTAGACCACCTATATCAGGAGTACAGTATGGCCGCGGGCAGTCATTATAGCTTAAATGGACATAGACCACCTATATTAGGAGTACAGTATGGCCGCGGGCAGTCATTATAGCTTAAATGGACCTAGACCACCTGTATTTGTACATAGGGTTGTTAATAAATACCTACACGAAAATATCCAATACTAACTATGCTGGCCATATAACACACACAATGTAGTATCAGTCAAGCGCATTGCAACACACAAATGGGCCTTAGATGATGGCGTGACCTGCTTGTTTTTCAAACATATTTTCCAAACTGAAAGTAACAACCTTCTTTTTGAATTCCGAGGTATAAATGACCAAAGTACACTTCAAAATGTGTTCCACAAAAAGTACTACAGCACGTCCATCTTACCTTCAATTTTGATGTGGTTTTCACCAGAAGCAAGTTAAATGTTTCAAAAATAAAGGAAAACATTCAATACATACCAGACCCATGTATTTGACCACTCCTATGCTTCACAGTAACTTACTCAATAGTTTACCTAGGACTACGTTGGCGTTCCACCAGATTGACCCCATGTTACCCGGTCTATCTCAAAATAGAGTTATAAGGGACCACGTTTTGTTCGTTATCTGCCTGAACCTCCCTTCGGATAATCACGAAACTTTACAGGACCATTTCTTGTGATGCATTATGAGTGCGGGCTAAATAAACTTCCTGCAAAAGCCAAAGGTGCTAAAATAGACCAAAACGCATGCATGATAAAATAAAGATTTGTTTATACTAGTTGTATAGTGTTCTGTAGGAAGAGGAGAAAATGATCTTAATAAATAGATTAAAAACTGAATACCTTATTGTAATCGAAACTCCTCATGAACCATAAAGGGAAACTGCATCCAAATTCTACAGGAAGTATTTTCAATATATCTAATATCACCAAACAGATGCTACTCAACGCTACTTATTAACTGAACACGGATATGGAACACTTGCTCATTCACTGCTTGCGTGCTCCACGTCTGATTATAGCTCAGGGGCGCGTTTTTTTAAACAGCCTACATTAATTTTGATCATTAGTCAAAATCTAAAATCGAAATATAAATGTTTTTGTATCAGATTATGGTCCTCTGCCAAGTTTGTTGAAATGGTGACACTAGGGTCATATCTGTCTCCACTCCCGGTGATACAGTTTTACTGTTATTCATTCGATATTTGGAGATCGCTGAGCCCGATACTTATAGTTAGTTATCGGTGGTACATTTTCAATTTCTTTTGTTTTCTTACTTAATTTTTGATTCGGTGGTTCCACTACTCCGGCCGATAAAAGGCTCTGGGTATTGTTTAACCACTCATAGGATATGTTGTCTGCTTTTTATAAGCATGCTTCATAACCGCTGCTCCCACCTAAATTCCATTATGTTTATTTCGCTCTTCGGGGCATTTCATTTTATTAGATACTGGGACCATATGCCGTACGACATGGGGAATACATTTAAGAAGGGTGACTCCATGTCCAGCGCCATATGCATGCCATCTTCGGGATGGTTAAAATTTTGTGCTGTTGATTAATATTGAGTTCTGCTCAACCCGGGGCTAGAGGGCGTGAGCGGTAGCTAGCATATTTCACTACCACTCATGAACAGTCTCAATCAAACCGAGACTGTAATATTTCATATGTGTCGTGCTCGGCCGTTTCCAAAGGTCCATTATCATACTCTTTTTTACATAGTTATATAGAAGAAAATCTGTAAAACATCGTCTTCTCAGAAACCGCTTGGTCATTTTTGATTAAATTTCACGTAGATGATCCTTAGCTGAATGTTTTTTAAACTTGTTAAAATTAGGTCAACGCCCAACATCCAAATTGGCCGCCATAGATTTTTTAATTACTTGTTGTACACTGGGAACCTAGGGCTATGGATTCAAATCCCACTGGGGGAAAGTTTTTTTTTTTAATTCTTCTTTTTTATTATTGTTTCCCTTTTGGATGTTAAAGAAAGATACTTTTTATCTTTTATTTAATTTTTCTTAAGTTTGTATATATAAATATTCTGCATGTCGGATTTATACAGGTAAACTTAAAAAACCTTCTTCTCTGAATGAACGAATGGTGTTTTACTGAAACCACAAGATCTCTCATATATTGCATGTAGTATCAGACTATGGTCCTCTACGAAGTTTGTCCAAATAGTGACCTGTAGTCATATCTAATCCAACCCTGCGAATCACAGTTTTACATAGCGTTATATAGGGCAAATCTTTAAAAAAAAAAAAGCATCTATTCAGAAACCACCTAGTCAATTTTGACCAAACTTCATATTTTATGAATGATCCTTAGGTGAAAGGTTTTTAAATATGGTAAAATTAGGTCAATGCGACATCCAAGATGGCCGTCATAGAAAACATATTTTAATTACTTCTGGTACACTGGGAACCTATGGTTCTGTGGGTCTTGTTGTCTTTTGCACTTGTAAAAAGGTGTTGAAGGAAATGTAATGATTAAGTTCCTTGATATAAGAGCCATTTTAGCTTGTAGAGCATACACAGGCCCTCACGGGACTCTCGTTCTTTATTATTAGTAGTAATGATTGCTAACCCCTAGACTATCAAGCTTCCTCATTTAAAGTCCCTGGGATCAAAGATGGCCTCGCACCCGGGGTCCGAAGTTTGTATATAGAGATTCCTTGCATAGGAACAAACTTAAAACATCTTCTATCAGAATTGTCTTGCTAACACCCCATTCATGATGCATATTACTTGGATAAAGCTTTTAAAGCATAACTGTGTTTATAATACGCCCGTTGTAGTAAGATCCGTATTATGTGATGGTTCGTAGCGTCTGTCTGTCTGTTTTTCCTGTCTTTCTCAAATGTGTGCCCGGGCTGTAATTCTTGAACCGGTGGTTATATTCGAATACAAATTGATATACATGTTACTTTCAGCGCAATGCATCCAAGTTTATTGTCACAATGTGGGTCAAAGTTTAAGTCATGTCCAGGTCGTTACTCTTTAACAGGTTGGTGTATTCGTATAATACATGTTACGGGCATTGTGATACAGACGGGCATAAACTGTCCAACTATGTCACGCTCTTGCTTTTGTATTAGCTCACCTGAACAACTGCTAACAATTGTCAGGTAAGTTCTCTAGTATGGTATGTTGTCCGTCCGTGACAACAACTTGTATTTTAACAATACCTCGGTTCATGTCTTTAACCAGCATTATCCGTTTATATTAACCACAGCTTTTAATATTTGTGTAATCTTCGTTTGAAACTGTAATAGTGTACCTTGTATTAAATGTTCGACCAATTTTAACCACACTTGGCTAAAGTAAGTTATTTCGAGAACACCTCGACGAGTTTCTTGATTTATCAATACTGCGCATGCTTACACAAGTTTTGTGTCTTTTTTAAAATTCAGTCTTTTGTACTCCATAGAGTTTTGATATTTAAGCCAATTTTAATCAGACCTTAAATATACATTAAAAATGGGGTCAACGAGGGCCTGTGAATGCTCTACTAGCTATATAAAAATGTGTTCTTCCATTGGGATTTAAACCCACGGCTCTAGGTTTCCAGTGCACACGAATTAGTTTAAATAGTTTACCATTTTGAGTTGTTGAATGATCGGGACGATTTGTATAAATTTGAGAGAGGACCACGAAAGGATGCTTCCTGTGAAATTTCGTTAATTTCTACCCAACAGTTCACGAGGTCGTGTAAAAAATGATTTTTTTATTTACGTCGATCATATTTGTTGACGGATTTGGACGACTTGTATACATCTGAGAGAGGACTACACAAGTATGCTTCCTTAAAGTTTGGTTATATTCTGACCAGCAGTTCATGAGAAAAAGTCGTTTGAAGAGTTTTCTATTTTTAATAACGGCAGTCATATTTGTTGACGGATCGGGAAAGGACCATACAAGGGTGATTTCTGTGATGTTTAGTCAAGTTCTACCGGGCAGTTTCACAAGAGATATTGTTTGAATCAAACGTTAATGACGGATGCTGGACGGACGAACGACAGACAACGTACAACTCGCCATTCCATACGCTCATGTTATGCCAGCGCAGACAAAAACAAACAATGCTATTCATCTATAAAACATATTAACCGGGGGTCATTCTTCTACTTACAAATAAATCTAAAACAGAAAGAAAATTGACCCCCTCGAAGAGTCAAAATTCTATAGATGATGTCAATATTTTATACGATTGGGGTAGTTATTCTATATAGCATAATGATTTTTTTTTTATACATGTATAAATGTTCATCCGATTAAAATCGTTCCAGGTTTTTTACTAATGTGTACACGCAATAAACCATGATATTTATTTAACAAAACCAATTCATTCTCCATGCCCGGCATATATATAGCCTCTTTTATAAATATAATATTTTGAGTTTATTAGTTTTAAATTCAGGATCCATTTTCTCCCGGTAACAACATAACATTTATGATCGATACATTAACATGAATGCCGAGAAAAAATTGCCGGTGTATACATTATTATATACAATCTATCGTATGCCTTCATCATTTTAAGTAGTAGGTAGTGCATATGGAAACGCGTAAAACTTATGGTCATATGTTATATAAATTATCTCAGATTTTATTTTATACCGCATTTAACACGGTTATTTTTGTCTCATTGTTTTTTCCATGTTTGATTCGGTACACAATTTCACATGGGATAAATAGTTATAAGTTAACCTTCCATTTTGATATTACTCCTGTACAAATACAGTACTTTTTAGTGATTCAGATCTTATACATCCCTTATTGACTATAACTGCCAGTTTCAAAACGTATGTAAGTAACAATGTAATTCATAATGGGGTGAATGCATGAATATAGAAATGCATTGCATACTGCTGTGGTTTCAAAAACCTTCGATGTTTACAAAAATTGTCTCAGAGATACTCTATTTAGAACTTTTAATGATACAAAATGAATATAAGATTGATATACAACTATGTAAACTACAACATATTTTTAAAATAAAAACAGTGAACTATTAATAAATAAACTAAATCACAAAAAAAACAATATCTTTTTTTTAAATAGTTTAGTACCATGAACGTGGTTTCTCTTTCTCTCCCATTACGGAATAGTTTATTTTCAAACAGATGGAACATACGAGTTATTACAATAGCGCAATTACATATTATCTCCTTGACACATGTATCTCTATCCAGTTCTCACCATTCGGTTCACCTCTTCTTTTTTTTTACATTAGCTTCATCATGATGAATGTTAATAGCCTTTACATCTAATGATTTAAACTTTTTTTTTATCAAATACTTAAGAAATAGAACATCATTTACGGTAAATTATCGTGTAATATATCACGGTTTGGAGTTCAATTGTAAACAATAATTTCACGAGCCCGAAGGGCGAGTGAAATTAAACAATAATTTCACAACCCCGAAGAGCAAGTGAAATTATTGTTTACAATTGAATGTCAAACCGTGATATATTACAAGATAATTCACTGTAAACGATGTTCTATTTCTATTCTAATACCCCTAAAATGTGAAAATAATGCACATATCTGAAATCTTTCGCATTGCTTAGCTTACTCTCCTAACGTTGCATACGTTACAGTGATATATCATAGAATATAACGAAATATTTTAAACTAGGCTATATAGTGCGGGTGTATTAGAATTAATTATAATTTACAATACAAGCGTATAAAAACTACATAAAAATGCATGTGAGATAAACAAAATCTAACAGAGACATTCGAACAAATTGCACGAACTCACACGCGCATGCTCGCTCACGCACGCGCACACGCACGCACTGCCACATACACACGCACGCACGCATGGACACTGAATATAACTCTTAACTTTGCAACGTTTACAACACTATACAACGTGTTTTGTGTATATATTCTGAGCCACGGGAGTCAGCTTTCTGCAACAAAGCAAAAAAGTTTTCGTTAAATTATGGAGTAATTGTAATTTAGCAAAATATGCTTACGAGTCTGCGTTTTGCATTAATTTATTATAATTAAATTATATTTGAAAATGACACAATGCGTCAATGTAGAATTGTTCATGAGCCAAATGTGTTTGTGGGTAGTTCGAAGGTTTAAAGTCATTCCGCTTTAGGAGAGATTTCCTAATGCAATTTTATTTTCCACATAAAGTACATATGCAAATGTCAGATTTTGTTAAGAGTCTTAATTGATCGTCTTTGTTTAACATATTTTTTCTTGAATAATTGATGCTGATATTATGCCATTTCTTATTTTGAAATATTTGCACATTTTTTAAATTTGATTTACAAAATTTAATATTAAAACATAAGTAGAAAACAGAAGAAAACTAATGACACTCTCTATGACTTTTTTGTCAGAAGCCAAGATTCTCGTATGTCCATTAGATGTCATTTCAGCTTCGAGCTAATCAAGTAACAACACGAAAGGCTCATTATGCTGGTAATACTATATTTCTATATGTTTGTCTCCAATTAGTGCAACTATTGAATCAGTTTGAATATATGGATGGATAGTTTGAAAGGTTAGTATTGAAGAAGGTGACAAGTCTCTCCAGTGAGAGAGAGACACACAATTGTTTGGCCTGTAATAATATCAAAGCGCTTTTACTAACGGCAGTCTAAACAATTACACTACGTGGACTTACCAAGACATTTGTGAAGCACTCGTTTTCCTAGTTGTCATATTGTCGCAGAGTTGTTCTTGTATTGCTATGTTTCTTATTATTACTAATGTATTCGTTTCTCTAGATCTTGTAGACGTGCTGATGACTTTAATGAGTTGTTCTTGTATTGCTATGTTTCTTATTATTACTAATTTATTCGTTTCTCTAGATCTTGTAGACGTGCTGATGACTTTAATGAGTTGTTCTTGTATTGCTATGTTTCTTATTATTACTAATTTATTCGTTTCTCTAGATCTTGTAAATGTGCTGATGACTTTAATGAGTTGTTCTTGTATTGCTATGTTTCTTATTATTACTAATTTATTCGTTTCTCTAGATCTTGTAGACGTGCTGATGACTTTAATAATATTCGTAATATTTGTATAACTAAAAAAGATACTCCAGCAGGGCTACCGTTACCATAAATAAACTTCGGAAAACCTTTGCAAAATTGTAGTATCGTAACCCTGATCTACATTTAAAATATAAAAATACTTTCAGAACTCTTCTGCGACAAGGACAATCACAACCTCACTTCTATGGTGACGTGATTTACACAATTCCTAAGATCCTTGGTCATCATCACTTTCATACAATCTATATTAAACTTGTTAAAACGTTTATCAAAAGAGGTTATGACCATATCATTTTGCAACGTACTGCATGTTTAGTGGTTGAACCATTTACAGTTCGCCACTATGCTTTCCTCTTTGATTGTGCGATGACCGGACATATTGTGTACACTATGATGACTTCTACCTAAATCCTTATAGGACAGTAGCGTTTGATGTTTGTCCTTAATCGTGTCTTGTCGTACCCTTAACGGTTTGTTCTCTTGTTACTATGGCTTCTGGCAAATCACTGAGTACTAAATTTCTGGCTTTCTATGCTTTAACTTTTTATATTATATAGATAGATAGATAGATAGATCTTTATTTCCAATTTCCAATAGGCTTAAAAGCCCATGAGGATACAAAATACAATTACAAATCATGGCAACAGTATAGTTATTACAAACAATACATGTCCAAATATGCAGTTTATCTTAACTGAGCTGATACAATGAGAAGGCGTTTACATAACACTTCCTTGCATAAATAAATTACAATTCATCACAATTTTCTTAACACATATATTACATACATTATATTTAGAAATAGCTAATTTCTGTATAGTGTTTCGTTTCGTAACTTAAATGCTTTTAAAACAAAGGTACACAGTTTGCGAATATATATCTTATTTTGTGAGTTTAGTAATTCCAGAAACTTGATCATATTTGGTCTCTTATAAAAATATTTAGGAATATATTGCTTCCTTAACATTATGTATGTTTGGCATTCCAACACAAAATGGAATTCATCTTCAAGTTTATTACAAAATACACATATTCTATCGTTTACAGGAATTCTATTTGGTTTAACCCACCTACCGGCTTCAATTTGCAGTCTATGAGACACCCGTAATTTAGTTAGTGCTTGACACATTTTGAAAACATTTATATTATCTAGATATGATTGAAACTGAAACTTTGCAATGTTTATATAAAAAAACTGCTCTAGTGGAATTTTCTAATCGACTATGCCAATTCTGAACAAAATTGTCATTTAACCTTTGCTTTAATATTGCAAGAAAAATATTATCGTTACCAACACTTTGTTGTAACCATGCATCATAAAACCCAAGCGAGGACAATAAGTGTTTCAACTGGGAAACCCAGTTTATTTTCTGAGGATATGTTTCATAGTCATTAAGCAGCATGTTATAAACAATTTTCACATATTTACGATCATGTACACTCATGATTTTTAACCAATATTTAATTATTATAAAATATCTTCTTGTAATAAATGACGTTCTGCCAAGTTCACCATATATGAAATCATTTTGAGTTGTCTTCTTTACACCCAAAATGTGTTTACAAAACTGTAAATGCACTCGTTCAATTGATATAGCTTGCATAAATCCCCACACTTCACATACATAGTTTAAAATTGGAGTTATCAATTTATCAAACAGATCTAATTTATGCTTTGGGGATATAAATGTAAATTTGTTTAAATACCTTTTCATTTTAAAAATGGCTTTTTGCGCTTGACCAGCAAGAGTAGTTTGTGCTTCTGCTGAACTCCAGTAGAAAAGACTATACCTAAATATTTGAACTTACTAACTATATCTAATGGAGCACCATCATATATAAAAACTAAATTTCGTGGTAGCATTACGCCCTTTCTAAATACCATAACTTTTGTTTTAGTACAATTTACTTTCAATCTCCATTCTTTACAATAGCCATTTTGTAACTCTACTGCAGTGTTAGCAAACAAAACTATATCATCTGCATATAACAGCATAAACATCTTAAACATATATATACATGATTATGTATGTGGTTCACTTATATTGCCTAATAATGCTACCTTGTTTGTTAGAAATTATAACCTGGCGGCGATATCTTTATTTACACAGTCCCGTTTATTGGATGACAATAGGGTAAGAGTGAGGTTTGGTGCACCCTGGTTTAAACCCCTAGCAGCTTTTTGACCGTTCCAATGCGGTAGCACTATTGTCAAACCTTTTGTTTTTAGCTCTACTGATCAGAGATCAGCAGAGCTTATGCCGTGGTGCGGCGTCCGTCGTCCGTCCGTCCGTCTGTCCGTCTGTCTGTCTGTCTGTCTGTCCGTCTGTCCGTCTGACTGTCCATAAACTTTTTTTTGTAGCGACTACTCCTCTGAAACTACTGAATGGATTTTCATGAAACTTTACAGAAATGTTGCCCATGAAGTCTAGTTGATCCTAGCAAAAATTCATGTTGATGTGAAATCCAAGATGGCCGCCAGATCTAAAATTAGGTTTTTAAAAAACAAGTTTGTAGCGAATTCTTCATGAAAACTATAATTGATATTGATATGGGACTTTTTCTAAAATGATCAGCATGACATGATGTTGGTCCTTGTCAAAATTCGTTTTGATTCAAAGTTATACATGGCTGCCAGCGGCCATCTTTGTTTACATACAGTTATATAGTAAAAACTTGTAGCGACTACTCCTTTGAAACTACTTGACAGATTTTCATGAAACTTTACAGGAATGTTGCTCTTAATGTCAAATTGATCCTAGCAAAATTTCGGATCAGCCAGAAATTCAAGATGGCCACCACAGCTAAAAATAGATTTTTAAAAAAGAAGTTTGTAGCGACTACGTCTTGAAAACTATAAGTGATATTGATATGGGACTTTTTGTAAAATGATTAGCATGACATGATGGTTATCAGAATCAAACATTATTTTGATTCGACGTTAAACATGGCTGCCAGTGGCCATCTTTGTTTACATAGAGTTATATAATGAAAATTTGTAGCGACTACCCCTCTGAAACTACTTGACGGATTTTCATGAAACTTCACAGGAATGTTGCTCTTAATGTCGAATTGATCCTAGCAAAATTTCAGGTCGCCCGGAAATTCAAGATGGCTGCCATGGCTAAAAATAGATTTTCAAAATACAAGTTTGTAGCGACTACTACTTGAAAACTATAAGTGATATTGATATTGGACTTTTTGTAAAATGATCAGCATGACATGATGTTGGTTCTTGTCAAAAATTGTTTTGATTCAACGTTAAACATGGCTGCCAGCGGCCATCTTTGTTTACATAGAGTTATATAGTAAAAACTTTTAGCGACTAATCCTTTGATACTTCTTGGCAGATTTTCATGAAACTTTACAGGAATGTTGCTCTTAATGTTTAATTGATCCTAGCAAAATTTCAGATCGGCCAGAAATTCAAGATGGCCGCCACAGCTAAAATTAGATTTTTAAAAAAGAAGTTTGTAACGACTACGTCTTGAAAACTATAAGTGATCTTGATATGGGACGTTTTTGTAAAATGATCAGCATGACATGATGGTTATCAGAGTCAAACATTATTTTGATTCGACGTTAAACATGGCTGTCAGCGGCCATCTTTGTTTACATAGAGTTATATAATGAAAACTTGTACCGACTATTCCTGTGAAACTACTTGGCGGATTTTCATGAAACTTCACAGGAATGTTGCTCTTGATGTCTAATTGATCCTAGCAAAATTTCAGGCCGGCCGAAAATTCAAGATGGCCGCCACGGCTAAAAATAATTTTTCAAAAAACAAGTCTGTAGCGACTACTTCCTGAAATCAAAATCAATCAGTAGAGCTTCAAGGTCATTGACCTCTTGTTTTGATGTCTTATCTTGCCTTTTATTCATCTTTAAGGTCGTTCTTTGTTTCTGTTTGTGGATGTGGTTGGCTGTCATCCTTGAATGCTACTTTGCCTGTTCTATTTTTATATATGCTTTTTAATACGTGACTAGAGAGTTGGATGGATTGCCAATGAGCGAGCGACGTGTACGCATATATCATATAAACCAACAAGCATTTTCTAGCATATGACTGGTATTATGTCATGCATCTAATAATATGAAATATAATTAAATCTGAACATTTACCTTAAAAGTGTCTGACTATATTTTAAAGGGACAAATGGCATTTTGACTTCAACATTTTGACCTCAAACCTGCTTGAAAATAAGTAAACACAATTTGGATTGGTCAATTGTATTCATTATTGTACTAAATAGTTTAATTTACTAATTGTGCAATATGACCAATCAACATTACCTTTTATGTTTTATTTAAATTTGAGTCGTTTTTTTCACACGTCCGAAACTATAGCTCTCGGACCGGGCCCGGTCACTATTACTATTACATAATAGTGACCGGATGACGTCACAGTGCGCAAAGAAGAAAATATGCAAATGAGGTATAATATAGCGACTTACACGTATATCTACACGTTCCCCGTGCATTATGTATGTATGGTATAACATGTTTACGCATTGCATTGTAATTTATCCTACAGAGATTATTCTACGACAATCACAATCGTTTCTCTTTCTATCTTTACTCTTATCTGGTTGCCTTCGATTTGCTCAGCTGGATAACTGTTCGTATCAATTTCGGAATTGGGACTATCAACTGACACAGGTGTATATATCTGTGATTTATCATTTATACATGGTCTTTCATTTAACAACGCAAATCCTTCCAACCCAGCTTGATTATAGAGTATGAAAAAGTTGTTTGTGAACATCGAAACTGTAAACGCGAACAAGAAAAGGCCCGATATGGCACAAAGACAAGCTATAACTCGCCCGATACCAGATGTTGGTGTAACGTCGCCATAACCTACCGATGTCATGGTTATGACAGCCCAATACCATGCCACAGGGATGCTCTCAATTGTTTTCCTATTCTCTGAAATGTATACAATACTGGAAAGAGTGCAAACAGCGACTATTAGAAACAACATAAACATTAAAATGTCCTTTGCATTTTTTGTGATAGTATATACAAGTACGCCGCTGGCTCTAACATTTTTTATAAATCTGAATAATCGGAAGGATCGTATTATTTGAATTGATTCGAGAATATCTACCCAGCCGTCTTCGTATTTCTCCTGCTTTCTCAACTGCAACACGAGCATATGCAGATATATGCATATAATCGCCATGGCGTCTGCGACGTTAGTAACAGATTTGAAATAACGTGCATGACATGGACAAGACAAGAGACGACTGATAAAATCGGCAGTGAAAAAGACGATTGCTATCAGCTCCAAAATATTCATGGCAAAAATCCTAATTTTCTTATTAGGAAGCTTAACACGCTTTATATCAGACCATTTTATTTTCGCATGAGGACGACTATCATTATCCTGTACCATGCTAGTATTACCTTCATTTACCCTCTCAGTATCTTTATCACTACCACGTTGTGTGTTATTGCCATTACCTGTCATTTCAACATGCGTTTCTGAATCTTCTACGTACATATATGTAAACTCATCCATATTGTCTGTGTCGTTCATTTTGTCTACTAGGTACGTGTCCTTATTTACATATTTGTGATCTTTCGGAATTTCATTGTCATGACAGTGTTTCGTCAGTACATCAGCAACAAGTGCAATGTCACTCATATGCGAAGCATGCATGTATTCTAGGCGTTCGCAGTTGTCCATTGTTCTCTGGAACTTTGCATCGGTACTTAAGGCAAGCGTCAATATGGAGAGTAGAATCATCATCGTGGAAATGATAACGTATACCTGGAATATTGTCAAAAAGATAACAATTATAGCTTTAGGAGAACAACTCACTTCGCTAAAGTAAGGCACTCGCCAATAAATCAACTACACCTAATATGTGTCTTCATATACATGCATTGAAATCTGTCTGTGTTAACTATGTTTGAAAGAAATGATGTCTGATCTATACGGGTATAGGTCCAACAATAAAATGCTACAAATAAGAAACCCCCAAAAAGTAGGTATTTGAAGTCCTGATGGGTGGCCATGCATACTGCAGCTACTTCGTGAGAAATACCAAAGCTAAATGGCATACCATTAAAGTTAGGGACTCCCTGAAATCGTCTTCAATGATATAAGGTGTATACAAACTAAGACGCAATACCAAATGTAGAGGGGGCGATTATTGAAGGGAGCAGTAGACATCGTAATTAAGGTGTAAGGAAAAGAAGCATATATGTTTAACTAACTTTGACTCCCCCTGCACCAAAACACCAACCCACTTATAAACCAAAATAAATTATGAGAATTGACTTTATTTTTGAAAACAACAACAACAACATGCAATTCCTTTGAATTTGCACACCGCAAAAGTCCCTGAACTAGTACTTCTCCTGCAACCCCGTTGCATTGTTTTATTTTTAGTTGGATAACGATTCGTTCCATTTGAGAGGTGAAATATTGTTTTAACAACTTGGTTGATTGTGGTTTGATGGGAAGAGGGAGAATTGTGGTATGTAGTATGAACTATACATATGATGCAATTTGAGAGTAACTTACATATTCACCCGTCTAGACAATGCTAGAGAAATGACATGGCAACATTTGGTTGAGGTAGGAATTGAACATTTAAAGTACACAATCATATCATAAGTTGTGGTCGATGGCACGCATACACTTATAAAAAAAACCACAATTAGTAATACAGCCCTCAACATGATACTAGAAGGACAGATTTTGCCCAAATTGGGTTAAACTAGAACAAGAAATGTAAGTACAGCTTAGAAGTACCGACCGACGTCATCACTGGGGTGATTACATAACATGTAAATCAGGCTTTTCTTGTAATAATGTAAAAAAAAAATGTTCCAATTCACCGTAACAATTTCAAATCAATCAAAATAAAATATAGACGAGATTTTCACATTCAACACTTGATAATTGTATACACCCGTTAAAAGGACTGGTTGGATACAATCGTATTTCTTAAATAATAATGATCAGTTTAAACAAAATATATTAAATGATAATAACCTCAGCAATATTTATCAAACATACTGTTCTTCTTGACAATGTGTAAATGGATACAACAATGAATTATCCCAATTGTACATCTCACATTGTAAAATAATAATCATTCTATGCTGTTATTAGTTAACAAAATAAGTAGGTATACAAGTCAAACAGGAAATGTAGCATTCACTAAAAATGTCAGCCAACATTACACCTCAAAACAAACCATAATAGCAAGAATTTCATAGAAGTATGCGACAACGGAAACATAAACATGTTAATAATACAGTTACTTCCTTGGAATGATCAGTTACAGATAGACTGCTTGGGTTAAAACTAGGTTCTGTGGTGAATCAAACCTCAGTCTCACCTTCTTGCCATTCCAGGAAAACGGGACAGATATACAACCGCCAGGCATACTGTGTAACACTAATATGTATTATAAGTATCAAATTGATGATCATGTATTTAAGAAAGTATAAAAAGAAAAGCCGACATAGGCACACAAATTACATCATGACGTCAACAATAGAATAAACTATTGAGGATATCAGACAAGGTTGAAGACAAAGTAAAACATTATATTTTTCAGAATTTTGAAATACGTCACCATGGGTTCCATAATCTTTCGGGTCATCGCACACCAAAGGAGGAAAGCATATTGACAATATTTGCATGGGTCAACCACTTAACAAGCAATGCGTTGCAAAATTATAGATTTATGTCCTATTTTAATAAGCAATCTATCAATTTAATAAACATCGCATGAAAGTGATCATAATCGGGGATCTGACAAAGGTGGATATAGTCGATCAGAAAATATAGCACTTACTTTATCATAGAAGTCAGGTTGTAATAGTGATTGTCACAGAACTTTTCCCAAACTACCTTTATATTTTAAATGTAAACACTCTTAATATAAAACAATTTTGCAGATATTTTTGGAAGTTTATGGTAACACTCAAAGAGGAAAGCACAGTGACGAACTGTAAATAGGTCACCCGCTACATGTACGAACTGGAAATAGGTCACCCGCTACATGTACAAATGCAGTGCCTATCTCGATGTTTAAATTAACCAACTCAATGAAACCATACTCTATCTATTACATAACTATTTAAACTGCCATACATAAGCATTAAGTTAATAACTACATTATGACTGAGTTTTTATCCATCTAACAGATGCTGATATTTTAAGAGTAGAGCATACTACCTTAAATAGTTCTTCTTTTGGTATTTTTGGTATATACTTTAATTTGTTTGCAGAGCGTAGATTTCTCTGCGAGATAACAGTATACATACCACACATATAAGATGTTATGTTTGTGATAAACTAGACATCCAGTTTTCCGTTTGCAGAACTATCTTTTGCTCTATATTAAGGGAATTTATAATAACCAGCGCTTTATTTAGTTTGTATACAAGTCGCCTGACACAGTACGATGTGATCTCCTCATCAAACGTAATACAAAACGTATATTACTTTTCTTTGAATCCCCGATATTATACAATATACAATATCTATTATACAATACTCCAGATGAGGTTGATCATATGCATATTACATATTATCCGGTCATTTAGAGGAATATAAGGCAGTTTGGATATTTTACTCGGTAATTGATTTAGATGTATTAACATCGTAAATAGTGGTGTCATCCGCATACACTAGAGGCAGTACCATCAAGACCTATAGGAAAAGAAATATAAAAAGATCGGACAGGGAAAGTAGCATTCAAGGAGGACAGTCAACCACAAAACACAGAAACAAACACGCAAACAGACAAAGAAGAAGGCAAATGCAATAATAAATGCAAACGACATCACAAACACAAAAAGGGTTGACAATAGGGCTACCGCCTTGGAACGGTCAGTGGCAAAGTAGGCCACTGGGGGTTTAAACCGGTTCTAGGGTGCACCAAACCTCACACTAACCCTACTGTCATCCCATTAAAACAGGACAGTGTAAATAAAGAAATCCCCGCCATGATCTAATCTCTAACCAACAAGGCAGCATCAATAGGCAATATAAGTAAAACACAAATATGCTCGTGTAAATATAATACAAAAAAACAAAAGCCCAGAAAGCCACAATGAAGGTACTCAATGACTTTGCAGAAGCCAGAGCAGTAAGAGAATAAACCATTAAGGGCACGACAAGAAAGATCATGGACAAACATCAAACGCCACCGTGCCAATGGGCTTTAGGTAGGCGTCATCATAGGGTCCACAGCCTGTCCGGTCATCGTTCAATTAAAGAGGAAAGCATAGTGGCGAACTGTAAAAGGGTCCACTACCAAGCATGCAGTACGTTGCAAAATGATAGGGTCATAACCTCTTTTGATAAACTTTTTAACAAGTTTAACAAAGATAGTATGAAAGTGATCATGACCTAGAATCTTACGAAGTTTATAAATCACATCACCATAGAAGTCAGGTTGTGATAGTCCTTGTCGCAGAAGAGTCCTTAAATTACTTTTATATTTGGAAAGAAGATCAGGGTTACGATAATAAAATTTTGCAAAGGTTTTACGAAGTTTATGGTAAGGTAACCCTGATTGAGTAACTTTTTAGTTATACAAAGATTACGAATATTAAAGTCCTCAACTCGAGTACAAGCTCTAGAAAAACGAATAAGTTGAGACACATATACCCCATAAGAAGTTGCTCGGGGAACATCCCCATCCAAGTGGGGATAATTAACAATGTCAAAATTAAAATCATCTCTCTTGTCATAGATTTTGCTAATTATTTTACATTTTCAATCATGGGATCTAAATCAAGAAAAGAAGCGTTATTATCAGATATATTAGCTTTGTTAAGCTGAAGTTCTTTTGGAAGGACATTTATGAATAACAAAAATAGGAGGGTGTCTAACACAGTGCCTTGTGGTACTCCGCGTGTAATTAATTGTTTATTGGAGAGAACCCCAGGCATGCGAACATTTTGTTTCGTATCTGTTAATTAGGATTTACACCACCTGCATTGTCACTACTTTTATAGATTAGCAATTTTAAAAAAAAAATCATCGACTAGTCAAACGCTTTTCTAAAATCAATCATTATTACAGCAACACGCGTACCTTTATCTAATCAGTGTAACACTTGTTAATCATAACTAAAGGCATTTCCCCACTGTGACGATTGAGATTTACAATTTATAATAATTAAAAAATCAACAAATGAGTTATGTACATGCTTTTCAATCAAATTGGAAAGAGTTGACTAAATATAACCCGGTCTATTATTGTTTAAACTATGAGTTGCACCTGTTTCAAATAATGGACTAGCCATAGCTGCTGTTCAAGTATCTTGGGCAATGCCGTCTTATAACACAACACATACAATATGTAGCACTTTTGGATATTACACTAGCTGATCATTTTAAGAAATGTAGGTCCAATTTGGTGCAGTCTAGTGTCGTTTGATGTATCTAACTTTAAAAGCATATCGCGAGTTTGTTCTTCTGCTATGAAGAGAATGTTGACCATACATTTTGTTCGGAGCAACGCGATTTACGAACTTCTTCTGCAAGTCCGAGTTTGGAATAGCTTATTTTAAATTTGCAGCTTAAAAATCTAGTAAACGTATTTGCCATCTCAAAATTCTCTCTTATTTATTCTCAACCTTTATCCATCTAATTTTCATAATTTCCTTTATGTGAAGATTTAGTGAGAATAAATAGAAATTTAAATAGAATCCATAACTAATGTTCGTATAAACACGAAGTGATTCACAAAGTAGTATTTCCATCAGTAATGGGATCTTACAAAGGGCAAGCCACCAACGGGTGAAATGCAATAAGATAAAACAAGTGCAATACAGCTGTTCTTCATTTAGTTTATAACGTTCTTAGCACTAAATCCAACATGTAGGCATACAGTTTTTTATATCAATTTAAGCGTATAGCTATTGAAGCAATTGGTAAACAGCGTGTAATTGAGACCATATGCTATTGATATATTGCTTACAAAAGCACCACCATATTAAATTCCGTTTTCACTCATGTGGTCTCTGTTGCACATAGACCGATAACGGACCCTATGGGTTTTCATGTTTGCATTGTTTTCACTGCCGCCATTGTGAATTGGATACGTGGGTTTAATTGTTTTGAACACGTGGTTTGGTTGACTGTGCTCTTTGAATGTTACATTTCCTGTTAGACTTGTATAGCTACTTGAAGCTGGTATTACGGCTTTGAAACTACTACATTGGCAATAGGGATACTTTAAAAGATGCCTACCTTTGCACATACCGATTTTCGGGTATTGTCCTGACCCACCACTGACCACAACCTCTGTCGAAAAGTCGTAAAGCATGACGTTTCTGAGGAGTCTTCATGGGAAACATCATCCTTGAAAACACTGGCTTGAAATTCGTCCAATGTCTTATGCTTGTCGAGAAAACATTTTAACCTATTAACATAAAATATTGACAATTAATCCTTCTAATACAGTAATTCAATTTGTGCATCATGCTAGCTTATTTACACTAAACCAAATTGCTAAGTACCTACCTAAGAATATGTCAATAATATTCTCATTGTTTTGTGTATGTTGAGCTTGATTACAGATACGGTTAAACTGCAAAATAACGAGTGTAAATCGTCTGCTTTGATTGCATGAACATATTTTAAAACTTTTAAGTCAATGTGTTTTCTTAGAAATAAGTTATAAGACTTATACAACTGGGTATATAGGATTTTATTAAGTACTTCGAATTAGTGAAGCTTTCGATGTTCCTAATTCTAAAATATGCCAAGTTAAAATTGTTTTGACATCATGTTTTACTAGCATTACCACTACAAATGAGTTTGCAAAAGAAATTTTCGAAATATTTAATGTTAACGCTGAATTAAAGTTACTTGAATTTCAACAATATTCAATTTATAGGGAGGTAATTTAAGATTATCCATATTTCATTTTTTTATAGACGGAGAATCTGCGATAAATGGGTTAAAGTTGTATTGTGTTTTTTCTATTATTTCATACAATTTTAAGAATTTTATATCTTTAAGCGATCTTTGACTCATGTTATGTGTTTTATCAGCACATTTCATGTTTTCATATAAAGGAAGGGTAACTCTCAAAATATGTAACAATTTAAAAAAACAAAAATAGAAGTACAAACTATGGGTCAAAACAAAATACTTATCACATATCTTTTCTAAAATATATTTAAAATAAGAAAATTAGTTTAGATACAAAAGAGAGTAATTAGGAATTTTGTTCTGTGTATATAAGATATATCATATATCTACTGGATAATAAAGTTATCCACAGCCATTATGATGCAGTGACCTTAATTCATGTACGTTATTTGGATTCTTTACAAGGGACTTGAGCTCGAATTCGGCAAAGTACATTCAACTTAAGTAGTTAGTTATATTAAATAAGTCATAATGCAAAGTGTTTAAAGTATTGTTTTATTTATACAAGCAAATTAGAGATTTATGGTCCACCGCCTGATATGAACCGCCAATGTAAAGTACAGTTGACATGTAGTAAAATGTAGTTGACATGAAGTAAAGACTTCGGCAAAAATCTTTAATTTTCAAATGTTCAAAAATCCAAGGCCCATAACTCCGGCAAGATAGGTGCGATATGTTTATGTAACTTGGCCGAGATGTTACGCCTATACACATTAACCTCAAGTTTCATCAAGACTGGATTATAAATGTTAAAGTTATTGAGCAGAAACCGCAAACAAAATCAACTTTAACAAATCCAAGGCCATAACTCCGTCATGATAGGAGCGATCTGGCTGGTTATCGAACTTAGCCTAGATATTATGGCCATAAACATTGTCCTAAAGTTTCATCTTGATCGGATTATAAATATTAAAGGTATCGATCGGAAACGAAAGTGACGACAGAACGACGGACCTTTACTTAAAAAATGGAAAACTCTGAGACTTATTAAGATGAAATTGTCAGCATTTTCCACAGATAACCGGCAAAGCGATGTATTCATGTCTACGATGCGTTGAATAATCAAAACCCGATAATTTTCTGTGCAGTACGACTAACATAGACAATAATTGATGTACGGTGTTTATAAGTCATGTACAGCCTTTAAATAGATACGAATTGAGGTATAATAATGACAAATAAGGTATATTGAATAGTTTTGCATACAAATTTGTAAGGGCTATTGGTCAGCCATCTTTGAACAGAAAATCCAAAATGGATGGGGTATGCTTAATTGTATTTTTTATCCAAATGCATATTATAGGCATGAACATTGTCAATGATATAATAGATGACATTAATGCAACACTATTGATGTGAACATAATATCAGAAACAATATTTATTTGGCAGAAATAGTGCCCTTTATATTTGAAAAGTTTAGTGCAATTTTACTCTAAGATGGTGTTTTTTTTATGTTAAATAAATTTGTCCAAAGAATTGTCCATTAATGTCATCTATTATATCACTGACATTGTTCATGCCTATAATATGCATTTGGATGAAAATTTCAATTAATCATACCCCATCCATTTTGGATTTTTTTTCAAAGATGGCTGACCGATATTCCTTAACTATGAAATACGTCCTGCTTTACAATGGTACGAATTAATGTAATAATAACAATTCAAGTTTATTTCACACAAAAAGGAATTGTTTAAATTACTCATTTAGATAGTAAATACATAACCTGTATAAACAGCAACTTGATAACATCTCCGGTTGAATTTCCCAAAATTCTAATTCCTTCATGAACGCCAGCGGGCATGAATCCGTTGGCATATGCAATTCGCCGGTTTGGTACATTGCCAATACGGCGGTAAACACATCCATTGGTCTATCTATAACTAAACATGGCTTATTTATGGTACATACTTCATTGGTACACATTGTCTGAAGCCTAGATGGCGGCCCGGCGTCAATAACAGCTTTATTCAAAAACAAAATTTGTCCATTCACTTCACATTTTATTCTTTTCATTTCTAGGGTCGTAACTGTATTTTTACACCTGCAACGTACAATGTATACTGTTACAGTAAGTTTTATATTATGTTTAAATAGTAATACAAAATAAAACCACAGCAAACGGGACTTTCACTGTAAAGTGTATCCATAAAATCCTCTTTTAGTATAATGACGAATCCGTCTCTTAAGATGCAATCTCTACAATGCACTGGTGTTTCTTAATAATCTCAGGTAGACATATCTGACTTGATCGATAATGTTTGAATTTTTCTGCGGCAATAACAAAACAGGATTGGCGCATCTAATTTGATTTAACACCTAACATTTTAATAAAACATACTTTATACACACATGGTGACTAAATGCAATCTAGTGAACCTAATGATTGCTTTTTAATAATCCTTAGTTTTCAAGACTGGATTTACCTGGTTTTGACTAAAAAAAGACTTGATAAATCTTAACTTTTTTTTTTTTTTTTTGAAAACTATCTTTATGTCTAGCCAGTTGCAAAATCTCAACAAATATCTCAACAACCAGTTCGTTTTGTTTACTTGAGATTTAGATGAGTTCTACAGCATTTCACCAGTCAATATTTTCTGTTTTAAGCAAGACATTTTTTCAATGATTAATTATTTATTGATACTGAAATGGTTTATATGTAAAGTATGTAGGATAAAGTGACCGTCGGACACTAGGGCTGTAACGAATACAGTGGGTGTCGAATATGATACAGATCACGAATACAGAGTGACGAATATGAATATTCAGTAAAGAAACACGAACAAAATAGCAGAACAGCATTTAATCTAAAGTTGGTTAACTCACAGGTTACTCAGTACAGTAATGAACATAGGAGCGGTTCAAATAATATTCTTCTTTAAAAATATGAACATATTTCGACCTTTCAACACCCCCTCTGAGTTGAGTGCTATCCTTAACTTAATACACAGAAAACTGCTTTAGGGACAAGATTGCAGATGTATTTTATCAGAATTTATTAATATATTTAATCAATAAACGCAGACTGTCTAATCTCAGAATGTTATTCGAAGCATTTACCAATATTGGACCGCAAAATATTTGCCTTTATAGATTGACAACATAGACACCTTGATGTATAACATGTATACTGCGACAGAAACAACACACTATTCTTTAAATCCATTATTTTGAAATAGTGTTAGTATTTGTTGCTCTGGCTTCTGCCAAGTCGTTGAGTACATTCTTTGTGGCTTTCCAGGCTATTTTTTTTTGTATTTATATATACACGAGCATCTTTGTGTTTTATTTATATTGCATATTAATGCTGCCTTGTTGGTAAGAGAATAATTCATGGCGGGGATTTCTTTATTTACACTGTCCCATTTTATTAAAATGACAGTAAGGTAAATGTGAGGCTTGGTACACCATAGAACCTGGATTAAACCCCCAGCGGAATTGTTTGCCACTAACCGTTCCAAGGATGTAGCCCTATTGTCAACCCTTGTGTGTTTGTGATGTCATCTTGCTTTGTATTCATTTTATATATGGTTGTTCTTTGTTTCTGAGTGTGTTTGTGGTTGACTGTCGTCCTTGAATTCTACTTTTCCTGTTCGATTATAATATCTACTTTGACTATTGGTTACACTTTATTATTTGTATTCGAAAATATTCGAATAACAGTGCCTGGAATACCGAATACGATTTGAATAAGGGGCATTTTAAGATTCATCAAAAATATCCGAGTGTATCATTATACCTCTATCGGACACCTTTTTGTAAAGGATGACATGGATAAACACTGTAAAATAATAAAGTCAGTGAGTTTAATCCAATAAACAACTGCCTGTGGGAAAAAATTATATCTGTAAAAATTACATTTGTATGTATCTGTGTTAGGAAGCTGGGATAACTATGCTGAGACGTTCGTAGGGGCTGCTGAAAGTATGTGGGCACTGAGACGGCTACTAGCCGATGAACTATTTTATACAGAACAGTTAGTCTATCCCTCCTCTGCTCTAGAGTATGCCATCTAAGTTATTCCTGCATGGCAGTTACACTTGCATATGTGCGGGGACCATTCGATATGATGGGTGTTAATTTGTGTGTGAGGGCTCCACACTGTGGACGCATACTCGAGCTGAGGCTTTACCATGACGCATACTCGAGCTGAGGCCTTACCATGTCTACAAACTGTGTATGTTGCCTCAGGGATGCCTTGATGTCTTACCGGGATATTTCTTTTAATGAAACCATTTATTCTGTACGCGTTGTACGTCACTCGTTCATGTGCATGTTGCTCGCCGTCCGTCCGCTCGTCCGTTCGTCTATCTTTAATTGTTCTAGTGGACGCTTTCGAACTTCATTTTGTCTTCCCCACTAAGTGGAAAAGACATACTGCGTTTGCTGTTCCGTCCGTCTGTCTGTCACAAATGTTGTCAACGCTACTTCTCCTAAACCGCTTGTTGGATTTGACGAAGCTTGATGGGAATCATCGGTATGATGTGTAGTGTGCATATCGCGTTTGCGTTCCGAATCGATGTTTTTTTGCGGATTTGTGGATAGCCCTTTGACATTTTTTTGTTGTCGCCGCTACTCCTCATAAACCGCTTGTTGATTCTAAGTGAAACTTGATAGGAAACATCGGTACGAATGAGATGGGAATACAGTCATTGCTACTAAATAGACAAAGGCCCCTGACCCACAATGCACTTCATAACGAACAATCTGTTTTATAACACACCGCCGGATCAAATATATATGATGCTGTCTTTCATTCTAAATGCGTTTGTCTGCCAAGATACCTTGACTAATAATACAAAAACAAAGATTGAAATAATGAAAAAGGATTTATCAAATTATAGATAAAGAATTAAACAATCCAATCTACTACCAGCTTGTTAAACTCTTTAAAATGTTAGCACAACAGATGGAGAAAAAAATCATGCCCTGACCGGGAATCAAACTCATGAGTATCTTGCTAATTGTGCTAGTGTCTTTAATACCAGCAAAGTTACCATTGAGCAATTAAGACATATGGTTATATTGGCAATCGATTACTTATCACGGACCTGATATCATTGGGTTTCTTTTGGCAAGTAAGATTATAGAAGTAGTATAATCAATGTTTTGCCTAAACCGTCTTAGCATGGCGCTGCGCCATGCTGCCTTGACACTCCATGTTATCTTTTCAAGTCCCAAGTAATGTGATGCTCCATTATTAATCAATTTGTTAAGAAACATTTTATCCATATCTCGTGTTCTTCCATATAAAGCGTTTCAGTGACCATGATGGTAAAGATGCTGCGTTTAAAACCTCAAACCTTCAAATCCCATTGGGACTTCTTAGTGAGAAAATGTTGATTGCTATGGATGGCAGGTGGTATACAGTACTGGTTCTACCAAGGAAATACTTTGTGGTCTGTCTTCACCACAAAAAAATATATCTACCGTCATATATAGCCTAAAATGTGATGAAAATTACTAAAACACCATCCGATCAACCAACCATCTTTCATATAAACACCAAGTTCCCTTACAAACCAGAAAAAATGGGTGGTAATTTGGGTTAAAGGGCTTTATTACAATGAACATTTGTAAAATATGAATTCTGCTTTAATATATTTTCTTCTGAATCATGCTAAATAATGGCAAACTTTTAATAAATCGCTAACAAACCGGTTTGTAAATGTTCTCTTATAATGGATCGCTTTTGGATCATTCTCAATAATGGCAAAGTTTTAATGGATCGCTAACAAACCATTTTGTAAATGTTCATATATACCTGTTCATGGATGTTATATACGTATATTGCTTAGTAATACTGCCTCGTTTGTCAGAGAATATAACCTGGAAGGATATCTTTATTTACACTGTCCCGTTGTATTGAGATGGCATTATGTTTTTGAATTCTTCAAAAAAAATACAGAATTATGGACCTTTGTTTCGTAATTAGAATTTCTTTCACATTAATAAATTAACAGATATTTTAGATATTTATTATTTTTGATTTTGCCCATCATCGGCTAGAGCAAAAAAGCGGGGTTATTCATCACCTAAAGTGATAGTTCTAGTTAGTATTTATCATATTTATAAATAGTAGCTTTTTATAAATGTCTATACTTAAAACTTTGTAGAAATATTTGTGATTGAAATTTGCATACTTGGGCTTAAAGGGGTTGTTGCACTATTCTGGAACTAGCTTCATTTGAAAGGGCTTTAAAAACCATGAAAAAAGCTGAAAGAATTATCAAAATATCTTAACAAATACAGGAGATATGATCCTTTAAAAAATTGCAAAAATTCTCAAACGGAGGCAGCCATCTTGGATTCATGACGTCATCGCGCCTTTTTACCATTTATTGTATATTGATACATATCATTTAAAACAAAGACTATCACTGTAAATACATGTAAATAGTAAAAAGAGCATATACAGTATCAATATTTTACTTTGTATTTATAATTTAATACATTTATTTGCTTTAAACACTATTTATTAACTATTTTCCATATATGAAAAATGGCGCGATGACGTCATCATTCAAAGATGGCTGCCTCCATTGAAGTCTTTTTGCACATTTTCAAAAGGTCATATCTCCTATATTTTTTAAGATATTTTGATAATTTTTTCAACTTTTTCCATGGTTTTTAAAACCCTTTTAAATGAAGCTAGTTCCAGAATAGTGCAACAACCCCTTTAAGTCTAAGAATATTCTAAAAAATGGTTGGTGAATTCAAGGCCAGAAGTGAAATGTGGCGGCCATTTTGACCATCTCATTGTATTTTTTATCATTCGCTCCTTGGATATTGCGAACACATTGAATGATGTATACTTTCTGTTTGTCTAATGTAAATACATATGTTGCAAGTAAAGCTGCAGACTATATTAGTGATGTTTAATCGGCTCAAAGCCTCCTGAGGGTTTATGTTTGTATTGTTACATATGTATTGCTGATTTAAAATAAGTCTTGTGTTATCTTATCTTATTTTAAAACGCCGTCTGAGTAAGATGCCAATTTGTGACGCGAAATGCGATTGGTAAAAGCAGTTATAAACAACAATTTATATTCAAATCCAATTTCATCTGAACATCTGAACATTTCCCATATGACGTTATGAAAACTAGAAGAATGCATTGCGTCTGCACAATTAAAATAAGAGCAATGTTGAAGGCGCGCTATTGTAAATACTCGCTTTTACCCTCAGAGTGTTCAGTGTGTGGTAAACGGATTGAAAAACAGGTTAAGTAACTATCCCATAAACGGCATTCATTACGCGCATACGGGGTTGGCTAGGGTATGAAATAAACCTTTAATTTCGTCTTTAAAAGATAGCGTATTGTAAAAAATGTAATAGGTAATTTTGAACAGGTTATGGCATTTTTTTTCAGTAAAAAATGTTTTTAAACATGTTTTATTGTCGAAATATCCGTTATCAAATCCTGCTAATATAAGCTTTCCCATCGCTTATTGGAATAAAGATAGGACTACGTAATGGGAAATTTTAAAACAAATATAAAATGTTTCTAAGCCTATTAACTATAAGGAATATTTGTAACTTACAAATTCGCCACTATACAGTTTGCCACTATGCTTTCCTCTTTAATTGTACGATGTGACCGGACAGGCTAGGGACCCTATGATGACGCCTGCCTAAAGCCCATTGGGACGGTGACGTTTGATGTTTGTCTATGATCTTTCTTGTCGTGCCCTAATGGTTTATTCTCTTGTTGCTCTTGATTCTGCCAAGTCAATGAGTACCTTCATTATGACTTTCTAGGCTATTGTTTTTTTTTTGTATTATATTTACACGAGCATATCTGTGTTTTACTTATATTGCCTGTTGATGCTGCCTTGTTGGTTAGAGATTAGATCATGGCGGGGATTTCTTTATTTACACTGTCCCGTTTTAATGGGATGAAGTAGGGTAAGTGTGAGGTTTGGTGCACCCTAGAACCGGTTTAAACCCCCAGCGGCCTACTTTGGCACTGACCGTTCCAAGGCGGTAGCCTTATTGTCAACCCTTTTGTGTTTGTTATGTCGTTTGCATATAATATTACTTTTGCCTTGTTTGTCTGTTTGCGTGTTTGTTTCTGTGTTTTGTGGTTGAATGTCCTCCTTGAATGCTACTTTCCCTGTCCGATCTTTTTATATTTCTTTACATATGTTGCGAATCTGAAATCTACAACTATAATATAATCGCTTTAACTGGTCAGGCAAAACATCACCCTATCGTGCGTCGAATTATAAATTACCAACTCTAATTCATTTTATGCCTACTCAATTACAGTTATTTTACGTATCCTTTACTAAATCTGCAAGTATGCATTATTTTATAACCTTTAAACATGGACAGAGTTTGGAAGAACAATTTTTTGTAGTAAAATGTATCTGTTGTTGGAGGGAGAGTGACTTTAACATAATAGCTATGACTTTAGATTTGATACCCATAGTCATATGGTTTGATAATGATTCAGTTTGTTGGTCTTCTGACATGTGCGTCTAAAGCCCCCGTGGTCTTAGAAGGATTGAAGGCCAGGTTTACTTTAAGTACTCGCAATGACGTTCAATTGAATGTGGGATGTCACAGTTTGATACATGTAGTATTCCATTTTGTTTACTCCTATGGCCCCCTGCTCAGATTCCCCTAGGGAAAACATTAAATAACACGCTGCATATACATGATACCCGTTGGGTCGCTCTTAACGTGTAACACCCCAAAAAAGGAAATATGTTAGGACATAGGAATAAGAAAATTGTATGCGTTATTTACATTTAAGACAGCCCTCATCTTCAGGGCTCGAATGAAAATTATAAAACCAGACTGCATATCTACAACCCCTGTGAAATATCTAATAAGCTAAAATCAGAAAAATGGTCCTATTGAAATCACAGCACCCAAACGCAATGGCAACGTAGATCTGCACTGTACCACAGACAAAGAGCACTTTAACTATACAATGAAAAAGACAATACACAACAGAAAGAGTGGTGAAGACAGCGTTATCGATTTGGAACGGTCAGTAGGCAATATGAACCACTGATTAGCTTAAATCGATTTAAAGTGTACACAACCACGCTATTATCCTGTCTTCAGTGCTCAAATTGACAAGACAGTGTAAATTAAAATACATCCCCAGTAGGAACGCCACGGACCTATAACATACCAGTTCTGTTCGCATTTTAACTCCGCGAACATGGACTATTTCTTTGTATTTTACGGACTATTTTACGAATTTTCAACTAAAACAGACGCCATTTTTTTACACCCGAAATTGGGCGCGCTACGTCGGCGAGCACTACGGGTACCTATGGAGTCTAACAACACGCGTACAGTGTTTCATACCGTAGATTATGTAAAAACTAATACCCTACCGGACGAAATAACGTCCCATTATGTGTCAACACGATGCAGTGTTGGTGACTGACAGGTCACCGTGACATAACTTGACACGTGAAATTGACATGTTGTTGCAAGTTGGATTTGGGATTATTGTCTGCTGCTGGAGGTCCATGATCAAGGTATTTGTTTTTTCATTAAAATGTGTTTGTTAATAAACAGTACACACCCCTTTTAGATCGTGCATATTTAGACATTGGCCAAATACAGTGCCTAAAAAAGTAGTGTATAGTGTATAATAGAAAGTTCATAATCACTATAAGTGTTTTTCGTGTACTCCGATCTTTCCAGTAACTGAATGTACTGTAAACTGTAGAACGTTTCGTGGAATAAAACAATTCCTAGTAGAAATGCAATCAATGTCCCCCGCACCCCGCCCCCACCCAAGTACGGTAGATGGGGGTGTGGGGGTAGATGGAGCTTGCATACCGAAAACAAGGAGGGGGTAAGAAAACTAGAAACCCCCTCCACCCCCACCCCTCAGATGCATGAATGTAAATAGTTAGCGTTGTCTCTATATCGTTATGTTGTCCCCATTTCCTCGCACATTCGTGAATACATAACCCGATACAACTACCATTGAAACAATGTAATCTGCCATAGACATTTGACTGAAATCGCTCAGATTCATATTTATGTACAGTAAAGTTTTGAGGCAAGGAAGTGATATTGAATTTACATTTATTTACATTCTGTTGCGAAAAAAACAACGCAATTTCGAGAAAGTACATTTCACTTAAAAGCCTTTAAGGCGGTGTAGCTACTACGCTTGCCTCCAGTGTGTCTCAAAAGAAATGACTATTCCATGGGCTGGAAATATGCTGTGAAAGTGGAACAATGTTTTTAATGGATCTCCAGTTGGGCTACAATATATTTTACATGTATAATGAATGATGAGAGATGTCTTTATTACATTAACAGTGTTATTGAGCACAAGTAGTATTCATGCTTTATTCAATTTAGTTATTTTATCTTTTCTTTTTTAAATATTCATATTTATGTACAGTAACATAGATCTACATACACATATGTGTACATATATATCCATGACAGTAAGTAGAATTTTGAGTTTTCCTTTTTAAATATGTTACATTATGTATAACAAAGGATAAACTATGTCTGTTTGATCATTGACATTGGACTGATGTTGTTTTTCAGAGAGGCTTCAAATGTGAATCGTGCCCTTGAGCAGCTCTAAGTAAATTGAGACTGACGACTTCAGAATGTCAAGCCGTATTAAATGCCATTGGATCATATGGAGGTAAGAGCCTTTTTAAAAATTGTTTGCACTTGTGTAGTTCTTTAAATGGAGCTTGTGTTATGCTTGCACGGTGCTGTTCAAAGTTAGAGTAAACATATTTCAGTGATAGTGCAGCGTGATTGTCATATGAGCTCGTGTAAACTACATGTACTGGATACATGCGAAAACAAGTTGTGTTAAAGGGACACTAGGCATTCTTTATTTGTTTAAAACTTCTAGAGTTCGGTTAATTTTTCTGCATAGTTTGCATTTGTGCATCATTAATAGTATTTATTAGAATAGTTCAGAAGAAATTGTTTTACACATTACTTACTGCTGATAATAGTGCACCTATAATAATTTATTTAACTTTTAATGCAAGCAGGTTTAAATTTAACATGTTACCAGGTTAACAAATGGAGATGCTAATGTTAAAGCTTGATAAATACTTCAAGATTGCCGTGTGTCCTTTTAACATCATCTAATTGGTCTATGTGATGGGTCCTCAATTTATTAAAGGGACACAGAGCAAATTTCCAATATTGTGTCTGTTTTACACATTTTCACATCAGAACAGACCACACATCTACAAAAGTGTCTTCTCAACTGCCCTATTTAATCATGTTTTATTTCTAAAACTAGCGGCATCACCAGGTTTTGAGAGAGAAAATAAATAGTTTTATATTAATGTTTTCTCCCCATGTAAAATGACCTTACTAAGTCATTAAAGTAAAATATCCTATGAAGAAAACGTGTAAAATTTAACAATTTTAGATTTTTGGCCAGACTTGTATTTTATTCCCCTTCTAGTTAAAATGGCTTATAGAACATTGCACCCTCTGTCAGATTTAACTTTCCTTATAATAGATTCTTGCTGTACTGTTGGGTGAAACATACATTAAAATGGTTCTATAATCATGTCAGTTCAATCATATACTCATATGATACACAATATAATATGTATTGACCCTTTACTTGATGTGCCATTTACTCAGTTTTGGTCAAGGGACGTTTATAGCATATCGGCTTTGAATCCCGTGAACACGGATTCAATTCTTACTGGCGCCACTGGGTTACTTCGATGTGTCCTGCTAGCCTCGTTCGTCTGATGGGAACGTAAACCGGGTGGTCCTGTGTATCGGAGTCTGTCCTCCCTCCAAGCACGTTAAAGAACCATAGGTATCTAATCGGTAGTAAGCGTAGGGAAGGGTTCCTGGATGCCTATGTATCTTTCCTCCTCTCTTTCGGGCGGTTCGAAATAACCTAAACAACGTGTTGATGAGGCGTTAAACAATAATTAAATTTTAAACTGTCCCATTCCCCTAAATATGCCCTAGATCCCTCTCGCAACACCTGATTCAAATTGAATACTCTGCTCGACTTATATTAACTTTTTATTCATGTCTTTCTTTTCTTTCAGTCTGCACGTCATGTGGAAGAAGACTCCATGTACACCACTGGCCAGAGTCAATGCTGAAGTTTATGTTCGCTCAATTATTTGCTTAATAAAGTATACATAATTATGAACTAAAATATTGTCTTTATAATTATGTCTTCCACCACAAAGTGGTAGGTGAGACAGATTAGATTTGGCCTTTCCGTTCGTCTGTCACAAATCTTGTCTGCGCTACTTGTTGGATTTTGACGAAACTTTGTTCAAACACTTTATTACTTTCTCTGAAGCTAATTTCATAAAACTTCATACTTTAAATGCCTTTGGTGAAATGATAATCCCTGTTTATTTTGAAGTCAGTAGTTGAAAGGTCCGTTACCATGACCGGAAAATGAAAAGTATTGCCCACACAGTTTTTCCTCTTACCTAAAGCAAATTTCATGAAACTTCATTGTTGGACAGTGGAAAGAGGATGATCGTTTGATTTTTAGGTAAAAGGTCAAGTTCCCTGCAGACATCCACTATCCAAGGATAAGCATATGTTACAACACACATGTTATAATATTAATGGTATAATATATGAATATTTTCTTGCACAATGTTGAATCCAGTAAAACAAGTGGTTTTGTTCACCGATACTGTCGCCTGTGAACCAAACCACTTGTTGTTAAATTACTGGATTCAAAAGTGTGTAAGACATATTCCGATCATCCATTTTTTTTTTTAAATCATAAATTAAAAAAAATATATATTAAAACAAACAAAACATGCTATTTGATGAAAACAGACGTATTCAAATTTTCAAAATAGCAATATTCGCAGAATATAGTAGATTTTAACTGCTGAAAACAAACATGTATTTTTTTCCAGGAAATAATACTTCTATGAATATAGTATATATGTTCAGGGAAATGTTTAATATGTCTGTTTTCAAATACTACAAATCGTAACGCACCGCACATGTATATTCAGTATTTACTTTCAATATAGTAGTGAGTATGACTGCGTTCTGGGACCATATAAATATAAAAGAATAATATATATAAATATATATATATATAACTATATATGCCCTATAAATATAAACGACCCGCACTTTTTGGATTCACGCGTACAGTGTTTCACAACACCACAAATCTGGCAAAGTGCTCCATTGACACAATGTCATTTCCACGTTTATGTTATGAAAACTTCGAGTCTACACATAATCATGTTTGTTACCGACAGTAGCATGTATGTTACTCGTCAGTCATTTATTTACTTGGTTAAAGGGACACATGCCAATCTTGCTTTCTTTAAAACTCGAGTCGCCCCCTCAGTTTTAAACGAACAGTTAAAAGAATATACTTCTTTCTGCCTGTTAAACTTATATTAGTTTATCGCTTTTTCTGATTTCGAAAATTAACTCTGCAACGAATGTTGCCGCCAAAATGATTTCAATTTCCGATATACCGTTGCAACATTGTTTGTTAAAAATAAATTGGCCACTCTGACATAAACCCAAAGCATGTATAGATAAAAAAATTAGTGTTAAATACATGAACACATACATTTTAAATATATGTGTTTACATAACGAAATTATTTAATTGTTTCTGTAGCCGGTCGTCTTTCCTTAATGAATATGAATGTTGCCGTCTTTGGGTCGGACGGTCCTGTTACTTAATTCGTACTTGTCTCCGTTTATTGAAATTCTACACATATACAGAGGAGAGATGTATCTATATGATTTTGTTATTATGCTCGCTTCTAAAATGACGAAATAAATCGATTTGAATAAAAGGCGCATTCACAGCAATACACAACGTATTGTGTGTACGGGTTGGAGGGGGGAAACCCACGGGGTTGGAGGGATACTACCGTAATGTTGCTCTCATAAATACTGTTAACATACTACATCAATAATATAACAACTACTGAACAATGCTGAAATTGATTTATCTTTATAAATGAATTCATAATTCCACAATTTTATTCCGTGCGAAGATCGATTTGGAACGTCGATTTGGCGTATTTAAACGATTACGGTGTACTTTGTTAATTTTCGGGGGAAAAAAGTACTTGCCTCCGATTTTTTTATATTTTACATATCTACAGAGGAAAGATGTATTTACGCGTACATGCTTTTGTTTTTTTCTCTCGCTTCTAAAATGATGAAATAAATCAAATTTGATTAAAACTGCGCATTAGCAGCCTAATCAATACGGTATGGAGGGTGGTGGGGGTGGAATGAGGGGCTGGGCTGCAGGGATACTACCGTAATGGTGTCCTTGAGAAAAACGGTGAACATTCTACTCTAATAATTTATTAAATACAGAACAATGTTGAAATCAATATATCTCTTAAAAAGGATTTCACAATTTCATGGTTTTATATCCCGCGTGTACATTAACTTCGAAAGGCGATTGTTCATATTTTAGCGAACACGGTGTACTTTGTTAATTTTGGGGAAAAAAAAGTACTTTTTTCTGATTGACTTTAAATTTTGGGGTTTAATAGTAGACATGTCAATGAACACTTTCGTGAAAAAAAATTCATTCTCGCTGTTAAAACTTTTTTTTTTGCATTTTTTTCGGATTCAGAAAATTATAACTGCAACATATATTTTCACAATCCTCATTTCCTTTCCCGACGTACCGTTACAATTTTGTTTGTAAAAACCTATTCTGAGCACTCCGGCATAAACCAAAAGCATGTATAGATCAGAAATTTAATCTGGAATGCATGGATACATACATTTGAAATATATGTATTGAAATAATGGAATTATTTCATTTATTGTGTACCCGGTCGCGTCTGTAAATGTATATGCATTATGCCGTCTTTGAGTCCGTGGGTCATGTTAGTTAATTTTGGGGGAAAAAAGTACTTGTCTCCGATTTCATTAAAAATTTGCATATGGACAGAGGAAAGATTTATCTACGCGTACATGCATTTGTTTTTATTCTCGCTTCTAAAATGACAAAATAAATCGATTTTGATTTAAAAGCGCATTTTTGGCAATTTAAACCTTAAAACAACCTAAATTCATCCCTTTGAAAAATACCTTTAACTATTAATGGGAATTACACGAAGTGTACACCAATTCTGTTCGACCAATGTAGTTTGTGAATATTATTACTTTAACAACGATCTGTGATTGTGTTTTGTCATAATCACAGTTTATAAATAAGAGGTGAAGAAATCTGACCAGTGACAATTTTCCCGATAATGTCATTTTGTTATCGAATTTATCACGTGACCTTGTTTGATAAATATCCCTACGCCATAGGGCTGGCGTTCCTACTGCCCATCAAAAGAAAATCTCGAACAATAAAGTCCACATCCAGAGAAATTAGGAAGCGATACACGTGTATGTTATTGTAAAGACACATATAAAAAAAACATAATTAGAAACACGTCAGGATGTATCCAGAATTGTAATGAACAACCACAGCAGCTGCAGGCCAAGAGAAAACCATTCTAGGGTAAAACCAGAAAATCCGAGGGACGTTCATGCACCCACCTCCCTTTTCAGAGTTTCAGAATGTGCAATCATGGAGTCCCACGAGGTTGTCCGATCATTGCACACGAGAAAAGTGAAGCGTAGTGACTGACTGTAGAGGGGTCAATCACCAAACATGAAGTGCGCAGTAATACTAAAGGTCGTATCCTTTTCTGACGAATTTCGTGATTAATTTTGTAAAGTTTAATTACCAAAGTTTATAGATCACATCTCCATAGAATAATGGTTGTGATATTCCTAGTCGCAGAAATGTTTTTAGGTTGGTGTACTTTTCCAGCATATGTTCGTTGCGGCGATAGACTTTGAGAAAGATATATGTAGTTTACGATAACGAAAACCTTGCTGAAGAAGTTTATTTGTAATCACTTGATTTCGATAATTGAAATCCTTAATATCGTTACATGCCATAGCAAAAACGAATTAGCTGAGATATATAAAATGATATATAGGGTCCTATAGAAACCACAGCGTCCGAACGCAATGGCATCGTAGGTCCGCACTGTACTGCAAACAAGGACTTGAAACTACAATGAAAGAGACAAAAAACAACAGAAAGGGTGGTGAAGACAGGGTTACCGACTTGGAACGGTCAGTAGGCAATAAGGCCTACTGGTCAGTAGGCAATACGGCCTACCTGTTAGCTTGAATCGATTTTATATGCGCACAGTCCTCGCTACCACGTTTGATGATGTAGCACGAGGTACGTCCCCATCTACATGTGGATAGTTAACAATGTCAAAGTCATATCTCTTATAGATTTTAGTATGTATGTAATCAAGATACATATAATTTTCAGTACTGTTACTGTTATAGCAAAGTAAAATTTAGTTGCGTTTTGTCTGTCAGCTCTAGAGATCTAAACGTAAAGCACTCTCAAATACACATTACGTGGTCCGAGTATTAACTTTCAGACCCCATCCAACCCCTTCTCCAAGAAGCAAAAAAGAGCTTGGCTGGGGTATGAAATAAAACCTTAATTTTGACTTAAAACGCTTGCATATTGTAACATTAAAACATTTAATAGGTAATTTAAACAGGTTATCGCATTTTTTAAGTAAATCATGTTTTTAAACGTGTTTTATTGTCGAAATATCCGTTATAAAATCTTGCTAATATAATCTTTCCCATAGCTTAATGCAATTAAGGCGGGACCACGTAATGCTTTCAAGTGTAATACCTACAATGGTTTAATTATGTCTTCTTCTTTTTTTACTCTGTGACCCCTTTCACGAGCAGTGTGACATTCGTACTTTGGACTTCCAAAGACGTCATTAATATTCTCCTTTTTTGTTAAAATAACATTTAGTGACTAAATTTGTCTTAATTTAAGAGCGGGGCCCTGCTTTTTTAAATTTATTTGTGATCATCTTGAAATCTCTATTTCATCTGTACAGGAACATTGCACTTATTAGTTAGGTAAATGTTGTATGGAAATAACATTTAATTGGTTCTAGACAATTTAAATCTATCAATAAATACTAAAAATGGGATCCCTTGGAAGCAACAAACACAACAAAAAGGGGAAAAAGTAGTTGTTTTTATTACAATCTGTTCATGAGAGGTCTCTCACTCGCGATATTTTGTAAATGAATACTAAGGTGACGAAATCCAGTCCGAATATTATCTAAGATAATATTTTTGATAGACTATTTCGGTTATAGCTTTGTCTGGGATATTGGTCTACTATAGAGTGTAAACATCAAATCAAGTCAATATCCGTTTTCTGATCACATTATATACTCAAATTACTGTAACTAATATTGTATCATAACTATCTAGGTGTTTTACTTATCTTGCCTTTTAACGCTGCCTTGTTGGTTAGAGAATATTTCATGGCGGGGATTTCTTTATTTACACTGTCCCGTTTAATTGGGATGACAGTAGGGTAAGTGTGAGGTTTAAGGCCCAGTGGCCTTTTTGGCTACTGACCGTTCCAAGGCGGAAGCCCTATTGTCAACCCTTTTGTGTTTGTGATGTTGTTTGTATGTTTTATTACTTCTGCCTTCTCGTTTGTCTGTTTGCGTGTTTGTTTTTGT
Source organism: Cyrtodaria siliqua (assembly GCA_037043455.1). Lineage (NCBI taxonomy): Eukaryota > Metazoa > Mollusca > Bivalvia > Adapedonta > Hiatellidae > Cyrtodaria > Cyrtodaria siliqua. The sequence continues at coordinate 170,578 of JAWPHD010000244.1, forward strand.
GTTTTGTGGTTGACTGACGTCATTGAATGCTACTTTCCCTGTCCGATTTTTATATCCTTCTTTTTTTTAAGTGTCTATGATTAACATACCAGTTCCATTCTTTTATAAAAACTTTACACAATTTGCTTCAATGTTTTAACCAAGTAGTTGGTACAAAACTCATTTACATATTGGATAATCTTTATTAAACTGTTGTTAAGTAAAATATTTATTTAAAATTCCAAAAATAGTAATTTGATTCCTTCAAAATTAATCTTAAAAGTCTATTCTTATCTACCTTTACCAATAACACATATCCCGCAATTTGAAATGTAATATTAAGAAAAGTCCTCTGTTTTACAACTTCTAGCTAAATAACCCAACAACGTACATGATACTCAAGTACATGGTCCCACAGACCTAATAAAAAATAGATTGGACACTACGAAAATTATCTAAATTACAAATTATTTCCCAACTTTAAACACACATTTCCAATGTAGTCCTGTTGCCAAATGCAGATTTTTGGCCTAACCCCAAAAAACAGTCCGCACAAAATGTTTTTGCATAACAATGTTCTACAATATGTCCTTACTCAAAAACTTAATGATGCCACCTTGACACATTTGGGGAATTTGAAATGTTCAGATGGCGGACAAGATGGCCGCCGAATCAGAAAATCACCGTATCTTATGCAGTATATGAGACAGAAACATGCTTTTTATGTCGACATATTGTTTTTTTTTAATTAATGTTAAAAAGGAATCATAATTAAGATGGATGCCGAACATAAAATCGCCATATCTTCTGTAATATTATATGAGCAAGAAACACGCTTTTTGTGTCGACATATAGGTTTTTGCGGCCAATGAAACCGTACTTGATGTTAGAAAAGGTTAAGCGGTCTTATAGTTTACCATTGCAATTGTTACCCGATAAAAAGCCCACATAAAAGAGCGAAATTATTCTAAAAATGTTTTTTTGTTATTGATAGCAACATTAACACCAAAACAATGGAATGACTTTTGTTCAAAATACAAATAAAATGTGTTTGCTTGTCATGGAAATTCCTTATTTACTGCAATAAGTAAAACCCAGCCTGAGCTTCAGTGTTCACTTGTCTGCACAGATGTACGCCAAAACAGTCTCACGAATGATTCTCCAACAATAACATGGTTAGCTGTTTATTCATCATTTTCATTATCGGTATCACTATTTGCCTCTTCATCGCTAAATTCTGCAGCCTCTTTTGCCCATCAATTTTGACAGTTACTTGCCAGAAAGCAGTTGCAAACTACTGTGCATGCTAGCTTCCACACCTTGCTGTTGCACAGGGCTGATCAGACGAACATCCGCAACAAATCATCTGAAGCACACCTACAAGTGCTGGCGGTTTATCTGCATGGATTGTCACAGGTGTAAGAACTTCATAATTTGTATCTTTGCTCCATCCAAATTTTGTCAGGTGGATCTGCGTTCATTGCACTTTTCCAGATATATGTCTGAAGGTGTGCCCTTTTGACATTTTCGGAGAAGGACTCTGATGTTTGTGGCACAGATTTTAGCTTAGCAGTCTTCCTGACTTTCTTGCTTCTTGTCTTAGCCAACCAAACATCGTATCTGATATCAGACATGCTGCCATTTCATTTCCTCCCATAGCAACAAAGCAGGTAGTGTCTGCAATAACGTCCTGTGTATCACCACTTATGTCACAAAGTTTCTCCAGTTTGTGACCCTTCTGCAGCTTCTTGACAACTGTTGCCTTACGTAGGCCACATAGTTTAGACAAAGTATCACAGCCAGACAGAGCATGTGCGGCTAATAGCAGAGGTACAATCGCTGATTGTTTCTTACCTATCGCTGCTATGTCTATTACTGTTCGTTTGGCACGAGTTTCTTCCATCAGAAGAGAGCAGGTCAAGTGTTTGAGCACATAGTAGTGAAGCAGTAGGACGAACACATCAGTGTCATCACAGATTACTGTCACCGATCTGGCTCCCTGTGAAGCAGCATATACCATTTGCTTAGGAATGATAACATCAGCTTCCTCGTGACTTCTCCTCAAGTCCATTCTATTAATGGCAACTCCCAAATAAATATCTCTGGAAACCGCTGAGAAATCTGTGATCATCAGCTTGTGATTGAAGTCCTTCTCACTTGCAGGGATGTTCATGTCTTTGTCTTTGAGTTGCTCACAAATCATGTCAATCAGCTGAACCTTGATTTCTGTATTGGTCAGGACCGTCTGCTGCGCTGGTAAAGGTTACTTAGCTTTAGTTTATGCCCAATGCCAGTCTTCTGACTCATTTGGGGCTCTTTCTTGTGCCACTATTGATGCTGTACTCATAGTATTGGTCAAATATCAGATACACATCACACGTATTGAGTCGTTGTGACACATAACGCCAAAACTGTCAGCAAAACCTGCACAGTTGCATTGGAAGGCCAATGGATGCACCAGAGAATTGCACAACCATCAATAATGATCACATCTGGCTTCAATGAAGCTCATGCTGATTGAACAATTTAAAGTTTATTCTTCAGCATGGATTTTGAAGTTGCTACCCCATGTTGCCATTATCGTCAAACATTGATGTTGGGTGAGGAGTAAGCTCATGGCTAAACACGTCTTTCAAGTCAATGTATCGAGTTGACACCAATCCCATTACCGGTGAGTAGATCAACAGTGTGTCATAGACAGCGACATATCCATACTTTAGACCTTTTCTACTGACTGCCATAGTGACACATTGTTGGACCAGGATATTTTATATGCAGACATTTGTGTTCTTCCAACGTTGACAGCATCATCGACATTAACTGAATCTGTGCTTATTCTACCGTAGACAATATGAAGGATACCGTCCGATGCTCTTCTGGGATCAGAGGGTCAATACAGGTGTCAATCTTCTCGGATATTCCTTCTGTCAGCTCCATCTGATCCAATTCTTGCATCTGCCTCCTCCTTGTGTGTGGTGACGTTAAGTGACTCACTGATATCGCTCATACCATTCAAATATATCAGGAGGATACTGCATGTATGCAGACTGAGAGCCCAACGCTTTAGAGCAGATGAACTCAGTGTTCTTATCAGTCCCCCTGGACCATGACCATACCGCACGAATGTGGTTTCTATGAACACATCTGACCAAATGGCGTTCCAAAGACCAGCTTTGTGCCGCATCACATGTTCACCATTTGCTTGAACCTCTTCTGGAAGTTTTTCCATGGACCTCAGATAATACAAGCTATATCTGGCATAGTTTACGTGTCCTGCAGCAAAGAAGTAAGGCATCATTGAGGCGACAGCATACAAATGTAAGGCCCATTGAGCTTCCGGTTCTGCTCAGACAAACAACATCATAATCAAGACCGGTTTGATAAGACAATCAAGCCAGAGTTTGGTCGTCCTACTTTGAGCTGCTCTTCACCATCTGCATCAAATCATCATAGTTGTCTACATTGTGTATGACACCCCGCATGTATTCCCCGATGATATGTTATTCAATGCTATTAATTTTTTTTTTACAGTTTTTGTCTATTTTTAACATATATTTTCGCCTATAAGTAAATTATGTCACTAAATTGCACCTGTACACATAAACTTATGCTAAAAATCACTTCCTTGACCCCCAAAACCTATAAAAGATCACACTGATCATGACTGTATCTTCACCAGAAGCAATGAAATTGGAATATTTATATTTCGGCGGCCATATTGGCCACCATCTTGAATATTTCAAGTTCCTCAAGGGTGCCAATGTGGCATCATTCAGATTTGGATTAAGGACATCCTAAACATACATTATCTAGAAAAACCAATTGTGCAGACTATTTTTGGGGGTTCTCGTACCAGCAACCCGACTATATTAAAGGATAAATATGCGTTTTATATTTGAAAAACTTCAAAGTCCCAGAACTCCACCCGGAACTTCCTGATGATATGCACAACCAGACATCCTACTTAAACTTCCTACCAAGTTTCATGAAAAATGTAAGAAAAATGTAGGAGTTGAGCAGAACTGATCTACACTTGAAAAACTTCGCAAAGTTGAGTTGAATTTGCTTTTATGCCGTACCATCACAAAAAGCAAAATATTAGACCTTTAGCTCTTGTAGCTTCAGAGAAGACTTTGTTTAAACATTGTGAAGTTTGGTTAAAACAGTCCAAATGGTTAATATGAGAAGACAGCATTTAATCAAAAGTTAAGCATGCATCAATTTTGCTTGTTTGCAGAGGAAGCACAATACATGTAGGAGTACATATCTTCCTTATGCACCTGCAAGATTACAATGGACTCAAGAAATGACAGATGGTTACATTTTGTGTCACATCTTTATTTTTCACTGTTGCATTTTCATGTGTCAGCACATGTTTAATATAATAAATGGATATAAATGCATACATGTAATCCCAAAATACTGCACTATTCATTACATAACAAGAAGATGAGATTGGTTTCATTTGGTGGAGGTGAGAGCTTTGGTCTTTATCCTTAGAGCTTATGACTCGCTCCTACTAGTTCATGCCTCAAACTGTTAAATTTATTATATGAGCAGTGTTCTAAAAGTACTAATTTAGTTTATTTGTGTTTTAAAAGTTACATGTAAATAGTTCAAAACTGTAACAAGCATATTAAAGGATAAATATGCGTTTTATATTTGAAAAACTTCAAAGTCCCAGAACTCCACCCAGAACTTCCTGATGATATGCACAATCAGACATCCTACTTAAACTTCCTACCAAGTTTCAAGAAAAATGTAAGAAAAACATAGGAGTTGAGCAGAACTGATCTACACTTGAAAAAAGCAGAACTGATCTACACTTGAAAAACTTCGCAAAGTTGAGTTGAATTTGCTTTTATGCTGTACCATCACAAAAAGTAATATAGCGGCAACTGGAATAAACATTCCAGGCCCACCCTCCATTTACATCTAGATAAAAATATGCAAAATGGGCCTAGAACCTTCTCACGTGCAGCAGAGTTGCTGCACATTGCAGCAAACACCCCCATTTCATTCCACATCCCACAACCTAAAACAATACAGGGATCAGGATGAAGACCTTTAATGAACATGACAAAAATGACACAATGAACATGAATTCTGAGGGATTTTACCCCTGTAACTGGATAAGCAGTGGCCCTATTTTTGATCGGGAACGACATGGGGTAGGATAATATATCAAGGTATTCAATTTCCAAAATAGAGCACTTTTAAGGTGTTTAAGACACATCATGAATGGATCATTCAGACAGCTTATACATGGACTATTGGCCATTGCATGAAAAATAACAATCATTTATTAGGTAATTTTCTCTTCTGTTTTATAAAAATATTGAACATATAATTAGAATGGCAACACGAACATTGCTATTAACTTTTTGAAAATGGGTCCATAATGAAACTGTTATAAACAAATGTTTAAACATTCTCCCATAACAAACAATGTAATCAATAAGTGAAAAATGTCCTCCCGCTATTCTGACTCATTTGACCTTTGTCCTCTCTAAGAGTGACCTTGACCTTTGAGGTATGGAACCAATTCTTGCATACGACACAACTTGTGAAGTTTCATGGAAATCCTTTCAATGGCTGAGACATGATTGTTTCAGACGGAAGGACGAATATTCTGACTCATTTGACCTTTGACCTCCAAGTGTGACCTTGACCTTTGAGGTATGGAACCAAAAAAAATTCTCCAACTTATGGTGCACAATTTTAGGTAATCAAACAATCCATAATACATCTTTTGATCACACCTCTAACAATTTGAAGTAGCTGTCCCACCAACAACAGCCAAAACAATATAAATGGCTTTAACCAACCAGAGCAAACCCTAAAACTGCATTGTCGAATTAAGAGTTACCAACACATAAATCATTTTACGCATATTCAATCTCTTTTAAAAAAATATCAATAAACTTTTAATTTTAATTGGCACATATACATCATTATATGACCTGAACATCTGGATAGAGTTTTGATAAATGTTTCTTTTAATATAAGATTTGTGGTGGCTTTTTAACTGAAAACGACCCTACTTTTCATGCATTTGATCAAACAGGTTTTATTTATCACAGAATTTAAAATTAGGATATGAACCTTTGCAATTTTAACTGTGATATTATCAATGTGAGCCAGGTGTCAATTTTCAAGTTTTCCGCCTGTTAACCCTTAACCCACTAAGCACAACTATAATAGCCTTATTGTGCATAGTAAACCCAGATCAGCCTGTGAGTAACCCTTTGTCATATGGAATGGTCTTAATTCAAAGAGAGAACAGTCCATTCTATATATGTAGCAGGTTAAGGGTTAACTGGAATTTTATTTCTGTATCACAAATTGTCACCAAGTCGTTAACACCCGCATATCACATATGGTAATTGCTTAATTGTTAGTCTGACAGAGAAAATATAAATGCAGATTGATATTATGCTGAGGTTAAGACTGTTTTTGTCATTTTCCTAGAATACCAATACCATGTCAAATGTTTCACTTTTCTTTTACAGAGGACCCTGAATAATGCTGAGTTTTTAATGTCATAACGCTTTTACCATCTTTTCTACAAATACAACAAGTCATAAATAAACTTTGCAAACTGAGTGTTTTTCTGTTGGAGATAATCCAGACGATTAAGTTAATGTCAAGACCTTTTAGCCATCTTTCTGGACTGCCATGTATCAAACTTGCTGTATGCTGTATTGAGAAGCTCTTGTAGATGACCGGTAAGCTGAAACACACAAACACGTCATAAACATTTGAAGTAACAATACTTCCCAATCATAACATTTAAAGTAACAACACTGCCCAATCATAAACATTTAAAGTAACAATACTGCCCAATTTCACAAGTCATGAACCAATAAAGTAACAATACTGCAAAATTTCACATGTCATGAACCAATAAAGCAATAATACTGCCCAACTGCACAACAAGCAATAAACGTAAAGTAACAATACTGCCCAATTGTACAACAAGCAATAAACATTTAAAGTAACAATACTGCCAATTTAGCAAAAAGACATGAACCTTTAAAGTAAGAATACTACATTTAAATTAACAATACTGCACAATGTTACAAGTCATAAAAATTTAAAGTAACAATACTGCCTAAAGTCACAAGTCATAAACATTTTAATTAACAATACTGCACAATGTCACAAGTCATAAACATTTAAAGTAACAATACTGCCTAAAGTCACAAGTCATAAACATTTAAAGTAACAATACTACCCAATTATAAACATTTAAAGTAGCAATACTGCACCATCATAAACATTTAAAGTAACAATATTGCCAAATCATAAACATTTAAAGTAACAATACTGCCCAATTTCGTAACAAGTCATATACTGCCCAACTTCACAAGTTATAAACATTTAAAGTAACAATACTGCCCAATTTCGTAACAAGTCATATACTGCCCAACTTCACAAGTTATAAACATTTAAAGTAACAATACTGCCCAATTTCGTAACAAGTCATATACTGCACAATTTCAGAAATCATAAACATTTAAAGTAACAATACTTCCCAATCATAAACATTTAAAGTAACAATACTGCCCAATTTTGTAACAAGTCATATACTGCACAATTTCACAAATCATAAACATTTAAAGTAACAATACTTCCCAATCATAAACATTTAAAGTAACAATACTGCCCAATTTCGTTACAAGTCATATACTGCCCAACTTCACAAGTTATAAACATTTAAAGTAACAATACTGCCAATTGAATTGGGGTTTTAAGGCGCACCAACACACAAAAGGTTATATGGCGCCTAACAGGAATGAACATGCCAGGCTCAGCCTCCATGTACATCGAGAAAAAATATGGAGAATGGGCCTAGAACGTTCTCACCCTGAACTGCAGAGTTGCTGCAAATTCTATTGTAGACACTCCATTTAAAGGAGCAATACTGCCCAATTTCACAAGTCATAAACATTTAAAGTAACAATACTGCTAACATAAACATTTAAAGTAACAATAACACTTAATTTCACAAGACTTACCTATATGTTGTGTTTATAAAATAATGTATGTGTACCAATTCAATTTATACATTTACATAAATGTGCTGAAATGTGTCATTTTCCAGTTGGTTTACTAGTAATTCATATAAACAGTCTGTGTGTATGAGGTTAAACATCTGTAGCAGTGAGGTCTATGCTCAACTTTATAGTGCTGCCAAACTGCAATGCCACGTCACAGACACACAACATTTTACATGATACCCCACCCAGTCACATTATACTGACACCAGGCCTACCAGTCCTAGATCTACCCTTTATACACGGAGTGACCAGCGAGGAAGCTACTAGTACCTGGCCTGGGATTACAATACTGACACCAGGCCTACCAGTCCTAGATCTACCCTTTATACACGGAGTGACCAGCGAGGAAGCTACTAGTACCTGGCCTGGGATTACGATACTGACACCAGGCCTACCAGTCCTAGATCTACCCTTTATACACGGAGTGACCAGCGAGGAAGCTACTAGTACCTGGCCTGGGATTACGATACTGACACCAGGCCTACCAGTCCTAGATCTACCCTTTATACACGGAGTGACCAGCGAGGAAGCTACTAGTACCTGGCCTGGGATTACGACCCATGTAATACAGCAGTGAAGATAATGACTTCTTGCCAGGCTGGTTGGGACATTTGTTTGAGAAGGTAAAGTCGCTGTGTTTGAAACCCTCTTGCCTTACATCGATGCAGGTTCGAATCGCACTGGGAGCCGGACTGTGAGAAAGTGTTGATTCTTACGAATGGGTGGAGGTATACAGTACTGGTTCTACCCAGATGGGTGGAGGTATACAGTACTGGTTCTACCCAGATGGGTGGAGGTATACAGTACTGGTTCTACCCAGATAGGTGGAGGTATACAGTACTGGTTCTACCCAGATGGGTGGAGGTATACAGTACTACTTCCACCCAGATGGGTGGAGGTATACAGTACTGGTTCTACCCAGAAATTAGTGGACAGTCTGCCTCCTCCACTTAAAAAAACGACCATCATATATAGCCTAAAATGTCTTGAAAAGTGATGTTTAACCCCAAAGTGACATTTTTTACTGTTTATAAAGAATGTGTTACAGGTATCTCCTTTTAGTTTGGTCTCATTTCAGTATACCAATTAGAATAAATTTCAATTACATTATTGTCAGTCATTATAAATACTGAGGGAAAAGATCAAAAAACATCATTTGTTTTCACATACTGAATCTCTTAACTTCTTGGAAATTTTCTCGGTGGTGCAGTGGATAACATGATCCGCTCTAAACCCGTTTAGAGTCTCATTTGCGCCACTGGGCTACTTAAGAACTGATTCACAATTTTTCAGCGTTTATGCATTTTTAAAGTAGAAAATGGTAGTAGATGGCAAATTCCACAAAAATGTTAGCACTTTATGGTAAATTTGCCATTCACATCCGGCGTATAAAACCCCATAAACACTCACAAATGCCAATGAATTCTTATATTTCCATTATTTCCCCATCGTTACAGTTCCAACAATAACCAGACTTGAATGGATGATAATGATAAAAAATGTGCAAGAGTGACAACTCCAGTCAGTGTAATCAGACAGTGGATTATCCATTTCCTATTTAGTCGCATTGGATTCCTGAGCAGTGCGTGATGTATGGAGAAAAGAATTCTATTTTAAAAAGAAAAAAATCAACTGAATGTAAATGTTTGGTGTGTCCTTAGGCAACAGTTCCCTTAGATTTGTCAGATGGGGGATATAAACCACTGCGTTCCGTGTATCCGAGTCTTAACGTTTAATCAAATTAACCATTAACCTGCTACACATATATAATGGACTGTTCTTACTTTGAATTAAAACCATTCCATGTATGTGACAAAGGGGTGTTGTGGGGAAAATGACTGATCAGCAACCGGACATTGTAAAGCCTGATAGGGGTTTACAATGGAGGCAAAAGCTATTATAGTCGTGCTTAGCGGTTTAAGGGTTAAAGAAACACATAGTAAGAGTAGGGCTGGGTACCCCGATTCCTAGGCATCCTAACCCGTGCTCTGGGATGCCTCAAAATAACCTAAACAATATGTTAAAGAACAATTAAACAACAAGTCAACTCCAATAAACAAGCTTCTTGAAGATGTTCTATTCTTCTAAAGTCGACATATTCTGATACTGACATTTTAAAAATATATACCTATCGAAGGGTCAATGCATAGTTATTATATCGATGAGTGAGTGGAAAGCTATTGAACTATATATAAACAAAGCACAAGATACAGCAGTTTCACACTAAGCCCTCGATATCTTGTTCATCATTTATATATGCTTCTAACAAATGGCATTTCTGTAAATGTACTTTAACTAGAACTATCACTGAACGTGATGAATACCACCAGTCAAATAAACGGCCATAATTCTGTTGCAGTACTAAATTAGACAATCAACAATGGGTGATGTAGAAGGACATAAGATCATCAGTTGTTATGTTTATATGAAGTTTGGGAACAACCCATTCAAAGGTGTTTGAGGAATTTCAAGTGATGAAAATGTGTTACGTGACGGGACACGATGGGACATTACCAACAACGTGATTCCTAAATAGCCCCCACTTCATTTTGTGAAAGCGGGGGTATAATAATTTATACCTAAAAGTTACGACTATTATTAACTTTTATTTAAAGGCATACATATTAATCTCTATCTATTTAAAGAGTATTGTATGTTTGTTTGAATGGTGCTTTGCATCACTTTTAGCATTTTGACCATAAATGACGGTCGATTATTTTGTTGTAGAGGCAGACCACTCCATTTTTCCTGGGTAGAACCTAAACTGTATACCTCCCACCATCCGTACGAATCGATACTTTCTCACTTGACAAGGCAAGCTCCCAGTGGGATTCGAACCCACCGCGGAGAGAGGCGAGATAGTTTTACACACAGAATCTTTACCATCCGGGCCAAGAACGCGCTTCATATCTAAGAGTAAATAAAACTGTTTCAAAAACTATATTTATATATTACAGACTAGTGTGTACTTACGTCCATACTATAATGGTTTTGATGAAGTTTGTCTTTCAGTGGATTTAATTTTGCCATGTGGAATCTTTCTAGCGTGGATTTCATTTTAACTACCTGGAATAACACGATGAAGCTGATTAGTTACCGAATCCTTCCAACTATAGTCTATTAGATACCATGCAGATATGCATACTTTGAAGTAGCTATCCTACCAACAACAACCAATAACAACATAATTTTATGTACACCGTTTCTAACCCTATTGATGACAAGATATATATATATAACGTACATATTTTGAGAATTACAAACTCGTAATTCATTGTATGCATATTCAATAATGGCTATTTCAAAAAAAACTGAATAAACCTATACTTTAAATTGCACATATATGTTATTATATGACCTGAACATCTGGACAGAGTTTTGATGAACAGTTTTGTAGTGCAATTTTGCTGTAATTTGGCAGGTTAGTTTCTTTAATATTTTGTTAATAAAAAAAAAGGTTTCAAACTTGACAGTATTTTAGAAAATGGACGAAACCTCCATAACAATTTTAATCGGCAAGCCTCGTGATTTTGTTTTCTCCATGCAATGCCTGACATGACAGGAATTCAAATGAAAACAAAAGCTTGTTTCAGGTCACTAGTAAAGACAAGAAGTATAAGGTGGTTTTTTGTTGTTAATTAACAATGGTTACTGACTATTTAAAAGGGTATTGATAAACATAGTGCACATGAATGATGCAAAAAAGCACAACAGGAACATCACAAAAGGTAACTATTTATTTTTTATAGGCCTAGCCCATAAATAATAGAAATATAAAGCCATCTTGGCCACACACAGTTTATTTTAAGAGAGGAAAGTATGGCATGCCAGTCACAACATGCCATTTGCTATTTGACATTTGTCAATTGCTATTTGTTATTTGCTATTTGTCATTCCCCATTTGTTATTTGCTATTTGCCAATTGCTATTTGTCATTTGCTATTTGTCATTTACTATTTGCCATTTGTGTGTTGTTACTGTTTTTACGAATAGATAAATGATCAAAAATCGAATTCTATCCTGAATTATTTCTTACACAAAAAGCTGTTTTTCATACAGTTATTTCTTGATTCTCGAAAGTCTTAATAGATAATCGATTACGGCTCTCGAATCGGGATAAAACGAGATACCGGGACAGTATATATCAAATTGGCAAATAGCAATTGGCAAATGGCATGTCATGACCGGCATTCCATAGGAAACTATATACACAGCATAAGCATAATGAAACATATTTGCTCGCTTACCTTTTCTTCTAAAAATTTTGTTGACGTAGGAAAACACGACCAAAAATGCCGTAACAGCTCACATAATGCGTTGTAGTTTTGTTTAAGCTCAATCTGTATATCTTCTGGAACCATTTCTAAAATAGAACATGAAAGTAGTTCATATCACTGACAATACAAAATAAATTCTGATCTTGAAGACCTCCAGTGGGAGAAAATTCAAGGTGGATTAATTGTGAAGAGAAATCTTTACTGTTACAATACCATGAATCCAGTCCAAAATTACCAAAATTGTTGACATATTGTGAAAATGGATTTGGTTGATGATCGAAACCAAGAATTCAAATGGTCAACAAACATATTGTTTACACCAAGTCCAATTTTTCCACACACAAAATTCTGTATTTCCCAACACTACAATATAGCTTTATGCTAGGATACATGAAGTAACAATATCGTCAACACCAAGTGATTGCCCATGAGCAACTCCATTCTCATAGTTTCCTATCGATCTCACTCTTTTAGAAATGCGAACAAGTGAAGTGACAATTTGTTATACTTTAACAACAGCTGATCTGGTTAATTAGAAAACAGATGTCCATAAGAGGCTTAAGGGATTTTACATTTTATTAAAAAAAACTTTTTTTTTTGACAATTGTATGGTGTGGGCATTTATTGGAGAATAAATGGCACACAAAACCAACCACACGATCTGACTACTGCCTTTATAAAGAAACCACAATAGTGTGAAAATGAAAAATCATCATATATGTTACCAGATAACAAAGTAAGGTAAAAGCAGCCAGATTTGTCCACAAATGCAACACCAGTTCAAATCCAAATACTTGGTAATCAACCTGTTTGAGAAAACTGACCACAGCACCTTACTGTGGAAACTTTAAGATTCAGCCATTAAATTTCTCCGGCCATGTTTTGTGTTCATGAACATGTTTATGTTTATTTAAATCAAAATCAATACACAACAATAGATATTTACAATGCACGCATTGCAATATCTGTGAAAAGCGAGAATAAGATTTTATTTGATGACGTAGAAAACTTTGAACAGGTAAATTAATCCACAGGTAAATGTATTTATCAATTATCTGGCAATAGTTGTGCAGCTATACAATTCAGATTTACCTCATTTCCCCGTGCAGTCACACAGTGGTAAAAGTAGTATCTACGTCATGCAAATAATACTTATTTTTACGTATAACTTAATAGCGGTTTTACATATATGTTTCTCTATGGGACTATCAAGAAATGTTCATATGATGTTTAAAGAGTTAAATTTATTAATTGATAATACTACAAAAAGGGTGGCCATTCATCTTTAATACTCACGGTTTAACTGTTGTTGACTGCTGCCCTGCATCAGTATACCACCAGGCGACAGTTCTCCCAGAACATTTATTGCTGTATTCCCCAGTAATACCTGAAATGGCACAAAAGGAATATAAAGGTCAATTGACTTGACACATGAAAGAATATTTTAAACTCTTTCCATAGAAAGGAAGGAACAGAGAGGTTACAGAGGAATCTGGCATTGTTCTTGTCATGAATTAGATTTCCCGTTTTTTTGTCAATTCAGCCTCTTCATCCCATCCACATGACAGTCGGTAGCACGTCGGATTTGTAACCGGAGGCCCCGGGTTCAATCCTCCGTGGTGCCACTGAGTTCCGTCGGTGCGTTCTTGGGCAAGACACTTTACCTTAGCCTCGTCCGTCGGATGGGGACGTAAACCGGGCGGTCCCGTGTATCGGTCTATCTTCCGAGCACGTTAAAGAACCATAGGAATCTATTCGATAATAAGAGTAGGGCAGGTTCCCGGATTCCTATGTATCCTTCCCCTCTCTCTGGGGCGGCTCTAAATCACCTATACTGTGTTGATGAGGCGTTAAACAACATTCAATTCAATTCAATTCCATCCACATGAAATGGACCTAACCCTTCTTTTAAGGTCTGGCATGGTCCAGTGGATATAATGGTGGACTTGAAATCTGTAGTTTCGCCACCGCCATCGAGTTTCATCGGTGTGTTTTTGGGCTGGACACTTTCCCTAAACTTCGTCCATTGAATACCTATGAAAATCAGGCGGCTGCATGTATCAGAGTCTACCCTCCGAGCATGTTAAAATAACATAGGAATCTATCTGTAGTAAGAATAATAGGGCAAATTCCCAGATTCCAGTGTATCCTTCCCCCTCTCTGGGGCGACTCTAAATAACCTATAATTGGTTGATGAGCCATTAAACAACATTCAATTCAGTTGACTCTTCTCTTAGTTGGATCATACATTATTGGTGAAAGGGTCAATAGGAGGGTGACATTATTGGTGAAAGGGTCAATAGGAGGGTGACAAGAGAATTTAGAGAAATGAGAATATTAGTGAAAAACGACAAACTTGGACTCCAGTAGTGGAAAAAAATGGCCTGAAAAAGCGGACAAAGACAGAAAAAAACATACGTGTGTCAAATCTGGTGTCCATTCATCAATTTCAGCAGACACAAGATTTGTAGCAGAGATCAAGTCCTCGGATGACGTGTATCTACTCGACCTGATGGTTGTGGGCCCGTGTAGGTAACGTTCCATACGCGACAGACGGAGATTCACAGATTTACTCGTGGTTTTCTCTTCAAAGTCTTCATTACGAAGTTTTTCTCGTATCTTGGCCTGAGTAAGCAGATAACATTAACAATAATAAAATGTTAAGATATATGTCATTTTCTCCAATTAACTCTGCCTTCTTGAGTTTTTTCCAGAGCTTTTTTATACACAATTTTGAATGAGATCCATAACACTATGTCAAGCTGCAAAAGGGACAAGTCAGAAAAAAGGTCAGGTTTAGTAATGGTGACCTTCTTTTGATAGGAATTTAACATATCTGCGAAGTCTCACGAACCAGAATATCGGTAGAACCTATGGATACTCCCACGAAGTGGATACTTGTGTAAATGAAGTTGTACCAAAAAGGGAAGATGTGCACCAATAATAAACTGATGTAGAACTATTTGATGAGTGCTTTTCTTAAACAAAGGTAACAACATACTGTTGCCTACCAATTAAAAGAAGAAGAGCAATTCATTACATATCAGACAAGCCATGTTATATTATAATAAATGTTAAGTGACACTTAGTGTACAAAGAGGGACAATAAGGTATTTTATTATGACAGTTAAGAGTTATGGTTCTTGTGCTCATTTCCTCTCATTGCCATCTTTCATGGTGCCAAGTTTCATTCCAGTCCCATTAGTAGTTTTAAGTTATGCTCTGGAAAAATTACAAAAGGTAATCTGAATGAAGATTTTTTAACTGTTTTCAAGTTATGCTCTCAAGTAGAATTATAATTATAAAATTACAAAGGGCAATACTGTAATTTTAATGAAGATAATTATGGTTCCTGCACTCTGCACTTCCTCTAATTTGCCTCTATCATTGTGTCAGAGTTCATTCCTTGCCAATTAGTGTTTTATAAGTTATGCTCTGAACAAGAATTAAATGTATATTATTACAAAGAGCAATAACTCTTAATCTGAATGAATACAGAGTTATGGTTCTTGCACCCTGCATTGTCTCTCATCATTGTGTGAAGTTTTCATTCCAGTCACATTTGTAGTTTTCAAATTATGCTCCCGACAAGAACTAATATGTATCATTTTGATAAAGTTTCATTCAGGTATCATCAGTAGTTTTTAAGTTTATATGCTCCGGACAAGAAAAGCAGAGTGGACAGGTGGAAGGGCGGTAGGACGGACAAAGCGACTTTTTGCCATCTAGAATATAGCTTACCCTTTTCCTGGGAGGGACATCTTTGTTGGTACACGTTTGGTTGGTACTGGATTCACCATTAGTTATGCTACTTCCGTTCTGTATTGGGGTGCTGCCATTTTGTAGAGAATTCCCTGCTTGAAAATATTGTATTTAATTTTTTTTAAATTCAAGTTTTTAGTGGGACAGGGTGGGTGGGAGAGCCCATGCCCCAACATGTTTGAGATATTTTAATAAGAAGGTGGATGTTTAACTTAACAAAAATGATTGCACATTTCATATCTATATCTACTTATATCACCACCACCACTACCACCCCCTCAGACCCCTCTTATATCACCACCACCACTACCACCCCCTCAGACCCCTCTTAATGATGGATGGGTGGGGAGTCAGTGCTGACAGGCAGGCCCTGAATTAATATTGACAGACCCTGAATTAATTATATACCGGGGGTAGTAAACTATAGCAAAAAGAGACAACCACATTTTGACAGGCTTGGGGCTATCCTATTTCGTGAGCACTGGGAGAAGAGGAATTTAGTTGGACAGCATAATAATACACGAAACATATACATTTAAAAAAAAAAGAGGGAGCTCATATATTGGGTTGGGTTGGGGGTGAGGGGAGCCCATGCCCCAATATGGTTGAGCTATGAATAAGAAGCATACAAAATATGTAGGAACAAATTGGATGTGTACCTTAACCAAAATTATTGAACATTTCATACAATATCTATTTATATGTTTTTCAAATTAGGTTTCCCTACACCCCGGCATCTTCACCCCTCCCACTCAAAACAAAAATAAAATAGATGAGGATGGGTATTATTTATGAAGAAAAATAAATAAAATAGTGCATCCACCCGCCGGCCCACCCCCACCCCAACCTTTCTTTTCATAAAATAGTTTTCTACAAAAGTAGAAAACATAAACATAAAAACATGGCATCTCACAGATTTTATCAAACAAATCTTTATAATTTAAACCATGTGAATACTATTACATATACTGATATATAAAGAAAATGTTTAATACAAAACTACTGGCTACCTCCATTTGCATGACTGCCTGACATTTCACATGCCTTGAGCACCATGACAGAATGATGGTTGAATCTGCGAATCATGGTCAGATTTGTTTGATTTAAGGCCCCTCTTTTGTCGTCTGCTGTTCCCCCATAGCCCTTGAAAAAAAGAAGAGAATATTGTGTAATCAAAAGGTATTATTTTTGTTTGTTTGTTTGAATGGACTTTTACGTCATTTTCAGTACTATGTTAGGCCCTATATGACGGTCGTTTTTTTGTGGTGAGGCAGACCACCCACTTACAGCGCAACATAATGCCGCTTACTCCTTGGACCTTGGATGCGCTGTTATTTAAGAGTGCAAATACAATCAGAGCAGAGAATCAAATTAATTTTTAACAAAATGACTTAAAACATGCAAAAACTATTAAAGAACAAACCTCATGTTAATGCATCCAAATCCTTATAAGATAATGGCTATTCCATTTAAATTTACCTGCAGTAGGGAGGGTGGAACGCACATTTAATATTTTTAATATATTGGTAGTGGGGTTAAAGCATTTTTAGGTGAGTGTATTTTATAATAAAAGAATACGCTGGGGTGGGGGGGAGAAAGAAAGGCGTTCCCCTTCCCCAATCCCCACTCCCTCCAGTAATATTTATATGGAATAGCCTTATTTAAAGGGGATAGAAATGATTCAGAAATATACCTCCTCCTGTGTACCGTCCTTAAGTGACGTCAGATCTAGCAGTGGGTCGTTGTTCTTACGCTCAACTTCGATCTTAATCTCTGTAGGAAAATAGATATACACAGTTGTATGAGGCACATATTATCATACCAGAGTTGTATTTATTATATAGTGTATGGGGATAAATAGAATTACTTAAAATACATAATATTATACAAACATCACATGATACAAGCATCACACGTAACACACACCACATCATACAAGCATCACACGAAACACACACCACGTCATACAAGCATCACACGAAACACACAACACATCATACAAGCATCACACGAAACACATATCATACAGACCCAGTTGCATTCAAGTACCCCAAATAAATGCAGAACGAACGCTGGACGAACGGAAAATAAACGCAGAATGAACGTTGTACGATCTATAATTTAAAAATGCATTTGCGTTCGTTTCATTCGTTGCATTCCTTTTCAGTGTTTATTATTTTAAACAAGAGCTGTCGGAGAACAGCGCAGCTCGACTATTCGATTTTTCAGAGAATAATAAATTATATAGCTAGTATATACCATCAGAAAACAAGCTATATGTAAGAATTGACCAAAACAACACAGAAATATGTATAAAAAAAAAAAAAAAAAAAAAGGTTTTCGAGTGTGTGTGTGTTGGTGAGGGGGTGAAGGGAGCAACATATTATGTGTAAGAAGCTATGTGTAAGAAGCTATGTGTAAGAATTGACCAAAACAACACAGAAATATGTAAAAAACAAGAGGTCAATGACCTTGAAGCTCTACTGATTGATTTTGATTTCAGGAAGTAGTCGCTACAGACTTGTTTTTTGAAAATATATTTTTAACCGTGGTGGCTATCTTGAATTTCCGGCCGACCTGAAATTTTGCTAGGATCAATTAAACATTAAGAGCTACATTCCTGTGAAGTTTCATGAAAATCCGTCAAGTAGTTTCAGAGGAGTAGTCGCTACAAGTTTTCATTATATAACTCTATGTAAACAAAGATGGCCGCTGGCAGCCATGTTTAACGTTGAATCAAAACGATTTTTGACAAGGATCAACATCATGTCATGCTGATCATTTTAGAAAAAGTCCCATATCAATATCACTTATAGTTTTCAAGAAGTAGTCACTACAAACTTGTATTTTGAAAATATATTTTTAGCCTCGGCGGCCATCTTGAATTTCCGGCCGACCTGAAATTTTGCTAGGATCATTTAGACATCAAGAGCAACATTCCTGTGAAGTTTCATGAAAATCCGTCAAGTAGTTTCAGAGGAGTAGTCGCTACAAGTTTTCATTATATAACTCTATGTAAACAAAGATGGCCGCTGGCAGCCATGTTTAACGTCAAATCAAAACGATTTTCGACAAGGACCAACATCATGTCATGCTGATCATTTTAGAAAAAGTCCCATATCAATATCACTTATAGTTTTCAAGAAGTAGTCACTACAAACTTGAATTTAAAAAATCTATTTTCAGCTTTGGTGGCCATCTTGGATTTCACATCAACATGAATTTTTGCTAGGATCAACTAGACTTCATGGGCAACATTTCTGTAAAGTTTTATGAATATCCATCCAGTAGTTTCAGAGGAGTAGTCGCTACAAATAAAAGTTAACGGACGGACGGACGGACGGACGACGGACGCCGCACCACGGCATAAGCTCTGCTGATCTCTGATCAGTAGAGCTAAAAATCGAATGGCTAGATATCATGCTTAATTTTATCTTGGGAGATGTTGTGATTGGTAAACGCTGAATGAACAAACGCACATTTTATGCATTTTGTCCGTTTGTACATTTAAACGCACACATTCCATTTCGTTGCATCCGTTTCGTGCATTTAAATATGATACATGATACAAACATCACATGATACAAACATCACATGAAACACACATCACATGAAACACATATGATACAAACATCACATGATGCACGCATAAAATGATACACACATCACATGATAAAACATAACATGATACACACATAACATGATACAAACATCACTTGAAACACGTATCATATGATACAAACATCACACGATACAAACATCACATGATACAAACATCACACAATACAACATTATACAAACATCACATGATACAAACATTACATTATACAAACATCACATGATACAACATGATACACACATCACATGATACAAATATCACGTGCTACAAACATCGCATGAAACACACATATATGATACCCACCTTCCTCATCCTTTTTCGCACAATCAGAAAACATGTCTTTATTGCCCTGAGTTGTTCTGTCCCGGTGAAAATAATGAGACTGGAAAAACCTTGTCCAGAAATCACTCTCTGTCATTTCATGAGGAACATACTCAGCATGCTTCTTCTTCACTGAAATAAGTAAACAGTGCATTTTCTCAACTTTTAATAAAGTGACCTTGACCTGTAACCTTCAGACCCCACATAAATCTGCCATTTCATGCAGAGTTTGTCCTGGGCTGGATCAAACTCAATGTTTGATGAAAAGTTAATTCTTGAGAAATGTTATTTGGCTCAAATTAATTTTATTGCAAACCAAAGACATACAGATGATGGAAAATTCTTAAGTACCCAGTTGTATAATTGTTATTATTTATTTCTAAGAAAACACCTCAACTTGAAAGCTTTAACATTTGTTCATGTGATCAGAGCAGACGATTTAAATTAGTTATTTTGAAGTTCAACTGTATCTCCAATGAAGAATGACTTAAGTGACAAAAACAGTGTGAATTTTATTGAAATATTCTTAGGTGGGTACTTAGACATTTTGACATTTATATATCAAGATGTCAACGCGAAAATATTTTATCTTGTATTTTATTTTTATATAGTTACTATAGATACGCATTCACCCTTCAGTATGTGCCCTTTCAAGGTTTTTAATATTGATCAAGAAGTGGTGCCATCAACTAGTGGTAAGCATACTGTCTAAGTACTGCGTGGGTGGAGAAGTTTGCCGCGTGGGTGGAGAAGTTGAGCTCCACCACGTTAACATGTTGTTTTTTTTTGTTTTTGTTTTTTGTTTTTTGTTTTTTTTTTGTTTTTTTTGTTGTTTTTTTCAGTTGCCATAGTGGTCAACCCATTTATTATCCCCGTAAATAAGTGTGTTGTGGGTCGGGGTTCCCACCGCACACTGTACAATCATCACATACATATATACAAATAGAAAACACTCTCACACCACATATTTTCACCTTATTCATTTATATAATACATCTGGCTTACGGCATATGATAATGTACGTTTATCAAACAATTTATATTGCGAACAATAAATAGTCAACTTTTAACTTATTTAAGGATTATGATTATTTATAGAAGATAAGGTTTTGGGTGTGGTATTGCCTTCTTCACCTGGTCCAACTCTATTATTATATATTAACACAAGTTTAAAAATATGTTTGTCCATGGGATGGTATTCTTGAGATTTTAGGACTTAAAGGTTTAAAATTTGTTCTTTATATGGGTCCCAAATGCTATTGAATTTGTCTAGGTCATTGTTTTTGGTGGCTATTGTCTGTTGTACTTGTAGCACTTCTCTAATTCTATGTTTTAGAGTTATAATTGAAAGTTTTTTTTCTAGATGTTTATATGAAAATATATAATATTTGGCTTCTAAGAGAAGATATAACTGTACCCATGTGTACTTTTTGTTTGTGTTAAAAATAAAGGTTTTTTCATCAATATTAAAATCCTGTTCATTATTAAAGAGCCATCTTTTAAGTTCATTAATAATTGTTTGTGTTTCAGGGCAGGACCACAGCATATGTGTAAGGGTTTCTTCCTGTTTACAAAAAAGACATTTTGAATTGTCTTTGATATTAATTTTGTGTAAAAATCTACGAGTTGCTAAAATTCTGTGGTTGATTCTTGTTTGAAACCATTGTAAGGTGGTACTTATGTTGTTTTTTAATGGATATTTGTATATTTCTTTCCAATATTCATTATCAATATTAAATAATTCCAACCATTTTGCTTTTGAAGTAGGTTGAGTATAGTCATTATTGAGGATGTTGTAAATATGTTAACATGTTGACCTTTACTATTCAGGCCTTTCCTTGATAGCCGTTAGGTGGGTGATTTACCCTCTTAGATAGCTGATCGGTGATTTACCCTCTTAGATAGCTGACCGGTGATTTACCCTCTTAGATAGCTGACCGGTGATTTACCCTCTTAGATAGCTGACTGGAGATGTACCCTCTTAGATAGCTGACTGGAGATTTACCCTCTTAGATAGCTGAAAGGTGATTTACCCTCTTAGATAGCTGACCGGTGATTTACCCTCTTAGATAGCTGACTGGTTACTTTTTGCAGTCCCCAATACAACAACAAAAGGAAGAACAATAAATCACCCATGTATTTTTAAAACGTTCCCTGTTACTAGAAAACAAAGGAAAAGCCCTGCCATTGTGTTAAAACCTTCAGGTCGGCTGGGCAGATTATTCTACCCTTTAGCTAAATTCAAAATGAGTCCGATTTAATTCCCCTCTTTATCTGTTTTTAATATTTATCCTTGAGGACAGGAAACTGTCATAATATCTCATTTATATATGAAACAGAATGTAAACACTTAGTCGTGGTCATCATCTATGATTGACCTATAATTATGCACACATATAAAAAATCATTTTTCTGCAGGTATGAATATATACAATGTTCAAGGGGAAACAGTAGTAGAAAATAAAACAAATAGATATATTTAAACGCCAGTACTTGAAATAAAGTAGTTATCATGTTATATGTTGCGATCACTATAACCGTACACTTATTCAATATAACATTTAATATAGAAGATAATATTTAATATAGAAGATAATATTTGCTATAGGGCAAATTCAACTCTCCTTTTCCTTTCTACGAAATAGTCTTGCTTTTTTGTGAAAACATAGATATTCTTGACTTTATGGTTAATAACTGATATCAAATAAATAGCTGTGTTATAACAGACTTACCCACTGACAATTTTATATTAATAGACTAACCCAATGACAATGTTCTATTAATAGACTAACCCAATGACAATGTTCTATCAATAGACTTAACCACTGACAATGTTCTATTAACAGACTTACCCACTGACAATGTTCTATTAACAGACTTACCCACTGACATTGTTCTATTAACAGACTTACCCATTGTTAATGTTCTACTAACATACTTACCCACTGACAATGTTCTATTAACAGACTTTCCCACCGACAATGTTCTATTAAAAGACTTACCCCTTGACAATGTTCCACTAATAGACTTACAAACTGACAATGTTCTATTAACAGACTTACCCATTGATAATGTTCTATTAATATACTTACCCACTGACAATGTTCTATTAATAGACTTTCATACTGACAATATTCTACTAACAGACATTAACTTTACAATATTCTGATAACAGACATTAACTTTACTCTAATAATAGTCCGAACAATTGATAACAGTCTAATAATAGACTAACCAATGAATTAATTTTTAATAATAGACTTACCCATTGGATATGTTCTAAATATAGATTCTATAATATCAGCAGTAAGATTGTACTTCAAACCATTGCATCCGTCTGTTTCTGGTTTTATATCAGCCTAAATTGATAGTGAAAAATGTTTTTGAATAAATATAAACAAGTGGCCCAAGAGGGCCTGTGGACGCTCTACTAAAAAGGCTCTTATATCTAAAGTTTTCGTCCTAAATTTCCCATCACTACTTCTTTTAAACTAGAAGCCCTATTATAAAAGTCCAGATTTTTTATTTGACCAGACTAATGTCAATCCCAAAACATATTAATGTCATTAACAGGAATGCTTTTAAATGGTTTCCGCTCAATAACTTTTGTTAGGAATGAGGTATTGCGATGAAAGTTGCAGGGTATGTAGCTTATATGGAAAGGAAGCTTGGAATCGCATTTAGGGTCAATGGGATCAAGGTCAAATTATGCATGTTGTGGCAGCGACCGGATGTGACCTATATTTCGTCGAAAGTAGGTCACAGCCATCCGAAATTTTGTACATGATGTTAGATGCATAAAAGGAACATTCTGGCGAGGTTTGGTAAAAATTCTGCGAGAAAAAAGCAAGATAGGTACGTTGCAGCAGAGACTGGACCTAACCTATATTTTGTCGAAAGTAGGTCACAGCAACCCAAAATTTTGCAAATGAGGTAGGATGCATATAAGGAACATTCTGGTGAAGTTTGGTGAAAACCCTGCAAGAAAGAGGCAAGGCCGGACATGACCTATATTTATACATAAGTAGGTCACAACAACCCAAAAGTTTTCACATGATCATGTTAGATGCATATAAGGAACATCCTGGTGAAGATAGGTGAAAATCCTGTAAGAAAGAAGATAGATACACATGTTGTAGCGGAGACCGTACCTGACATATATTTCGTCGAAAGTAGGTCACAGCTCATGTGATGTTGGATCCATATATTGAACATTTTGTTATAACATTTTGAACAACTTGTCTGAGCTTTCATTGATATTAACAATCTGGTACAGTTTGGTAAAATCGGATCGAAAATGAAGACTCTTATCGTCTTAATGAGGCAAAATACAGCATTTCAACTAAATCAATGGCCATGACTCCGAAGTTGTCGGTCCTACCTGACTGGTTTTTGAAATCCTCCAAGCTTTCATTAGTATCAACAATCTGGTAAAATTTGTAAAAGTTCCGATGAAAAATAAAGGCCCTATCATTTATCAAGGCCAAATTATAGCATATTTCAGAAAATCAAGGACCATAACTCAGGTGTAAATGGTCCAATCTGGCTGGTTTTCAAATTCGTCCGTGCTTTCATTGATATCAACAATCTGGTAAAATTTGGAAAAGTGAAGGCCCTATTGTGTTAACGAGGCCGAGTTATAGCATATTTCAGAAAATCAAGGGCCATAACTCCGGTGTAAATGATCCGATCTGGCTGGTTTTCTAACTCATCCGAGCTTTTATTGATATAAATACACTGGCAAAGTTTCATAAAGATCAAATACAAAATGAAGGTGCTAGAGTGTAAATAAGGCTTAATATGACATTTATTAGCAAAACAAAGGCCATAACTCTGGTGTTACTGATCCGATGTGACTGGTTTTCGAACTCATCCGAGCTTCCATTGATATAAATACACTGGCAACGTTACGTAAATATCAAATACAAAATGAAAGTGCTAGTGCATAAACAAAGCTTAATATGGCATTTTTCAGCAAAACAAGGGCCATTACTCTATTGTTACTAATCCTATCAGGCTGGTTTTCGAAATCATTCGAGCTTTCATTGATATAAAAACACTGGCAAAGTTTCGTAAAGATCCTATTAATAATGACGTCCCTATCACGTAAACAAGATAAATGTTAACTGACGACGGATGGACGACTCGCCATCCCATAAGCTCTGCTGGCCTTCGGCCAGTACAGCTAAAAACAGTTGTGCCAATCTTCCATAAAACTAAATATTTAAAATTGTTTCAGGATAAAAAATATATTTAAATTGCCTCCAAAACCAGAAAAAAATAAAAACAATCACGTATATTCTTTAATGTAGAACATAAAGAAAGTGATAAAGACACCAGTGGTCTGTTCTTCAATGTACTTACCAAGAAAGCAGCAGAGACTCCAGTGGTCTGTTTGTTGTCTGCTTTTTCTCCACTCGCATATTTCTGAATAAAATGTTTAAAGTGTATAAAGGTCAGTAATAAATGTCACCTTCCTCAAACAAAAAAAGTTGGTTTGCAGTTGCTGACTCTGGCAATGAAAAAAGTGGGTTAGGTATGACAGTGTGTTACTTTTAATCTGAGAGATGGCTTTTTTGCTTGCTTGTTCTAACAGTTTGCCAATAACTGCACACTTTTTTTCATACTCATAAAACCGTGGCCAAGAGGTTAAAAACGCTGCATTTGAAAGACTTATGGCCTAAAATGGTTTCAAATCCCACTGGTAGATCGACTTGTGAGAAATAGTTGATTCTTATGGATGATCTGAGGTATACAATACTCATGGTTCTAACCAAGAGTAAGTGGGTGGTCTGCATCCACAACTAAAAATCAACCGTCATATATAACCTAAAATGTACTGGAAATGATGTTAAACAGCATTCAATCAATCAATCATAAAACATATCATTTCAATCAGTACCATCTGAATTCCACTCAGACACAATCAAGGATAAGTGCCATAATAATGCTCTTTTTTTCTCAAAAAAGGTCAGACAAAACCTCGTGACATATTTCCATATTAACACCAAATATCAATGTTTTCACTAAATCAGATTATGTTTAATTTAATGAATATTTTCATGTCACCACTTAAAGTAACTATCCCGCCAACAACAACCAAATTTTACAACATATCATGTAAAGCGTTTCTAAACCTACTGACAATGACGTATATATATAACTTTCATATTTTGAGAATCCAAACTCTATAGACACAATATAACCAGCTTTAACCTGCCAGGTTAAACTCCAAAACTGGAGCATCAAATTAAGAGTTACCAATTCATAATTAATTTTACGCATATTCGATCAAAGGGTAATTTAATAACCAATGAATTAACCTATATTTTTAATTGGCACATATAATATATATATATATATATGTATATATCATTATGTGACCTGAACACCAGGACAGAGTTTTGATAAACGGTTTTGTAGTGTAATTTTGACGTTCTTTGGTGGGTTAGTTTCTTTAACAAATTAACATTAAAGTCCGTATAGCTGATGACAAAGCATAGTTTCATTAATTATGGGAGCAACCAGACAATAGCTTTTAAAGTTTACAGTTTTTTAAAAAAAAAGGAATTATAGCAAACAACAAATGTACGGTGAGGACGAACATACAGAGCAACAGAAACATGGATTTACTTACGGAAGCTTGCGTGGCCCAGAATTCCTCCGCAGTGATGACCTGACTCACCACGAGATCTTTGTAGAGTTGAAACAGTTCAGGGTTCTCATGTAATAATCTGAAGTCAACAAAACAGCTAAATGTACTTCTATGCTCTTCCTCAATCAAGTCAAACTCCTATTTCTACATGTGTGCAAATCATTTATACTTTAATTCAAAAATAAATCTAACATTTCACAACATACCACAAACATTTTTGCAGAGACCATCATTAAGCATAAATTGCAGTTATGTGATATGTGAAGAAATTTGCCTCCAAAAGGAATCTAAAATGAATCAGTTTTTGATTATCCGAAAATGTACCATAAAAAAAGAACACATTATGGGAAAAAACATATTTACAACAGCAGTCATATAAAAAATAACCTTTTCTCGAGAAGTAAACACATTCACCAAACTGTATAATTCTCAGGGCCTTCGTTGGTCAATGCCAATGGCGTCAAATGCAAAAGAAAAATCAAAATGGCTTTAAATTTCAAACTTTGGCAAAACTCTCTGGCAACATCGAAAATGCCGAACAGCCAAACTTGTTTAATTTCTATGCCGTAAGCGGCCTGTTACAAATAGACCGCTACACTAATCATCTAGACGAGTGTAAATCGACTGTTAGAAAAAAATGATAACCTACCACGCACGAGCACTGAACCTTGAATAAACAAAAATGATAATCTTTGTTGGGATTAAGAAAGATTGTCAAACTTTTTGACATCTGAGCAGATAATTGACAGCTGACTGAAGTTATGAAGGGATGATTGCATACAACTACAGGTTGTCTTTAATTACTTTCAGGGCTTTCCAGCCCTTTAAGACATCGCGCTAACGCCATGCCTTTACTTCAGAAAGTGACCTGCCCCCTTTAAATTACTGCCGCGATCCCTTAATCTTATCAACATTCCAAGTTTCCCAGTGGTTTACTTAGACAAGCTGATAACCTTGACTGTTCTGGTAATTAACCTAATCCCTAAATAACAGCGGATGACTGTCGTTTTCGCCATGGGGAAATCAAGTCTGTCACGCAATACCTTCCAACCATGAACCATGACTACACCTTGCTGAATAATAGTTCTGACCAATCAAATACAAACGACAATCGTAATTACGAGGTATCTGCATTTGGATATCACCAAAAAATGCAAACATTTTACACGAAGCGTTCGTTTATTAATAAGTTTTTAGGAGGTTTTATGTGGATTTCATTGCTAAAATATTTTTTGGCAGTGCATCTTTTCAAAATAAGTTAAAAAAATGTAGCGATAAGCAAATGTCATTTGTTTCGCGGTTCTGGAAATACGGAAAAAAACATCAGGTTATGAACTTTGTTATTGATATATAGGCCTACCTATACATCTTAAACAAAAGTATAATTCCTGCTGTCAATTGTTTCAGATTTTTTTTTTCTTCATAAAACAAGTTTTTCTTGCGACATTAATATTAAATGTATTGCTTCATTTTTTATGTTGATTTTATCAAGTTGTTATGCATATATAAATGAAACCAACATCCACTTTATGTTAAAACTGCCTACATGTTATCTCAAATTCACAAACCGTTCTTAAAAATACCTTCCACTCTTGAAAATTGGTTTGTTGACTGTCAAATTAATATATTTTTGAGTATGTATTTTACAGAAATTATGACAAATTTGCTATTAAACACACTTCAAATCGGTACAAAATGTAATATATTAACTTGAAATTATTGAATGTTTATCTTTCATAATTGCAAGAATAATAGACATATTTTTCCATGACATAGGTCAAGACTAAGAATATTCTCAAGAAAGGTTTATGCATTAAATTGTGTTTGTAAACATGTACATTAAAGATACTAAATTAATACTTTGATTTCCGACCTTGCAAAGTAAATACGAAGTCATAATCCAAATTTTCAAAAAAAAAGTTTGCGCTTTTACGTTGTTGAGAAAAGAAGTTTTAGGATAGGCACAACTTTTTTTTTTTAAAAAGATGTAGCAGGAGGAAAAAATAAAATAAAATTCACAATTTCGACTTTTATTTTTATTTCAGTTTTGCAAAATTTAGGGTAGGCTCTCCCGTAAAACTAAAAATAAAAAAAACTCTGGCCTTTCTGTCAAAATGTATGAGCAAAATACTCAAAAACTCATCTACAGCTCTGCAGTACTAGTGAGTACATACATTTTGTTTTTGTTTTCTTGAATATGTGTGTGATTCTAGTAAAAACATAAAGTGATCCTTGTTCTAAATATTTAACAAATGTTTTCACGATACTCATACATTGTTAACATTAAATAAAACAACATGTCATTTCTTTTATATATATATATATATTATTAATTCATATGCAGCTTTAAAGTTATAATAAATTCTCGTTTCATTATCGACTACCATTTTATTGATTTATATGAACAATATAAACTTTCTATTAATTAACGTTGATGATTTAACGAAAACATGTTGAGTCGATAAGTTTTCAAGACCCAAAGTTGGCATATAAAATTATTAAATTAAGGGTAACCTGTAGCTCATCTGAATGTATGCAGTGCCCCAGATAAGCAGCGTATCTGCGTATTACACTCAATTAAAATTGCCAAATACCCAATTAATTTCCCTGACATGCGTACCAGATACGCAAGCAATTTCCTTTTCACTCAAACATTTTAATTTTCGAGCGTATCGACAGTCAGAGTGTTCAAATGATTGATGGATTGATGTTTTCGTGCGTATTCCAATATTTACAAAAAGCAGATTTTATTTCTGTTGTTTATCTTGACTGGGACATTACATAATTATCGATAAAGTGGAGAACACTATATAGTTGAATATGTACGCTATACCAGTTTACACTATTGTGTAGTCGTCTGGGCTCTTTCTTGTTTACTTTTGAAAGCGTTTGCATTGTGCAGACGATTAAAATGTTGAAACGGGGAGGTAAACCGACAAACGAGTTACCGTTAAGAAACACTTCTGAAATTAACACATGTGATTAGTGTTTCTATGGAAATTAATCATTAATAATGATTAATCATTGACAAAACACTGCCATGAATAACAAGTCAATAAAGCTCACATAAAGACGAGTAAGTTACCTTGCTTGTTTTACATTTGATCCCCAAATCACCCTATTATTTTTGAAAATTTGAAATTCACTCAGTTAATTTTAACTTCATGAGTGAAATACCCAATAGGTCCAAAAGTTATCTGGGGCAATGTGTATGTAATCTGGGGCAATGTGTATGTACACATTTCATATGAAACTGAAGTATACTATGATGTTTTTCATTTGTGTTTGGACCAGTGTATTAGCCAGCCAACCGTGCAGCCGTCTTTTGCACGCCCGTTTTTGAAAAATCGCGGCCAATATTTGAGGGAGTGGGTGGGGTAAAAAAAAAAAAAAACACTTGCAAACTCTTACTTTCTCAATATTGTTATGTTTTGTATACATTTATAGAAGAAATATGACCTAAAATGTATTTTTTTCACCTTTATCTGTACAAATAAATTAACCCAGAGACTCACACTCGCGTGTTAGCAACTTATTTTGCACACCCTGTTTGCATATTTGCACACCCAGTTCTTGAATTTCTGCCTAATACACTGGTTTGGACTGACATCAAACAGGTTTCCAGATCGCCTCTAGTCCCTTTAATGTATAGCTAAACTATTTGTGTTTACAGTATTCGGCCTTTTTCCAATCTGAAAATGATACTGAAATAAAGAAGATCCTACACAGTTGGTACCAACCTGTTCTTTTCCTCGAGTTCACTGCTAAGTTTCCGCCGAAACTTGGGCAGTAACTGTTGTAAGAGATCTTTAACGCTGTCACGGTCGGCAATCTGTGCGGCCCGCCCTCCTGGATTGTTGAAGTGAAATGTGTTTGCACCTCCATCGTGCATGATCATCTGTAGCTGAACCTTCTCCTTGTGATCAGGCGATATTTTCTGAGCTGAAGTTCAGATTTCTAGGTCTAAAATCACTATAACTGTGGACAAGGCTTACATCACAGGGAAATCTACTCAACTGAAGAACTGATTGAATATGTCATGAAAGTGATGTTGGAATTGAGGAGTTGGCCACACAAGGGGAGCACATTCGAATCTGAGAACGACTAAGCCAAACAAGAAGGGCGTTATATTTAAGAAATAGAACATCGTTTACTGTGAATTATCGTTTAATATATCACGGTTTGGAGTTCAATTGTAAACAATAATTTCACGAGCCCGAAGGGCGAGTGAAATTATTGTTTACAATTGAACGACAAACCGTGATATATTATAGATAATTCACCGTAAACGATGTTCTATTTCTATTCTAATACCCCTAAAATGTGAAATCTTTCACATTGCTTTGCTTGCTCTCCTAACGTTGCATACGTTACAACGCGGAATGCGCAATGCTTATTCTCCTAACGTTGCAAAAATTACAGTGATATATCGTTAAATATAACGAGATATTTTAAACCAGGCTATATAGTGCGGGTGTATTAGAATAATTTATATAAGAATTGTTTAGCGGGCAGTGTTTTTTTTACTTTTGGGGGAAGGGGGTCGGGGCCCTTTAGAAGGGAAAGAATTTGACATGAATTGGAAAAAGGGGGAATTTGACAATGTTAAAATAATAATATTTCGAGAGGGGAATGGGGCCGAATTTCGTCGAATATTTTGGGTAAAAAAACAAACACTGGCGGTTAAAATACCCTTTGACATGGAAGCTTATCCTGATGAAATTTGAAGAGTACAGAGCTGTCAGTGACTTAGAAACAGATGGAATGAGAAACGTCACGGACGAGCGGACAATGTTTAACCATTTATGGCTGCCCCACTGTCATGGTGCGTGTAACAACAAAATGTATCTTACATTTGATATCCGCATAAGCATGGCTGTATTGGAAGCTCTGTTTGCTTGACTGCATCCACGCCAGTCTTTCCCCCATCATATATAGGTTACCGTCTGTTTTCTTGTTCTTCACATTGTTGACTATCAGTAGTACCTCCTCCGATTGCTTAGACATCTTATGGAACCTTTAGAAATATATATTCAGTAAAAGTTGTTTATTATGAAGTCCTGGTGTCCGCAAAAAATACTTTGCTATAACAGCGGTTTGCAATACTGCAATATGCATAATATTACAAATTCATTACAGCAAAGATGTTTTTTAGCTTGCCATAAACATATTAGTTATGGTTTATAGGCAAAAGAAGCTTTTCCTCAAGGTAAGTATTGCCTGGATTTTTTTTATTTAATATATATGTATATATTGCTAAAAACTTGCTAAACTTTTTTCCCTCAGTATATATGTAAATATATATACTGAGGGAAAAAAGTTTAGCAAGTTTTTGTTGCACCCTAGAAATAAGACATTTTTGGTTGTAAAATCAAGAAACTACTGCCATAGACACAATATTTTTTTTAAACACACGTCAATAACAGTCCAACATCTTAAAGATGTAACGAATAAATGAACGTAGGGGTCAAGCCTGTAAAGTCCCAAAATGTCAGTATATCTTGTATATACAGTATACAGTATTATTTCATCTAAAAAAAACTTGCTAAACTTTTTTCCCCCAGTATGTTTGAGATACTTTTATAGAAAGAGATATTTTGACATCTCATACATTTGGAAAGCCTCCTGGTACAGAATGTGTGTTGTAACAATGTGTGTTGTAAACCCTCTCGCCTCTCACCGCTATGGTACACTGGGTTCAAATCCCACTGGGAACTCAACTTGTAAGTGAGAAAGTGCTGATTCTTACGGATGGCTGATTCTTACGGATGGCTGATTCTTACGGATGGCGGAAGGTATACAGAACTGGTTCTACATAGGAACTAGAAGGGTGTTCTATGGAACACTTGTGTCACTTGTTGTGGGCTAATTTAGGATTTATGAAAAGGGGCATAACTCTGCCAAAATGTAAGTCAGAGTTATTGGACATGTTTAACAACATTACTTGAGTTAAGACGACGATGTGTGTGAAAATTTTATGAACATATGTCAAATACTTTTCAAGTTAAGACCATGGTTAGTTTGTAGGTTAAAGTGTGACGGACAACAGACGACGACAAAGTGACCCCTAAGTGTCTGCCATGCTATGCAGATGACACAAAAATGTGGTGAATTGCCGCTACCACAAAAAAAATGACCAACATAATTATATGGCCTAAAATGCGCTAAAAATGAGGTAAAAAAAACATACAAACTCACATTTGATTCACCGAGTACAGAAAATGGTTACATTTTTCACACAAAATAAAGACAGTTTAATTATATTTGTGTCCGTATGAGTGGTGACATCATTAGCCTTATTTTCCAAACTGATACATCACATTTTGAAATTAAAAAGATGTGAACTTTATTGGTAACTTTGCTGTTTTGATGCACCTGAATTGGCTTATCGCTTGGGGGAAATTGAGACAGGTAAGACGAGTGTCTGAGTTCATTTTGTATCGGCGAACGCTTAGACCATCGAGAACTAGTAACACCAGGGTACCTTCTAGCTATATTAACATTTGCATGAAGTTTCATAAAATTCTTTTCAGCACTTTTAAAGTTATGGCCAAGATACCAATTTGACTAATTTGACCTCCAAGTGTGACCTTGATCTTCGAGGTATGGACCCGATTCTTGCACAGGACACACCTTCCCATTGAAAGCGACATTAAGTTTGTTTTAAAATTTTATGAAACTGTCTTCAGTTGCTTTCAAAGTTATAATAGCTGAGATATGATTGTTCTGGATGCACAAACTAATGAACAAATGTACGGAAGGTGAGATTACTAGATGCACCACTTCTGGGGCAAAAACTGTATTTTGGCTGCAAATATTTAATTCTCAACGACTAAAAATTCCAGTTCTAATAGCATACATCTTATTACTCTACATCTGCAAGCCAATACAAAAACTGTTAGGGGTTGTCACATGATACTGCGGTTCTGCCATGGAGATAAATCATATACGTCCATGGTTTTGCTGATGGCAAAATTTGTGTAGATCACCAAGTGTCCATGGAACATCATGAGCAAGCATGCATGCTGAATAATAATCTAAATGTCTAGAAGTGAGAATCATGGCTCTTACGGTAGTCATACATACCATAGAGCCATGATTCCTGTGTCTTTAGTAATAGGTAGGACCCCGTACCGACCCCCATACACACTTTTCTGGCGAGATTTATGAATCGAAGGCAATGCTGCATAAACAACCAACGTATTTCAAGAGAACAAACCTTAACTACTTACTACAACTGTATGCAGGGAACTCCCCAAAGTGAGGAAATGTTCAAAGAAGGCTACTGCTAATGTTCATCATTTTCATTGTTTACGTTCGAAATAATCTCGTTCTCGTGTGACGTCTCGTTCCGTATTGGGAAAAGCCGCCTTACTCACACACCTGACAATTTACGGTTAACATTGTTCATTTGTGTGAGTTGTGGGTGGGTTTAAGTTTCCGGAATACCTATCAGCGCAAGATATGTCGAAATGTAAACATTCCAGAAAATGTCTGCTTAAAAAACATGGATAGTCATACGTAACGAAAATGCCTAGATATACCAGATATTCTTCTCTGAGTTCTATGCAAGCATGTGTGGTATTTAAGGTTTAATCTATTGAAATATGGCAGTTTTTTATGCAGGCATTGCTTGATGTCTTCATATGGACAATCAATATAAATTTTCTTAGTACTTAAGTCTTTTTGGGTATGTGTAATGGTGGGATCCAATGAATTGGTTGAACATTACATTATGTTGTTGGGACACCGTCTACATTCCAGATAGTTTTTGGAGAACCCATACACTAGACACTGTATTATCGCTGCTACTCAACAGTGTTGATCATGTATTCGTATATCATTAGTTCAAACATTTATGTTTCATAGAATTAAAAATATCACAGAAAATTTACAATTTTAAACAACTTATTAAATATACAAAGTTTTGTAGATTGTTCGGCAATGTATCATTAGTTCAAACATTTATGTTTCATAGAATTAAAAATATCACAGAAAATTTACAATTTTAAACAACTTATTAAATATACAAAGTTTTGTAGATTGTTCGGCAATGTATTAACATGCTTACATGCGGGACATGCAATATCCGTATTTGTTTGCATATTTATTATGAGTAAATTATATTTTATTGTATGTGTATTTAATGATGTGTTAACTTTATTGCAGGTAGAACAGCTAACCAATGCGATATCTGCAGAAATATACGCAGAATTCCAGCCCGATTTGGTGTGCGACAGAGATACGTTCTTACGGGAGTGCCAAAGATGAACAAAGAAATGGTGTGAATTATCGCCGGCAGTGTACACAACACTGGAGAAGGCTGTAGCAGCTTATCCCAATATAAGGATGTGCCTGATGATTCTTCTATGTATGCCGGTGTCTACCGCCACGGCTGAACGTTCATTCTCGACGATGCGTCGGGTCAAAATATACCTTAGGAGTACGATGTCCACCGAATGGCGCTCCGGGCTGGGGCTTCTAAATATCTACCGCAAACGTGATATTAACTCAGAGCATGTTGTAGACATCTTCACTCGCAAGAAAGGTCACCGCTTGGCTCTTCTCTTTAGAGTTTAACAGACATCGAAGTCGAGAACAATTATTATGACAATAGTTACAGACTGTAATATCACATGTAGCTCTAGGGAATAAAGCCTTAGATTTACCTTCAAAATAGAAACATATTTTATTAAATTTAATTTTCCTTTAATTACTTACTACTGGGGAATGGTTAAATTATTGACAATACCATGTAAGATGTATGAAATTTGTTATACTTCCAGGAAACCAGTACCGTTGAGCTATTTTTTGTTTGTTATTTCATACTACGTGTGTAAGAGTCAACTGTGAGAAGTGCCGTGGACATGATCAGGCATGTTAAATTTTGAATTTGATAAATAAATATCATAAATGTGGAAACTTTAACACCATCTTTCTTTTGAAATGTATAGGGAATCTAAATCTAAGCTAAAAATCCTGAAATCTAACGTACGATCGTCAAGAGCTTCACGGGGGCCCCGCTGACCCCTTGATCAAGGGGCACCCACTCCTTGGAACCCCATTGGGCGTACAGTTCAAATTCACCCAGCTAAGCCCCTGTTAATTTATTACTGAATTAAGGATCTGTGCGTTATTTTTACACATTATGCTAACAACACGCATTGTTAACAAATAAATTAACAACTACATCTTCATTTTCTCAAATGATTTTGTTTGTGTTATTTATTACCATTACATCGTTGTACCACCATATAAGGTAGATTTGATGTGGATTTGGGATGTTTAGGGGAATGAATGAATGAATGGTGTTTTACAGCACGTCAACACATAAATAGGTCATACTGTGCGCAAAGACTGACGAAAGATGAAGAAATGAAGGATAAATTAAAAATTAATGTAATATTAAAACTAGTTACAAATACGGGATGATTGGGGTAAATTTGGGTTGATTTGGATGAAATAGATAGATTTGGGTGTTTCGTGTAACCAGTAAGTGTACAGGGAGGAGACACGGACCGTTTAACTGTTTTATGTTTTCTCGCGTGTGTTTCACTACTGCGTAAAAAGGACTACTTCCGGTTGTTGCGTGCGTGTGTGAAAAACAGCAAATTCTTATAAATTATTACACTTACAAACTCAATAAAAGTGCAAAAATGTAAACATAAGTATTATTTATTCACACTGTGTCCTCTGATACAGTGCGTGTATTTGTTTGCATGTATAAAAGCACATTTTACCAGACGGTTCCGTTTTACAAAGATGGCGCCACTCGCTGCCAAATAAAACATGGTGACAGTGTATAGCTATTGCAAACGAGATACAAGACTACGGGCTTTATTGGGCCTTAATAACAAAAAGCTAATAGTAGACATATTTATCTTTGTCAAGAAGGTAATGTCACGGTGGTGATTATAAGACGAAGCTAAAAAATAGGTGATGAAAATGCCTCTTGAGATATCAGCTGAAATTTTAATTTCAAATTAAAAATGGTGTAGAGCTTTTGCAAACAAGATACGAAGTACGGGTTATATTAGGCATTAATAATGACATATTAATAGTTAATAGTAGCAGGGCCTCCTCTGAGATTCGCAAATGGAGCCAAATGAGACAAAATAAGAAAAGTGGCGATAAAAAAATAACTTTGGCAAATGTGACTGGCGAAAGAAATTGAATAAAATATTTTTTTAAATATAATTTTATGGTCATAATTATTACTTACTGCTTTATTCATGGGCCATGATACTTCATTTAAAATACATAAAAATAATTTCGAAAATGTTATTAATATGCTTTCTTTGAGCCAATTTTGGCTTCAATGCCTCCAATTTGGCTCCAACTTTTTTCATTTGTCGAAATCGGTTGCGAAAGGAAAAAAATGGCCAGAGGAGGCCCTGTAGTAGACATATTTATCTTTGTCAAGAAGGTAATTTCATGATGTTGATTATAACAGAAAGCCGTATAATTTTTGAGATGTTGGCTGAAATTTTAACTTTTCAAATGTAACGCGCTTACGATCGATTTACCTGTATCAATAAAATAGTAAATGGCGGTTTTCTAGCAAGACAACATAAATTGATACACTAGAGTGTTTCTGAACCAGTATCTCCTCCCTGTATACTTACTCCCTGGTGTAACTGGACCCTGATACCTACTTATTCTATAAAGGGTGGCATCGTAGCTCTGTGGTAGGTACACACCATAAGAGCTACGATACTTGCAGCTAATAAATGTACTGCAACACTGCACAATTCCAAATGCCATCCCATCCACAGAACTGTAGTTTCATGTGACAGTCCCTGAATTTCCTGTATCCACTTGTATAGTAAGTCTCTTCCAAGAAAGATGCCAGAACAAGACATTAAGTCACTGCTTTTTCCAATGCACAATACAAGATTGGAACATGCTACAAACTTGCATTTCTTCTGCTACATGACTGGAGGCTTTCAAAGCTTGCCTAGGCATATGCCATCCAGTGACCGGAGACACACACTAGACAGCCATATACCGTGTATATAGTAAATATGAATGACTGCTGTGTTTGCCCAGGCATGAGTAGTCAACGCTGGACTAAATACGTTCTGTAAGAACCCAGTCCAAGTATTGGAAGGAGAAGAAGAAGATGTTATTTAGATACCGGTAAAATGCATGAATGTTGGAATTTGGAAGACCTTTGCCAAAGGCTTTGGCTGGAATAAGCTATGTTATGACAATGTGTTGCTGATTTCAAAAACTGACATAACGAGCATATTCGGTTTTCAATCATATATCAAAGACATACTTTTTTAAACACGGGATACCAATAAACTCAATAAGAAAGCCGAATTCTTCAACTTTGCAATTATTCTTTACTTTGCGACAACTCAACTACCGTAAGTCAAAACATACGACTTGAGGTGGGCGGTAAAAGACGGTTAATTTGCCGGGACTTGCCGGTCTCGGGTAGGAGGTGTTAAATGTACAATTATTTTTTGTAATCAAAACACTATATTTAGATTGTGGAAACTAATTTGGTGTGTTGATATATGATTAAATAAAGGATAATGATAAAAATGTTTTAAAAAAATCATGTTTTTGATGTTTGTATTGGTGTATTTGCATGAAATTGAAAACGCCGGGCTCCGTTTTAAACTAATTTGTTGTGTTGATATATAATTAAATAAAGGACAATGATAAAAATATTTTAAAAAACTTCTCCTGCTCTTCACAGCGTGCACGTCGCGGAGAAGGCACTGGTGACACTCATGGTGTGTGTATGGGGGTACGCATTGCCAGCCCTGTACAACATTACTGGTGGGGTAAATCACTACATTCGCGTATAGTGACTAACACACTAGTACTTCTGAACTGGTTTGTCTCGGTTCAGGAGCCTGAGTGTCACTTGACTGATAGTGAAGAAGTCCCCTGCGCCCCCGTCAAGGCAGCCATCATCTGATCAGATAGCAGTGAACTCGCTTGGAAGCTGGAAGACAGAAGTCCGCGGGCCGGAGCCGAGATCCACCAACACAGAGTAGATGTATCAACGTAGCAGTAACTAGTCAGTAATAGTTAGGGATCGACGCCGAGGCCTACATTCGACCGTAGTCAACCAGCTGAAGAGGGGGTACCATCCACACAGCTATCCAGATGATGTTTGCAGCGCAGGGGTCATATGTGACGGGTGTGGCCCCAAACACAAGGACCCCCGACCACTAGCGGCTGTAGGACAACACACTAGCGGATGTAGCTCAACCACCGTAGCGGATGCAGGCCACCTCGACCACCAGACCACCACTTCACCGCCACAGCGACAACTACACAGAGCAGCAGCGACACAACACTACACATCTACAAGAGAAACGACAACACAGCAACACAGCAGCACCAGATCAACCAACACACTCATCTAGAACAGACCAGACTCTATTGTGCCCATAGCGCCAGGGTTCTCCTGGCGTTTTAGTTGGGGACGGTCTATAAACCTTAGAATTAACAACAACAACAACAACAAGAACAATATTTTAAAAAAATCATATTTTTGATGTTTGTACTGGTGTATTTGCATGAAATTGAAAACGCCGGGCTCCGTTTTAGAAACGCCGGGCTCGTCTTTAAACCATTATTACAAAGTAATTATCAAATTCTAATAGTATTTTTCACATTGGTTATGTAAAATGACTCATTCTAAATATGATTTTAAAAAAAAACACAAATAAGGGTACCAAAATGTGTATATTTAGACTATGTACCCTGCAGTTGGAAATTTATTTAACCCTTAAACGCCAGGCTCGTCTTTAAATCATTACTACAAACGTATTACATATATATATATATATATATAAAAGGAATGTATGTTTTACAGTGGTTATGTAAATAACACCATTTTAAATATGACTATTAAAAAGTATAGTTTTTAAAATGGAAATTGATAATTTTTGAGTTTTTGATGCTGCAGTATCAGAATTTTAAATTGTTAGTTTTAAGATGTTTTCACATTTTTCTCCAAAAGTTCATGTCATTATTAATTTCGGTGTATATTAATATCTCTTTATCTACAAACCGCTAATCACACCATATAACACGGATGGAAACTAACTTTTAAAGCTTGGTTGCCCTCTTCTGGATTTTGGTTGCCCAGCTGAAAATTTATGAGCCCAGATTTTCTGTATTTTCCTTTTTGACACACTAACAAACACATTAACAAACATGATTTTGACAAATTTAATCTCTTTCAATAAAACACAAAAGACGCTTGAAAACTGCACGCTAATCAGTAATCAAACGAATTTTGAAGACCTTGCGCAATGCAATATTGACATTGCATACTACCTGCTCTCAAGAACTTAATTTAAAAAATAATTGTGTATTACGATTTAATGGGATTAGCATACTATAACAACACCACGGCTTTAAAAAAATAATTAACGGACTAATGGAATCAAAAAACTTGTGTATTACCAAACATTTCACGGGTTAATGAGAAAAATTGAACAATTATGTATTTGCGGAATGCCCGCATTTGTAGACGATTTAATCCAATGTGAAGGGAAAAAAATGTAAAAAAGTGGTTTATTAATACACACAATCAATGTGTCGGAGTAGTTGATGCTATGGATTGGCAATGTAAAGTCTGTAAAAGGCTAAACAGTCCAGTTGATGAATAGGGATGTAAAGTGTTCAACAGACCTACATGTTTACATTTATATCATACATATTGATATACCTTCCTTTTCTAAAGAAAAATAAACATTATATAATGTGTCATAAAGTTATTAAATTCTTATTATTCGTGCTTTTTTTGTTTATGTAATAACATAATATACGATAATACGAGTTGTGTTGTGTTGTTATTTATTTGCTTTTGAAATACACATATGCTATAGTATACAAATAAATCTGTATGTCACCGTTGTTAACATGTGAAGCGTTATAAACATTATATTTAGAGGGTGGAAACTAATTTGGTGTGTTGATATAAGATTAAATAAAAGATAATTTTCCCGCGTTTGTTTGAAATTTCCAACTGCAAATTACATAGTCTAAATATACACATTTTGGTAGCATTTTTTACAAATAATAATGTGGGTTTTTTTTAAATATATTTAGAATGAGGCATTTTACATAACCAATGTGAAAAGTCCCGGCAAATTAACCGTCTTTTACCGGTCCCCCGACTTGACGTTATTTCTACACAACTGTTATAATCGCGCAAATTTAACCGTTCAGTTTGGTTATGTTCTAACGTCAGAGCACATTTTAAGTTATGTATGTAGGTTATGTACTAAATACCCTGCCATCATGCGTAAGATACTTTTCTCTGCTTTGTCAATTAAGTGCATCCAGTTACCACTGGGGGTAAACCCGGTATCAGCGCAAATGGATTCTGGATGAAAACCAGTCACGGTTGCGCAACGAAAAGTCATTACTGCCTGTATTATGTAGTATTCGGCATAACAATGCCATTGTATAATTTGTCACGGTGTCCTGACGATTGCAATTCTAATGTTACGGTTTCTCTTTTACAGTGTCACGGATTTTCTACGACAATTACATGGTTATCTAATGGAGGGAATCGTAACTACTAGTAGGTTTGAGAGCGTGATGGAGGTTTCTTTTCAGGAAGGATCGTCCATATGCATAAAGGAAGTAGATGTTGGTAAACCTATGGAAGATAAAAGTGATGAGTCTTACTGTTACACGTCAATCGAGTTTAGTCAAACTATTCACATAAAAGTTGCATTTGTTTAATCATTAATATTGTAATGAAAATGCCATTGTAAGTTATACTTGAGCTGACTGAACGGTAAAAGTTGCAGGATTACTTCCCTTTTTTCGGAAGACGCCATTTACATCGAGTATGAAAGGGCGTGAGAAATTAAATTCAGTCGCTTCAAAGTCCAGACTCTATTGTGCCCATCGCGTCAGGTCTACCTTGACGTGTTCGTTGGCGGACGGACTATACACCTTAGAACTACACACACACACACACACACACACACACAATTCAGTCGCTTCTCTGTGGACACCGACACGTGCACGTCGTGGAGAAGGCACTTCAAGACTAATTGGGACCGACTATCCCAGTCAGTGCTGATGACCAAGATCGATGTCGTCTCCTTTGTCCCGCCCGCCATGGAACATCGCCAGGAACAACCATCGAGGTGAAGCAGTCAGTTGAGCGTCGGAAGTCTGCATGTGGAATCCCCCGTATGATTGTTATGGTATATGTGTATGGGGCGCCGTTTTACTTTTTAATACCATTTGGTGATATCACCTATTCGAATCGGTGATATCACTGATTCGAATAGGTGATATCACGCATTCAGATAGTTGATATCACCGATTCATTCTGAATGCGTGATATCACCTATTGAATGGGTGAAATCATCTATTCGAATCAGTGATATCACTCATTCGAATCAGTGATATCACTTATTCAAAACGAATGGGTGATATCACCAATTCGAATAGGTGATATCACTCATTCGAATAGGTGATATCACCCATTCAATAGGTGATATCACCCATTCATTTTGAATGAGTGATATCACCTATTCGAATCAGTGATATCACCGATTACCAATTCAGAAATAAACTCTGTATAAATGACTGATCCCATCCAGGGTCCACGTAACTAAATAGACAGACCTTCAAAATCGTCGTCTGTTGCAACATTTGGCAGGTTGTTTCGTCATCGGCATATAATGACCGGCTTTCATGTTATGGTCGCATCAGCTCTTGCAGCAATAGATGCGGACATTTCCCCCCTCCCCCACACAGCAGAAGGGTTATACACCCTACCAAACCTACCCCTACAGGGATCGATCCAGAAAATGTGGT
Source organism: Cyrtodaria siliqua (assembly GCA_037043455.1). NCBI lineage: Eukaryota > Metazoa > Mollusca > Bivalvia > Adapedonta > Hiatellidae > Cyrtodaria > Cyrtodaria siliqua. The sequence continues at coordinate 213,072 of JAWPHD010000244.1, forward strand.
ACTGCTGCCCCCACCCCCACCCCCACTACCCACCCCACCACCACCCCCACCCCGCAAAATATAATTTCATTTTCTATGCCTTTTCTATTATTTGATACAGTAATTCAAGTTGTAAATAAAGACATCCTTCACCAATTACACTGAGAAACACAGTGGACAGTTATTATTTAATTATTACAACTAACCGTTAGCAACACCATATAATACCAGTGACGTATAACGTTCTCCGTGATAATACTGTTGGGGGAAGTCTGTATTTTTCTTGTTGTAAAAACGAATAGGTGATATCACTGATTCGAATAGGTGATATCACTGATTCAAAACGAAAGGGTGATATCACCTATTGAATGAGTGATATCACCTATTTGAATGAGTGATATCACTGATTCGAATAGGTGATATCACCCATTCGTTTTGAAAGAGTGATATCACCTATTCGAATTAGTGATATCACTTATTCAAATAGGTGATATCACCCATTCAATAGGTGATATCACCCTTTCGTTTTGAATCGGTGATATCACCTATTCGAATCAGTGATATCACTGATTCGAATAGGTGATATCACTGATTCGAATAGGTGATATCACTCATTTAAATTTGAATCAGTGATATCACCTATTCGAATCAGTGATATCACTCATTCAAATAGGAGATATCACTGAATTGTATTAAAAAGCAATACGGCGCCTCATATTATGATGTGGGCTATGTAAATATGGAATGTGTGGTCGACGACTCAGCAACTGAACGGATCAAACGTGGGGAAGCCTGGCGAGGTACATGGAGCAAAGGAGTCAGCAACCTGCGTGCCTATAGAAGTTGAGACCTCCGGGGACGCAGGTTGTAGAGGCGGGGTGGCCCAAAGACAGGACCCCGGTCATGTAGGATAGGGACACACCAGTAGCGGATGTAGGGCAACACCACCTAGCGGATGTAGGACCAGCACCACTCCAGACAGCACTTCACCGCCGCAGCGACAACCATCAACATATCAACAACAGAATCGACGCAGACACCACATCACACAGATACAACCGACACACCACATTGATGAAAAGTCCAAACATAATGCCGAGCCAACGGGGGATTCTTCCCGGGTTCTCATATGGTAGAGGGACTCTAATCCTTAGAACATCAATCAATCAAAATTCAGTCGCTTACAGTCCAGACTCTATTGTGCCCATCGCGGCAGGGCTACCTTGTCGTGTTTGTTGGTGGAGGGACTTTAAACCTCAGAACTACACACACACACACACACACACACACACACACACACAATTCAGTCGCTTATCGAGTTTGTTGGTGGGGGGACTATAAACCTTATAATCACACACACACACACACACACACACACACACTCACACACACACACACACACACACACTTCTAGTCGATTCCAGTTCAGACCACCGAACAGGCAGAACGTGTTGCGGCCGTCTGGAGCAAGGTGACACCGCAACACGTGCCGCTGTCTGGAATCTCCCTACCGTGGTAAGTTGGATCCCACGTTGGGGAAACATATTATGTTGTACATGTGTGTTTTTAACCAACGATATGTTTAACGTTGTCCTGAAGAGGGGAGATTGATAAAAGTCTACTGAAAACATACCGACGCCGATATATAACTTGTCACTTCAAGCTTCCGCGAGTGACAAGGGTATTTACGGCAGCTTCCGCTAGTGACAAGGGGAACTTACGGCAGCATCACGGGCACCAAATGCTGGATTAACCCTGCGAGATCAACACCTGTCGTATGATGTAGGGCGACCAGAGGGTTCCAAAATTACCATTATACGACGGTGTGGATAACTGAGGAGCAATCACCAACAGAAACACGGGCATCACGTGCAGCCGGATTGATCTAGTGGGACACCTTCGACGCTTCTAATCATCTCTTTCCTGACTGACTAAGACGACTTCGAGCATGCAATCGGATTGACCTAGTCACGATTCTGCAGGCAATCCGATTAGCCAAAATATACCATTGCAACTTTAATCTTCTTCGAGAAAACTTAACCAACTACAGACTATCTGCGTTGGACTTCTTCGCCCCTATCAACTCTACTGCTGCTGTTCTACAGTAAACTTCTTTGGACGGGGGATGTGGACTTCTACCGGACTCTCTCGCAGCCATATGCTCACCAAAAGGACTTGTTCCGTAGGGCGAGGGTAAAATAAAAATAAAAAATAAAAATATCGATCGAATTCGTGTCAGTTGGCAGCGGGACGTTTGTATGTGAACATCTCCTGGATGGTTGTTGAATGGGATGTCTGGCTGTAGGATAGTGCTGGGACTTTGGTCGAAGTCTTTGGTAATGAGAGACTCCCAGAGTTGCAGTGTATTCTCAGAGTTGTTGAGTCCTCTGGAACCAATGCAGCGTACCTGGTCGTAGCCTATTGTATAGCGGCTGAAGTTGTTGTTTGATACGTTAAAGATATATGGTATAGGATAGTTCTGGGACTTTGGTTCAATTTGATGGTAAAGAGAGACTCTCAGAGTTGCAGTGTATTCTCAGAGTTGCTGAGTGAAGTGGTTTGGAACAAATGTTGTGCTATGAGACTGGTTGATGTTGTATGAGGTTGGTTTCGTTCTAGTGAAAGGATGTAGTTGTATGGAGGTGTGAAACGGGTTAAGAATTGGAGTTAAAGAAACACAAACAGATCGGACAGGGAAAGTAGCATTGAGGACAGTCAACCACAAAACACATAAACAAACACGCAAACAGACAAATAAGAAGGCAAAAGCAATAATAAATGCAAACGACACCATACTTGATTATGTAATGATTCATTTGTGACCATATAGCAATCATTTGAACTTTATTTTGTTTAGAACCAATCATGAAGCAAAAAACCTGAGGAAAATTATTTTATATATATACATTTAGTTATTACATTTAGTTAACATTGTCTCAAACAATCAGTCAGTTTGAAACATTTATACTTGATAGAATATATAATTGTAAATAGTAATCGAAGACGGTACACGTTACAATATTATAAGAAGAGTATACTTGGCAAATTTTTTTTATGTATATTACTAACGGTTGATTATATTTCATCAGTAATATATTCAAACCCATGGTAGAATAACGAAGAAAAGTTGAACAATCAACATTGTATTTAAATATATGCAAGTAGGTTAAAGTCAAAATGATACTGGATTAATCAATCGGAAGACTTATTGTAATGCTCATCCCTGAGCTAGAGGGCATAAACGGTAGCAAGCATTTTTCACTACTGTTCATGAACAGTCTCAATCAAATCGAGACTGCAACATTTATTTTTTTGTATTTATTATGTTCGGCGATTTCCAAATTTCTCATTTCATGCTTTCTCCCTTTAACGAGCACACCAGTGAATACAAACATGTAGGATGTTGGTATTTACTCTACAATACTATGATAGCATACAAATGGACTACTACTACTACTACTACTACTACCACTACCGCTACTACTACTACTGCTGCTGCTGCTGCTGCTGCTGCTGCTGCTGCTGCTAATAATAATATGATGGGTATGACAAATAGCGTCCCAATAGTCTTTGACACTAGCCTACCCAAGCCGCATGAATTGATGTATGGAAAGCCGTATCAAATGTTGTTTACAAAGGCAATACGACACGTCATACTGATGTTTGTGTTCATAGTTTTAAATAATTCTCCTACTGAACAGTAGGCAGCTAAGTACATACGCACGTAGACTCATAAAGTTGGTATGAATCACACTATGTATCGTTTCCGTGTATGTTAAATGGAATAGTTGTTTGATTATTGAAGATGGGCTATGAAAGAGACTCAATACTGAACTTAGTTTATATTTATTGGAATAACAAGGCCATGGCTTCAGCATAATATAACAAGAAACATAATGTGCATAACAAATGTGCAGTCACGATATTTATAACAATTTGAAAAATGGTCATAGCTCCGACCAAGTTTTGAAGTGAATGAAAACTGTACTCAATGAACCCTGGGACCAGATGTTCACAAAGCCAGATATTTAAAATTTAGTTGCTTTCCTTCAAATGTTCTCGTAAAATAATTACTACACACTGCTGTGACCGCGACATACTGCCAACCCTGTGGAATATCCACCGCTGAAGCCACGACAATAGGATTAATATTCTTAGGACTTCACATCTGTATTAGGATACGCTGTGCCCAAACCGCCATTTCTCGAGTAATGTAACTGAAATGTATATAAAACTGGCAAAGCAAAACAGAACAATAATATGCATAGGTAATAAAATGAGGGTATGGGAGGGAGGGTATTTTTCATAAATGAACACGACACATGCTAAACTTTGCAATTTACATCTGATACCACCTGCATAAAATGGCCGCATCTTTAGAGACAGATAATTGGTGTAGCGTACGATTAACACACTCATTAATAAACCAAAAACAAATAAGCAGGATTGCGAAAATTGTTTATGAAAATTATCAATCCCACTTAAATAAAAGGATTTATGTCGATGAACGACAAATCCCATTATTGAAGATGGGCTATGAAAGAGACTCAATACTGAACTTAGTTTATATTTATTGGAATAACAAGGCCATGGCTTCAGCATAATATAACAAGAAACATAATGTGCATAACAAATGTGCAGTCACGATATTTATAACAATTTGAAAAATGGTCATAGCTCCGACCAAGTTTTGAAGTGAATGAAAACTGTACTCAATGAACCCTGGGACCAGATGTTCACAAAGCCAGATATTTAAAATTTAGTTGCTTTCCTTTAAATGTTCTCGTAAAATAATTACTACACACTGCTGTGACCGCGACATACTGCCACATGCCACAAGTGGTGACAGAGGCACCACGAGAGGCACCGCCATTAAAATGGGGGAAGCAGAGCACAGCAGTGAAAAGAACAAGTTAGTCCTCAAATGGAGGTATGGCTGACGCACTTCACAATCGAAGAGATTTGTCTCGCCAACAACAACATTCATCATATGACCCAAATATGGTCGACAACATTCAACAAATGACCCAAATATGGTCAATGACCCAAATATGGTCATTTATAACATTAACAGTCACCCAAAAGTGGCTTGCAACCCAAATTGGTTAGCATACAAAATTGCCAAAATACAAATAAATTTATTTTCAACAACAAAATGGGTTATGACCCAAACTGGGTAAAGCACTATATTGCCAACCACATAGTAACCCATAAGGGGTTAACTTAAAAGTTTAAAATTGATGAAGGATAAGCAGATAACCTTATATAGAGGTTATACATATATGCCAAAAAAGTGACTGCACATCAACAATAATTTGAATTCATTTTATTAAAGCCACGGGCCGTTTTCAGAAACTAAAGGCGAATTTCTGGCATCTGTACTTCAACAATTTCGGGATATCTAATATATCCACCATTCATTCGGAAAACCTCTGTTGCAACTTGACTATTTACCCTAATCCTGACTTTGTCCAAAGCTTTATGGGACTTTTCACTTCCATAATATAAGCGTAGTAAAATCTGCGACCAAACAATCTCAACTTCAGAAATCAAGTCGTTTATGTCATGTAGTGTTTTAATAATACTTTCCCTTAATTTATCTGAGGGTACTTGACCAATGTCATTGCCTTCCACATGCAATACCAATATATGTGGGTGGTCCTCAAGAGATAACAATCCTCAAGAGATAACAACTTTAATGTCTTCAACACTTGGCACCAAGTCATTGAAGTGAATTTAAGATACAGATCACCATGCATAGAAGTAAATTTATAGTCGGTAAAAACGAATTATGTGTTTCAATAAAAAATCTGTTTCAATGTTCATTCTGTTCCATAATGGCATCCAACCACAGGTAGACACCTCTGCAACCCATTAATTAAATTCAATGTTACCATTAACTTTAGCGTTTGAATGACCACCTTTAGCTTTTGAATGACACCTATGTAAATAATTATTTATTCAAGAAGACTAGGACTAAAGCATTTCCAAATTTACAAATATATTCTATTATGTCCTTTGACTATAAACTAGGAATATGTATCCTTTTCAAGTAAACTGACCCACGTGTTAAAGGTTGAATGCAAAACGATTGCATCTTCATATAAATGAAGGAGACGTAATTGCGATTGACTTTGATTGACTGCATTGAAAACCTCATTTAAAGCAGCTTTCCCACCAACAACAGCCACATTGTACAAGGTATATACATCGGTTCCAAAGCCACTGATGACAAGGTATATATATAACATACATATTTTTAGTAATCCAAACTCTAGCCAGCTAGGCTAAACCCTAAAACTGGAGTGTCGAAATGTTACCAACTCACAACCCACTCCATGCACATTCAATCACGGGTATTTTAAGAACCCGTGAATAACAACCACCCTCAACAGGCATATACCGCTCACCACACGACCTGAACATCTAGATAGTGTTGTCAAATATTTATATGTTGTGCCTTCAAGAACACCGTACTTGGTTTATAAATGCCTCCCTTTATTCGGAGATAGTTATTAAAAGGAGGTTTAAAGGTGTTATATATATAATTGATGCGACAAGTGTTTTAAAATTTTTAATTTGGGTCATGCATAGAACGGGTCATGCATAGAACAGTTTTACTTCGAGTAGGACATAGCATAGAAGTGCTTATTATAGTTTAGTGACCATGCACAGAACTCGGTGCTATATATAGGGTAGGGACAATCCCAACTGGAATAATACATTTATTACGTCATATCGGTTAAAAGGCGGAGGGACAATAAAACTGTGCACTACACCCACACTCACAAATTAAATAGATACCAGTGCCATTTGAAATGCCTTGTTTAACAATGACAGGATAAATAATACTCATCGAACCAATGGAATAGCCATGAAATAAACCATATGAAAAGCATCTGAATTCTTCCAAGGTCTTGGAAAATGGAATGCCACTTATAAATCCATTGCCAATGTATCAACCAGTTCTGGGGATCTATTCCCAAATTCTACACCAAATATTTTGGATACATCTGACATTCGCAATGTTTGAAATGTCGCTTTGTGATTTATGTGTAACTTGTATAACTGTAAGAAATGAAACATTACATACAGTACCAACACTGGGCCTCTATGACCTGTCCACAACATCACGCCCGGTACACCCACTTTTTTGTCAGGAACTTTGGACTGGCCATAAGTCAACTTGATAGTGACACAAACTGAAATATAAGGCAAAGTCTTTGAGAGAATGAAATAAAATAAAGCCTGAATAAGTGACGGGTATCCAATTATAAGTAAGCAGCATCTGCAAATACATCAGTATACAAAACAACAGCCACTATAATGAAAACAACCCTGTACACAAACAAATAAATGTGTAAAGTGGATCGCTAGACAAATAACACTGGACCTTTTATAACCCGTCTTATTAGCAGCAGCAATCAGCAGCAGCAAGTTAAAAATTTGCTGAAATCCACAAAAAATGTTGAGGTATACTTATCAGACATTTGTTTAAAGAACCTATTGCAGAAACACTGCAATTACTGTCAACAACCACAATTTCATCATCAGCCCTGGAGAGTGAATAATAGCAGCAGAAGTTAAATGTAAAGGGCACGACGACAACCATAACATCCATGGCCAACATAATGGCTTGATTCAACATTAATTTTCATTAACAACATGGTGACAAACAAGTTATTTATATAAATTGTTTTCATGATCAGCCCTGGAGAGTGAATAATAGCAGAAGTTAAATGTATAGGGCACAACGATGACCATAACATCAATGGCCAACATAATGGCTTGATTCAACATTAATTTTCATTAACAACATGGTGACAAACAGGTTATTTATATAAATTGTTTCCATAATAGTACTTAAAGAGCATTATCAGAAGCAAGTTATCATTGACATCATCCTCATAATGACACCAGAGTTGTATTTACTTATTTAGTGTTATAATGTGTATAGCTCTACTAAATCAGTGATTAAAGGGTCACACGGCAATATTTTTTCATTTTTATTTTTTATTCAAAGTAGCCGCACAATTTATTAATCCAGTATCATTTGGACTTGGAAGTTGCTTGCATGTTTCTAATTATTATGCCATGTTTAAATATATAATTGATGCAATATAATCAACAGTTGGTAATATCAACTTTTTTTTTTTTTTTTTTTTTTTTTTTATTAACCTAGCTGACTTAAAGCCATAATTTATTAACCCGATTGACTTAAAGCCATAATGAAGTAGAACACAAGTCCTGTTTCCGTAAGGGTTGCAACATCTGTTCCGTCAGGCACAACTTGCCATCCACCGTTAACCGTATCGCTTGCAGATTCCGACTACGACTCGCACTGTTTCTTCTGTAACAATGTGTAGCCAATCCACCATCTCAGACGTCAGTTGCTTAACGATCTTCTCACGAACTCTGGAGATACCACCAGCTCCTGCTGTCCTTATCTATTTTGCTGATAGGTTCATCCAGTTCCTGCGTCGTCATCGGCCCCCTGGACTGCTTTACGGCAAATATGGCTCTGTGACTGTAGTTTAGGCATACTGTATTTCTGAAATAAATTGCTAAAATATTGAACCCTTGCACACTACATTTAATAAAACTTTTTATTTTCATATAAACCCCATCAACTATTTGAACTGTCATATTTAATCCAGTGTTCAATCCTTGCCTTGGCCATGCAATTTATCCCTGAGCAAGGGAATTAATCTGTGTTGCTTAGTACTGGTTCCACCCAGGAAGCCAATTTAAGTTGCAAGAACAGGTTTCCCAATCGATGGAAATTAATAATTTAAAGTAAAGTTAACAAAGAAAGAATTCTTCTTCTTCTTCGCGGTCATATTTAATCCAGTGTTCAATCCTTGCCTTGGCCATGCAATTTATTCCTGAGCAAGGGACTTAATCCATGTTGCTTAGTACTGGTTCCTCCCAGGAAGCCAATTTAAGTTGCAAGAACAGGTTTCCTAATCGATGTAAATTAATAATTTAAAGTAAAGATAACAAAGAAAGAATTCTTCATCTTCTTTTCTATGCCCAAATGCACCCCTGGCACTTCTTCCCGGCAGGTGCCCCTTTTCCCTGTGGCTTAGATGGTCCTTTACTCGCATACGGGCTCTTCGGCGGTCTTGCCGATTGTCGCTTATGCATCTTGTATTACCCCTGATAAGTTAACGATGGTGGCATAGTTCCGCTCCAACGCCCTGTTCACGATTTCGCCATGACATGTTGATTTTCCCACGATAACCAGTTGAACATGTTCATAATTTGAGTGAATAAATCTCTATTAAATCAAAACCATCGAAGATTTACTACTGCACATTTACGATCAATAATATCCGAAAATTAGCCATCTCAATTACTACGTAATTATTTTTCATAAATGAACACGACACATGCTAAACTTTGCAATTTACATCTGATACCACCTGCAGAAAATGGCCGCATCTTTAGAGACAGATGTTTGCAATTTACATCTGATACCACCTGCAGAAAATGGCCGCATCTTTAGAGACAGATAATTGGTGTAGCGTACGATTAACACACTCATTAATAAACCAAAAACAAATAAGCAGGATTGCGAAAATTGTTTATGAAAATTATCAATCCCACTTAAATAAAAGGATTTATGTCGATGAACGACAAATCCCATTAATCCCGTAATTTGATTCACCTGTCTATATTATTGCTTTTTTTCCTGTCCATGTGATTTTCAGTACAATGTCTAACCACTTACGTAATGATGAAAACCACAGAGAATAATGTTTGCACCTGCTAGTTAGATTCGGAAAAAAGAAAAATCGTCGTTGAGTAACCGTTACATTAAAAATGTTGTTGCCGAGACGCTGCGACACTTTCAGGGAGAAACCGTGACACATATTTTTTTTTAAAAAAAAACAGTTAATTTTTACCCTATGACAAGTAATATCAACAAAATATTACTTTCTAATTGTTTTTAATACATGTTATGATAAAGCATAATGTATTAAAGTGCTATACATTTTGATTTTTTAAAGAATTCTTTCATTCTACAAATCGATGTAAAAAAAAAAAGTTGCTCATAGAGAAACTATAAAAAACACTTCTTTAAAACAAAATGATTTAGCTTATATATTATCGTTTAATGATATATGTCGGAATGAAAACTAGTTAAAATACAAAATAGTTACCACGTTCATTCAAAATCTACGTTGGTTAACAGACATCGTTGCGCAACCGCACGGTGGCTGGCTTTTGTCGAGAATCCATTTGCGCTGATACCGGGTTTACCGCCAGTGGTTACAGTAAACGAATAATAATCAGTAAAACACGCACGTTTTCGGAGGGTCAACGGAGCGATGAGTGGAGGGAATACTCTGACACTATGCAGCTTACAAAATGTGTAAGGGCAATAAATCAATCCTCGTAGTTTGTCCGATTTAACTATCGTTTATGAAGAAAATGTGTCTGGAAAACAACAGATTTAATAACAAGTTAAAATCTGTTTATAACGCAAACCTGATAGCCAAAAGATTGGACACTGACATTTACCTGAATTTCACGTGAGACAGTGCGAACATTTAAAAGTTTAAACACGTGTACCTTGAAGAGTCGACTTACATGTAGTTGACTCCGAATTCTCTGAGCAAATTTGTCAGCAGGGATGACAATTGAAACATCATATAGCTTGGTCCCATTCACTATTTGTTCGTTCGAGAGTATCTGAGAAGTATATGTATGTATGTCCTTTGGAGCTGTGGGAGCACAGAATGCACATTGCACGACCGTCGCTGCGTTGGATGAAATCAGGATGGATGCCTTCTACCTCAAGAATGAATTTGAAAAGCATCTTTATTATCTAGTTTAGCACTGTGCAATGGCGGGGATACAGCCTGGTGTGAGCTCAGTTAGCTACGAGCAACCCGCAGAGGCTGACACATGCCTTGGTGAGGAATGGTGTGTGTGTGTGGTAGGGTGGGTGGCGGGGGGGGGGGGGGGGCGTTTCCAAATGTTAGAGGTAAGCTCTTGAACTTCTTAAAACTCACAGTCAACAAATAAAAGAAACAAATAAACAAACAAAAAAAGCATTTCCTAATCATTTTTCATGCCTTCTCAGGGGTGGGGGGGGGGGGGGCGGTACTTCCGCACCATCCTTCCCCTCCTGACGAGCCGCTCGCCGCTTCTCTCCTCGAGCGCACCACTAAATGCCGCGCGCCACTGAATCCAAATAAAAAGATATGGGGCATCGAAAATGTTTCTATTGGTTTTGTAAATGTATCCTTAATTTGCAACAAAGCGCACCAAATTGTATGATTTATGGTGGGCTTGGAATTATTCCTGTTTCAATACAGATCAAATGTATAGAGTTTTAAAGGGGTTGATGTACTATTTTCAAACACTATTTATTTAATAGGGCTCTGAAAAACTTGAAAAAAGCTGAAAGAATTATCAAAATGCCATGAAAAACAAAGGAGATATGACCTATTTACAATTTGCAAAGAACATAAATGGAGGCGGCCATCTTTGAACGATGACGTCATCGCGCCATTTTATCATATAAGGCATATTGACAAATACATTTTAAAGCAAAGAAAATCAATGCAAATTGATTAAAAATAAATATACAGATGTAAAATGTATAATTGTATGGTAATTTTTCATTTGCAGTAATTTTCTTTGCTTTAAAATACATTTTGTCAATATGCCATATATGGTAAAATGGCGCGATGACGTCATCGTTCAAATATGGCTGCCTCCATTTATTTTCTTTGCAAATTTTCAATAGGTCATATCTCCTTTGTTTTTCATGGCATTTTGACAATTCTTTCATTTTTTTCCAAGTTTTTCAGAGCCCTTTTAAATAAATAGTGTTTGAAAATAGTGCATCAACCCCTTTAAGTTATTGGAGCAAACGCTTAAATGCCAAAGGTGTAAAGATTTGTAGTTTATTATATAAAACTTCATATTCGTTAAACATGAATGAAAATGTTACGTTGCCTTGGAATAAATATGTACACAGCTCTTTAAATGATCTTGGACTGACTAATTATTGGTTAGAGCAAAAGGTTTCATGTCCAAAGATCAGTTTCTTCAATGTTGGAATAGAAACGTGCAAACATTTAGTAGATGTCTTAACTATCGCATTATAAACATGATTTTGTTTTGGAAAAATATGTTCATATTTATATATTTAGCGAAACCCCTATGTAAAGTTAGATATATGAACCACAAAATGCCTATCCAGAAAGGTCGATTCTTTAATATTGAAAGAAATTTACATACCTGTAATCTCTGTAATGAAAATTTACTTGGCGATGCATTTCATTCTCTTTTTCAGTGTAATATTGTATTGAAGATAGAAACAAGTATTTAGGAGAGTTGACTTTTATAATAAGCACCCAAACACAGGAGCGTCGAATTTAGAGTTACCAACTCATAATTCGTTTTACGCATATTCTATCACGGGTATTTTAAGAACCCGTAAGAACCTGAGCACCTGGACAGAGTTTTGATACAAAGGTTTTGTCGTTTAATTTTACCGTTATTTTGGCGGAATAGTATCTTTATGCATTGGAACTATAATTATAGATAATACTTTTGCAAACAATGTATTTCATCTAACATAAACTAGAACTGTAATCCTCTATTCTGGTACTGTGCTGAAGACGGTCTGTAAACAGGCTAATCCCCTGGAATCTAGTTAAGAGTCAATTAATTGTATTTATTGTAGTTGTGTATGTACAATTTGTGAATTATACACCTCTTCCAAGTTATACATATGTGCAGAGTGTTATATATATATATAATATCAAAACCCTGACACGTGAAACTGCTTTGAATTGTCGAGTTTAGTGTCGACCTTTCTTCCTAAAGTATGGAAAGCCGCAGGTGACCCTGTGATTATAATTATTTTTTACTATATGTTTAACTGAATTATTATAATCACCACATTTCTACGATGTTGTACGTGTTATCATTATTATCAAAATCCATACATTTTTAGCTCTCTAAAAAAATGTATACATTCTGAAAATGTTAACATTTTAATTATAATCACCACATTGCTAAGATTGTGTACGTGTTATCATTATTATATGGAAAGCCGCAGGTGACCCTGTGATTATAATTATTTTTTACTATATGTTTAACTGAATTATTATAATCACCACATTTCTACCATTTTGTACGTGTTATCATTATTATCAAAATCCATACATTTTTAGCTCTCTGGAAAAATGTATACATTCTGAAAATGTTAACATTTTTATTATAATCACCACATTTCTACGATTTTGTACGTGTTATCATTATTATCAAAATCCATACATTTTTAGCTCTCTGATATTTTTTTTTATTATAACCACCACATTTCTACGATTTTGTACGTGTTATCATTATTATCAAAATCCATACATCTTTAGCTGTCTGAAAAAATGTATACATTCTGAAAATGTTAACATTTTTATTATAACCCGCACATGTCTGAAAATGTTAACATTTTTATTATAACCCGCACATGACATTGTATGCATTATAATTATAACAACATCCGTACGATTACCTCCCTTAGCTCTCTGAAAATGTATACATTCTCAAAATGTTAACATTCGAAAATCGATACATGTGCGTCTTATAATCCTAAATCTCGCGAGACAATTTATGTTCGGGGGAATTGGCTTTTGGAAAATGTGTGCATTATAATTCTAAATCTCGCGAGACAATTTATGTTCGGGGGAATTGACTTTTGTGAAATGTGTGCATTATAATTCTAAATCTCGCGAGACAATTTATGTCCGGGGGAAATGGCTTTTGGAAAATGTGTGTATTAAGAATGTATGTGCTAGTGTGTGTGAGGGGTGGGGGAGGGGTGTTTAGGGGAATGGGTGGGCAGGCGGTTTAAGGGAGCGGGTTGAACAGGAGGATTGGCAAGAGGATTAAGATGAGATGATGATGGGCAGCAGGATTGATGGATGTGAATGGGCAGGACGTTTAAGATAAGAAATGAGTATGGTTGGGGTGAGGGTGTGTTGGGGGGGGGGGGGGGGGAGGGGGGGTGGAAGCAGAAAGCTTAAGTTATGCGGGTGGGCAAGAGGGTTTAAGAGAAGAAATGAGTGTGGTTGGGGTGAGGGTGTGTTGGGGGGATGGAAGCAGAAAGCTTAAGGTATGCAGGTGGGCAAGAGGGTTTAAGAGAAGAAATGTGTGTGTGTGGTGTTGGCAGGAAGATTAAGGGATGCGGGTGGGCAGGAGGTTTAAGAGAAGAAATGTGTGTGGGGGATTAGGGAGTAGGAAACTTAGGGGATGCGGGTTGACAGGAGTTTTAAGAGAAGAAATGTATGTGTGTGGGGTGGGGGAGTTGGAAGCAGGAAGCTTAAGGGATGCGTGTGGGCAGGAGGTTTAAGAAAAGAAATGTGTGTGTTTGAGGAGGTGGTGGTGGTGGAGAGGGGTGGGCATCCCCTACGTTTCCTACTCCCCAATCCCCCACACACATTTCTTCTCTTAAACCTCCTGCCCACCCGCATCCTTTAATCTTCCTGCCCACACCACACACACACATTTCTTCTCTTAAACCCTCTTGCCCACCTGCATTCCCCCGAACATAAATTGTCTCGCGAGATTTAGAATTATAATGCACACATTTTCCAAAAGCCAATTCCCCCGAACATAAATTGTCTCGCGAGATTTAGAATTATAATGCACACATTTTCCAAATGCCAATTCCCCCGAACATAAATTGTCTCGCGAGATTTAGAATTATAATGCACACATTTTCCAAAAGCCAATTCCCCCGAACATAAATTGTCTCGCGAGATTTAGGATTATAAGACGCACATGTATCGATTTTCAGAATGTTAACATTTTGAGAATGTATACATTTTCAGAGAGCTAAGGGAGGTAATCGTACGGATGTTGTTATAATTATAATGCATACAATTTCATGTGCGGGTTATAATAAAAATGTTAACATTTTCAGACATGTGCGGGTTATAATAAAAATGTTAACATTTTCAGAATGTACACATTTTTTCAGACAGCTAAAGATGTATGGATTTTGATAATAATGATAACACGTACAAAATCGTAGCAATGTGGTGGTTATAATAAAAAAAAAAATCAGACAGATAAAAATGTATGGATTTTGATAATAATGATAACACGTACAAAATCGAAGCAATGTGGTGATTATAATAAAAATGTTAACATTTTCAGAATGTATACATTTTTCCAGAGAGCTAAAAATGTATGGATTTCGATAATAATGATAACACGTACAAAATCGTAGAAATGTGGTGATTATAATAATTCAGTTAAACATATAGTAAAAAATAATTATAATCACAGGGTCACCTACGGCTTTCCATATTATTATGAAAATCCATACAATTTTAGCTCTCTGAAAAAATGTATACATTCTGAAAATGTTAACATTTTTATTATAACCCGCACATGACATTGGGTGCATTATAATTATAACAACATCCGTACGATTACCTCCCTTAGCTCTCTGAAAATGTATACATTCTCAAAATGTTAACATTCTGAAAATCGATACATGTGCGTCTTATAATCCTAAATCTCGCGAGACAATTTATGTTCGGGGGAATTGGCTTTTGCAAAATGTGTGCATTATAATTCTAAATCTCGCGAGACAATTTATGTTCGGGGGAATTGGCTTTTGGAAAATGTGTGCATTATAATTCTAAATCTCGCGAGACAATTTATGTCCGGGGGAATTCACTTTTGGAAAATGTGTGTATTATAATATTTGACCTCAATATTTTGAGGGACACATCAATAAGAATAGTCACTACGGGCGATTATTGACGTTTCCCGTTAATTCCTGTTACATTGAAAGTAAAGGGAGCTTGTATCTAAATAAATGTAAATATTGAGTGGCAGATAAACAGTTAGATGCAATTTTGTTATATACAGATAGATATATTATGCGTGTGTGTGGGTGCTGAACGTTGATACGATGAAGATAAAGATTAGAACTCTAAATAGATTATATTATTTTATAATTATATGAAGATTGCATTGCCTGATTGTAAAATATAGCTTTGATAAACATTTAGATATTACATACCTAAGCAGTATCACAGAAATAAAAGAAAAAACACAATATGTGGTTGTTGCGTGTTGTCCATTCCATATTTTATCAAAATTATTTCAACTCGAGTTCTATCAAATCGAGGTCTTCTTGCAAGACCAGCTGCATCTGGAGTACAATACTTTATTGATGTCGTGCTTTATAATACAATAGTATTTGGCAAAAAATATATGATGTCCTGTACTATTCTGTAATTCAGTATATACATCTATGCAGAGGCACCATTGGCACATTTACAGTACCATTAAACCATATATATATCTTTATAAAGGAAAACATGTCCGTTCTTTCCATCAGATCTTCTTGAATTAAACTTGTCCGTACAAAAGTAGGTACATAGCATTTTGGTTGGATCTTCATTAAACTTAACAACATTTATGGTGCTGTCTATATTGGTTTGAAGAACTCAAAATATTACGAAAAATATTCAAATGCAGGAAACCCACCCTCATGAAAAGTGCTTCAGTGGCTTGGATGGTCATGATGCTGCATTTGAAACCTTCTCGCCTCTCACCGCTATAGGTTCGAATTCCACTGTGACCTCGATTTTGTCAAGTTAGACAGTGTCGATTCTTACGGAAGGTATACAGAACTGGTTCTATCGCCAAAAAATGGGAGGTCTGCTTCCATTACAAAAAAATCAACAGTCATAATTATAGCCTAAAATGTGCTGAAAATGACGTAATACCCCATTCAACAAACCATCATGAAACGTCAGTGGTACATTGCCCTTGGTGAGAGAAGGAACCCGATTGCTGTGTCGCCTGCCTAACATGGCAGACACTTAGGGATAATTTTTTCCGTTGTCATCTCTATCCATTCCTTTACCCTGCATCCTGACTTTAAAGGCACACACGGCAATCTTGATTTTTTAAACACTCGTGGCGTCCCGTTAATTTTTCTACATTAATTGCATTTGTTAAGTCATTAATATTAATATTAATTATAAGAATAGTATAAACTTAATTGTTTTTGCATATTACTAACTGTTGATTACATTTCACCAATAATATATTCAAATCTATGATAGAATAACGAAAAAAGTTAAAAACTTAAATGGTATTTAAATATATGCAAGCAGATTTAAAGTCAAAACTGATACCGGAACTGGATACATGAATCAAGAGGCTAATTGTAAAGACTTCAAGATTGCCATGTGTCCCTTTAAAAGTATTTTACCTTATAGGTTGCCATGACTTCCTGGAAATATGCATTCTGTGTGATAACTAAAAGCATAAAACGCACTGTCCTGAAATGTTATAGGCACTTTGCCCTTGGTCAGAGGAACCATATTGTTTTTGCGATCAGTAGGTCAAAGGGAAAGTGTAACTTCAAAAGCATAACACCCACCTCAAAGTCATGAAAACATGCATTATGTATTGTCATCAGGCCACATTGACCTGACAAGGAACCAACACTTTAAGTGCTGTAATGTGTAACTATTGCACCTACAATCCTTAACGTTAGAGAAATGGATTTGGGGTTCAAATTAAAAAGAAAAAAACCACAGTAGTCTGTAGTCCAATATGACCCGCATGGACGTCCTTTTAATATATATTTGTTTATTAGATAATTCCAGCAAGCAAAATAAACTAATGCATGTATGGTGCAAATATTGTAGAAAATGGATTGTTTGAAACCCAAATGTGAATGTGAATGTGTCTGCTAACATTCAGATTATTTGATCCTTAAGCTGTTTGTATCGTCTCTTCTGTGCTGCTAGGTGAAAATGATACGGCAGGGTAACAATAACTACTTCCTCCAATGATGCTGCAGTGGTTTCAGACTGGTTTTGGAGTTTTCATGGCTGGATATAAATTATAGATGTGCAGAAGTTTTAATAAAACTCATACCACAGTATTTAAAGATAAGGCGATGAAGAATTGCAATAGCACATAATGAAGGCTAATTACAAGTGAGCAATCTTGGGTTACAGACCTGTAATGGTTCTCTTTCAACACAATTTTTGCTATGTATTACATTTCTATGTGATAAGCATTTCTCAGTGAAAGAAAATGCATAACCATTGCATCAAATTCTATTGTAAACACTTTTTCCTATGGAGCACAGATCATTCTTTTCTGCCACCACTCAAGCAGCACCTAAGTGAGAGTACCTGGTTGCCCGGTTAGCTTAGTTGGTAGAGTACCTGCCCTGTAAGCGAGGGGTCTCGGGTTCGAATCCCGTACGGCCTCACTTTTTCCACTTGGTTTATTTCATAGACAACAAGGATGGGATTGTGATATTGGGTACCAGGTAGTCCGGTCAGCCGTATAACGCTCGACCTGTAACCGAGAGGTTTCCCCCCTTGGTTTACTTCAAAACTATACAGAGATGATGATGCAGGCTTTGAAGGATTTTGTCCCCTTTGGTGTAATCCCATTGCGATTGCATTTGAAAAATATAAAAAATTAGAACTCAAATAACGTTGAATAGTTTTACATGAAACTTTCAATTTAGTATGTTTACACATTTATCTAGGCAGTGCTACCCCTGAATTATAAATAAATACTTGATAAATATGTGAATTAGTCGATACATACATGACCTCGAGTATGACATAAGCTGATCAATATGGATCAATAAACACTGTTATCAAGTTTGTATTCATTATTCAAGTATAGCACCGTCTAGATAAAAGTGTAAACATATTAAACTGCAAGTTACAGGTAAAATATATTTAGGATTATTTGAGTTCTAATTTGTTTCTTTTGTTAATTCACTCAATGGGATCCCAAAAAAGGGGACATAATCCTTAATGAACATTATAAAACATGACACAATTAATGTGCATTTGTGGGAGATTTAATTAACTCCTCTGTCTGGATTATAGAAAATCAGTGGCCCTATTCTTATACGGGAACCACAAGGAAACCATAACATGTATAAGTAAAATAGAACAGTTATCACAGTTTCACATGTCTCCGGTCCCAAAACCAACACTGGAATTGGAAACAAGGTTGCTTTCCAGTCTCGAGTGGGGGTTGGGGTGGGTGTTGGTGGAGGGGGTTGGGGTGGGTGTTGGTGGAGGGGGTTGGAGCGGCAAATTGAAATATTGAAATTAAACGATGACCAATCAAAATAATCATTATGTTTTACAACAGTGTTTCGATATTATCGTCTACTACATATATATATATATGGGGGCCAAGTTGACTATGGGCCGAGTTTATTGAACCTTTATTTCATGGGCGTCTTCTACATATATATATGGTGCCGAGTTGACCATTTATATATTTTTGTTTAAACTTATTTATTTTACATTGATTGTATTAACGAAAGCTCTATGAACTTATTTGAATCACTTTCGATGTCTTCCTGGATAGAACCAGTACTAAGCAATGCAGATAAAGTGTCTTGCTCAGGGTCACAACGACGCATATATGGCAATGGCGGGAAGAAGCGAACCCATGACTTTTGGATCATAGGTCCAATGCTCTACCACTAGACCACAGCGCTCCACCATTTTTGTGTGTGTGGGCGGGGAGGGGGGGGGGGGGGGGGGGGGGTGATATTAGTACATATATATATATGGGGCGAGTTGACTATGGGCCGAGTTGACCATTTGTTTTACAGTGGGGGCCGAGTTGACTATTTGTGTGGGGCCCAGCTGACCAGGGGCCGAGCTGACTAGGGGCCGAGTTGATAATTCCTTCTGATCACAGTACACGTCTTAGTCTAAGAAGTTAATGCACCTCATAGACAATGGAGAAGGTTAATTGAAAACGCCGCAAATGCATAATCAGTCATGTAAATATGCTTACCTAATTAGCCGATCAAGATGCAGCTGCACACTCTTTCACGTCTTTGCAAACAATGAACAGTCAGCCGCTCCAGCCAATATCTCGCGAGATGTACTTGGTGTTCCTCAAAATATTGAGGTCAAATATTATAATACACACATTTTCCAAATGCCAATTCCCCCGGACATAAATTGTCTCGCGAGATTTAGAATTATAATGCACACATTTCCCAAAAGTCAATTCCCCCGAACATAAATTGTCTCGCGAGATTTAGAATTATAATGCACACATTTTCCAAAAGCCAATTCCCCCGAACATAAATTGTCTCGCGAGATTTAGGATTATAAGACGCACATGTATCGATTTTCAGAATGTTAACATTTTGAGAATGTATACATTTTCAGAGAGCTAAGGGAGGTAATCGTACGGATGTTGTTATAATTATAATGCATACAATGTCATGTGCGGGTTATAATAAAAATGTTAACATTTTCAGACATGTGCGGGTTATAATAAAAATGTTAACATTTTCAGAATGTTAACATTTTTTCAGAATGTTAACATTTTAATAATGTATATATTTTCAGAATGTATACATTTTTTCAGACAGCTAAAAATGTATGGATTTTGATAATAATGATAACACGTACAAAATCGTAGAAATGTGGTGATTATAATAATTCAGTTAAACATATAGTAAAAAATAATTATAATCACAGGGTCACCTACGGCTTTCCATACTAAAGTCTTAATTTTGTATGCGTTTTTTATTATTATTATCTTGAACAATTGTTATCAATGTGTTCCAATTGTTAATCTATTTTATGCATGATACATATCTTGGATGAAAATTTAAATATAGTGCCCCGTACATATTTAGAAGAAGAAAAAATGCCTTAACATGAATTTGACATTACTATTGTGCCCCGGAAACCGTATATATATATAGTGGGGCAGATTTGTGAACAAATTGTGCATTGTTTGACAAAAACAACACATTTTGCACATAACTAGACAATACCATACTGAACAAATTTCGCTATGGGCCCACGCCAGATTTTTCAAAATGGCCACCAAATATGTAATAAATAATCAGTTGAACCTATATGTATCAGGGTTTAACAACATATATATTATGGCAATCGCAACAAATTCCGCAAAATGATAGACAACGGGTCATGAAATACAATCTGGGTATATTTTAAGTTCAAAATGGCTACCGTTTTCAAAATGGCCGCCAAAACATGTTGAAATAGTAAAAAGTGTAATTTGTTTGTAAGATAGTAATTAATATGTTGAATTTGTACACTCAGTTTTCTTGGCATAGTATTTAATTGTTAATATTGCAATACAGAGTTATTTAGAGGCACCCTATGGTTAATGAGTTAAGGGATTTACACGTTTAAATCAAATTTCACTTCGGATTGACTCTACGTTTACTCCAGCCTTTGGAATTTCTGAAGGGTAATAAACTTATTATCTTATCAGAAACTGTCGTTCAATATAACATATATTTATAAAACCCTAACATACATTGACTTGGTAAACGCTATTTACAAGACAAAAAACGCGAAGACATTTTATGCTAACGGGTTAACTGCGTTTAAACGATATAGTTGCCGAGCAGAAACAATGAAATTGGCCTGAAACCCAGCGTGAAGATCATAATGGCATTTTGCGTTGAAGCCTTCGTATTTAAAATGGAGGCACTTACAACAATCTGAGACTATAGATGGACCAGAGCCCTTGTGGCAATTATGACACTGCAGATTCCTTTTTGAAATAAACACATGCATCAGGGAATGCTCATCACGTGATTATCATACTTATGGTAAACCGGGCTTACAGTTATTCGAAGTGTGAGCAAGGCACGCCTTAGACCACTGACTATTGCACATGACGATCATAAAGATAAAACAAAAGTTCGCAACTGCAGTACTGTTCAGTTACACTTTAAATCTTAAAATTAGTCATCTCTGTGAGATAAACGTCATTAGCGTTGTCTCATCAATACCCAATGAACTAGCTCACAAGCCGAAATATAAGATTGTGAAAGAAGATGAAGGTGCAGTAGGTGCTATAAACATATCGCAGCTTCCATATTGGATGATCTCTGAACCACATATGGTCTGAGTTATCTCTTAATTTCAGTTATTGCAATAATTCATCAGGCGGTGCCTTTGAAAGGACTCTGATAGTTTCCATCATGAACAAGTTAAAAATGTTCGTAAGACAGTTTGAGTGACACAGTAGAGGAATTAGAAACTATATTCAAGGACAATATTGAGGATTTACTGGTACTTGACTTACATTGCATAGACGTCTCTCGTGTGACAGAAATTGCTCAACAAATAGGTAAATTATGTAATATATGCAAAGCATGACACGTTTTTAACAGAGCTTATAGATGACATAACCAAGTCTGTCTTTAAACAGATAAACCAGAACATGTTTTCTTTCCTAAGTGGTCACCAACGTACAATGTTCAGATTCTATAATTTGCTTTCTATATATATGTATCATATTAGGTTCCGATTAACGGCAGATTAGGGTGTCTCACCAGTCATTTCTAACTTTGGAAAACTATTTTTGATTTTAATCAGATTACACGAGATGCCTTAAAATGCCTGTTAATGCTTGCAGAACATTAATAAGTATGATTAGCAAGTTATTTTACACAGTGTTGAATGTCACAGAAGGTGTAGTGAGTGACGGCCATCATGCAAAACATAATCAGAGCACTGCAAAACAAAATCGTAGCAATCCGTTGCGATAGAAGAGAAACTAAAAACACGTTTAATAAAACAGAGATGAAGATGTGCCTTGTATCAGACAACGAGAATCTGAGACTGAACTCGATCATTTCACTAAGATGATACGATACAATGCGTGTGTTGCATGTGTCATATGCCAAAATTAGATGAGCTATGTGTTAGTTTTAGGAGCTAGGAATCACTTTAGGTTCTTCGCTGC
This sequence comes from Cyrtodaria siliqua, assembly GCA_037043455.1. Taxonomy (NCBI): domain Eukaryota; kingdom Metazoa; phylum Mollusca; class Bivalvia; order Adapedonta; family Hiatellidae; genus Cyrtodaria; species Cyrtodaria siliqua. The sequence continues at coordinate 235,851 of JAWPHD010000244.1, forward strand.
ACACTTTATTGCATATTTATTAGTTCATATATATAAACCAAGACGAATAGTTGCTGTTCGCACTTACTAGATGCAATGAAATACCTTCATTTGCTGAAAGAGGTCACACCTGTGCATATAAAATCTAGAAATACCATGCTGAGGTTGCACAAGCTTTCTAATTGCAAAAATTGTGCTTGTTGGAAAATGTGTGACAAGAGGAAGTGCATGTACATGTCGCAAAGAATTGTTGACTTTCAATGGTTCCAAGATACAACAAGTCCACGTCACCAATTGCTGTACTATAGCTCTTTTCAAGCACACCTGCCGAGTTGCTTAACAGGTTGTAATTGGACATAGTTGGAGACATAGCCTTTAGGTCCACCTGTGAAATGCCTACATCCGATGACTGGGGTTGGAAGAGGATATGTTGAAGCCATTCTCGATAACACTACCATCATGACCATATGTCTCAGCGTTTGCAAGGAACTTATTAAATGTAGATGTCAAAGAGACAAGTGTATTGCAAACAATGTGTCGAAGCCGGAATGATGTATACTTTCTTTTAAAAATGGGACGTTGGGTACTGTGACTTATTAAGAAAAATCGAATATAGCGCTAATAAAACTCAGTTGTAATTAAAACGAGTTCACCGACGGAAAGGCCGGTTTTCGAAAATAAAATAGTTGTTTCGGTCAGAATTTAAGAGAATTCGTAAACACGAGTTATGCAAAATGACAAAGACAAATCAAACACGTGATTTATTCTTATTTTGCATGTCAGTTGTTTACCTCTTTGCATTTTCGTCGCTTTACGTTCAAATTCCAGGTATATCATTAGTTTTCGCGATTATTCTTTTAACTTTTAACATTGTATCAGGTCATATACCCTCTTGCATTCCTCATTGGCCTCCATTATAGCCTTTTGGCTTACAACCCCTATTCCTATATCAGAACGGATGATAAAACCTAACTTTTTTTAAAGAACTATCTTAGAGACACTCAAAAATGACCAGCAAATTGGGGGTAATGTAATGCTTTCAGCCTCTAATATTTCACTGAAGGTGGGCACCCCCAGAATGGCAGTAAAGAAATTTTACTTTTTTTGCAAATATACTCTCAGTACAATTGTATCCAGAAAAATGCACATTTTCGGACCAATCATGTTTTATGATGGAAATATAATATTTTGATGTTTTATGGAGATTTGTTATGATTTGGGTAATTTTATCCAATCAGAATTTACCTTACAATCTGACTACCATATTTCCTCTAATAGTAGCACCTGGGCGATATGCAAAGTGCGAAGGGGGCGCTACTATTATGGTTCAAATTTTCAATATATTTCATCTCTTTTCCCAACTGTTTCCTTATAGAATTAATGTACGGCAATCTTTTACTGTGACACCGGTATTGTCTAAACGTTTCACACCACAATTAATTTTCCATAGGGTCCCTTGTAATGTTTTTGTTCGTGGCATAGAGATAAAACAGATTTTGCAACATGGATTTATGCTTAAATTCTTCATTGATCCAATATCTGCAATTTTAAACACATTTAACACATATTTACCAGATTGAACTTTTTTAATTTCATGTTTGCATGACACCTATCAAAATTTAGACAAAAATACAACCCTGTGGTGATTAGACCCATGATGTGTAAAATGGGGCAGAATTAGCTAGAAACTTTATATCAACATGCATTTTTCTGTGATCTCTTCCTAAAATGCTGTAGATTTAGAACCTGGTAAAGATAAATCAATGTATGCTGTAAAATGTAGAAAAGTGAACTTGTTTTTTTTATCTGCCTCCTTCAGATGAGGGCACGAGTATTCAAGGGAGATAATAGTGGTGTGAGTCCTTAACACCACAATATACTGAGTATATCACTGTCATCACTCTGCATCTGTATGATACAATATCCGTCAAACTTGACGATTACAACACGGGTTGGTTGCGTATAAATTAAATGATAATAAAAGATAAACTAAATAATAAATTGAAAGAAAAGAGATAAATAAAAGCGGTAATTTGTATTGATGATGATAGCGCTTTAAGGTTTATGTCATAGACCATACCGGTGTTGTGGTAAAAAAACTCAAGTAATCAAATCCATTAGCGGTAAAGACAAAATCTGTGTGTTTTTCAGGAACTTTTGGATTTTTGAAGAAGGTAAGGTTTCTTAAAACAGGTGGGGGCGTTTCTATTAGGGAAGGCGCTACTAATAGAGGAAATATGGTATATGCCCTAATAGACCCTATACTTTTTCAACCAATCAGAAGCCCCAAATCAATAGTGGTATGTGACCATCACAGGTGATGCGACGATAGATAGTCACACTGACCTGTATACTTCGACACCTCACACACATATTTTCGTTAGTGTAGGCAGTAAAGAGGTGGGGACTATTTTACTTTACCATATACATGTTTAAAACTAAATCGTGAATATATGTAACTTTTACTGTTTTAAATAAAAAAGAATCAATTTATAGACTAAGTAGATAACTAAAGACAAATATATTTTTGTTTAATATTTGTATTCAACGATCGATCAAAATAGTCCAGTTGTAAACAAATCCCATAGTTCTTTGGTTGAGAGTACACAGATGAGTACGTCAGCGCCGTCTGGTGGGATACAATGCATTTATAATGGTCTTGTACCACTTTTGCATTTCCCATAGGACAACATTATACTTATAGCCTTTTGGACAACAACCCATTTCCTATATGCCACTTGTTGTATCCATTAAGGGCGCATACCATAATGCAACGTATCATTTACTGCGACGTTCATGACGTCACATCCGTTATATTTGTTTCTTACTATTCATAATTTTGATAGAGCATCATCAAAAAAACTGACCAATCAGTGACCAGAAATAAGACATAACACGTTAAAATTAAGGTATCTACAGTGTGATTCTTTTAAAACCCTGCATATTTCATGCACATTCATGCAAATTGATTCAATATATATATATATATGTATCTTTTAAAATCAAAATCTTGAAAATTATCGTCTTTTTACTCTGCCAAAGAATGTTTTATTTTACTATAGAACCTAAGGCTAAAAACCGAGTAACACAAATTTTATCACCTACTGAAAATAAAATAAAATCTCAACATCTCTGCAATGCAAAATTATGAATTGTCATTCATAACTTTCACATGACATCATCAAAATTATTTGACCAATCAGTGATCAATAAAATAAAACACCTCCACTTTCTGGTAGAGGGTAAACTCGGTATTTATCGTTGATGCTCAACTGACTTTGGCCCTTTATAAAACTAATTTATAGTGATAATTATATTAAAAGTTTTATGTTTTGTGTGCATCTATATATTTTCTTTTGGTGCTGTCTAATTTTAAAACACCAATATGGATACATTTAATTTAAATCATGGTCAAAGATTTTGATTTTTCATATAGAGATTGATGATAAAGTCCAATTAAACCCTATTATTTTCACTTGCTGAATATTTCATTATCTCGGATATTGACCGGATGTGAAAGTTATTAATTCTATGATTAAATGTCGTAACTGGAGTGCGAGTTCCTAGTCTTAACACCACTGAATGACACAACCTAACTTTTGTAAAGATTTGTTTTAGAGACACTCAAATAGTAGATAATGTTGTAGTTACTGTCGATGGGTGAGTGGGGAGGGGGCTATATGACCTTGCGGTTCCTGGACTTGTGGGTCACCAGCTGATTACCGCCAAATGACACCACATGACCTGTCCCAGACGACATGTGACCTGGCGAGAAGGGAAGCCATTCTGACTGGACGTGTGTTGACGAACGATAGACAAAAGGCCGTCTTATAAGTGTAAACGCATTTCCCGGGTGGGTCCACCAATAGACAGGAAATACTTTACTGGTGTCAGAAGTTGAGTTGGAATCGGTCATCCCAGCAGCGCATTCGGTCGCGCCTGCATTATAATCCAAGTGTTTCTGCCTGTGGTGTTGTTTTTTTTCACGGGAGGGTTGAAAGAAGCTAGTTTTCTGTGGGGCATGCGCGGACAGTGGTCGGACGGAAGTGAGCCATTGTTCCGGTGTAGCATCGGAGACATCGGAGGCTGTAGGGGTTGCAAATTCCTCTTTTCATATTTGGCGCTCGTCGTCTTGGGATATACTCTTTGTTTATAGGTATTATTATTTTTTATTAGTTATTAGGGGCAATTTTTTATTTGGCCTTGTTACTAATTATGTCAGTGTTATTTAATTTTATTAATTATTTGTTAATTATTGAGTGCAGACGTGACAGTGATCAGGTGCGGATCCGGGTTAATTATGCATCCGCGGGGGATCTGTTGCACATCCCGGGGATGGGTTCCAAGTTGGCATTGGCAATTGTAGCAGTGCAGAGGGCACAGCGGAACCTTACCCTGGGGGTGTAGGAGGCACTCACTAGAGATTATTTGGGGCTGGGGGTGCAGCAGATGTTGGATTTCACACCAAAGCCATGCGTGCATAAGCGGCAATGGGATATAGGCATGGGTGGGATGGATCACCAAAAAACTGAGAGGAGGTAGGATGTAGTGCGTGCATTTGGAGACAGATGGCTTCCATGGGTGGGCAAGCATGGAGAGCCTGTCCCACGGTGCAAGATGGGCACCTAACCCCAGAACCCTCCCTCAGATATTCCCCTTTTGAATCCTGGGATGAGGACATTAAGCCTCCCATGTTTGGGTCCACGGGGCAAATAGGGACCCCTAGTAGAGCTGATTTAGAGTGCATGAAAGGTGTGCTTAGAGTGATGGGCGACCTTGTGAGTGTGAAAATAGAAGATGGACACCCAGCCCAACCAGCTGCCAATTTGGGGAGGGGTCCCCATCACTACAAGCATGTCCCCAAAAAGTGCAGGAGCGGTCCCAAAGGCCTCATAAAGGCAAGACACATGTGATATGCCTCTCCCCCGTCCTCTCCATTATCAAGTGAGGACGATGACGATGAGAGCTCCGAAGATGAGAAAGATAGGAGCAATAAGAGTGGTGAATAGTGTTCGGGAATCCCGGGTGGGGGGACTGTAGTGAAGATGAGAGCTCCGAAAATTGGGGCAAGGTGGGTTGCAAATCACGTGTTCGTGGACCTAGGGTGGGGGACTCGAGTTTGAGGAGGACCAGGCTAAAGCAAAGTGGACAGTCGCCTCACTCTCCATCGCAGAGTGATAGAGCAGCAAGCTCCCCATCGTGAAGCAGTAATCAATCCACATTGCGAAGCGATTTAAGCACAGACGATAGCTTGTCTGGGGTTGACCGGAAGCACTGGGTATACAAGAGGGGAAAGTCTTCTGCTTATAAACATGGCGGATCTAGGGAATGGTTATTCGAAATTGGAAATTATATGAGAGTCTTCACAGACTGCCGGATATTGTCATTTTTATGTTGATTCTTTAATATATTTAAATCAAAAACTAGTCATCTCATAATTATTTTTGCCGGTAGAGAAGCTTACCCCTTTGCCGTAAATATTCTGTGTTTACATTGTTCCTATTCTCAGTAACAAGTGTCGCGTGACCATTGCTAAATATAGACTGAATTGGGCCGGTCGTTTGAGCCGAATGTAGTAGTTATCGTAATGTTCAGTTTAATACCGAATAATCCATGTTTGGGATGATGAAAACGTGTGTATAGTTATTAATTGAAACATAAATATACCATTGCATATGAATACACAAAAAAAAAATTCTAGAAATAATGATATCTACAATTTAAAATGTTTTTTCAACTGTAGGTATCGGATGTAATTTACTTCACTTCGACGTTCATAATTTAAAAGGAAATAAATGTAAATTGATTGACTTGAACTAGTTGTCTCCTTTGGCTGAAAATTGTTAGCACATGGTTTTAGTTTTTTGGGCATGTCAAAATGATTCAATGGTTCGACGTAAAAGTTCAGCTATTTTAAAAGAAAATTTTCCTGGCCGCATGCGCATTAGCGCGTGATTCCCCGATTGTGTTTTGTTTATAACGGTATTTATATAGATAAACGGGTTGGTTTGAGAGTGTATGCTAACATTTCTAAAATATTTTTTCCTCTCCAATCGTCTTTGGAGGGGTAGGCAGAGGGGTAGAATCCCCCCAAATTCATGTTCATTTTATCATGTTTTATTCATGTTCATTAAAGGTCTTCATCATGATCCCTGCATTGTTTCAGGTGCTATCTCGCTCGCATCAAAAGAGCAGTGGCAAAAAAAACAATAAACGTGGCTCCAGCATAAATGGAGTTTCTACGATAGAATTTGCAGCAACTCTGCAGTTCAGGGGTGAGAAGGTTCTAGGCCCATTTTCCATATTTTATCTCGATGTACATGGAAGATGGGCCTGGCATGTTCATGCCTGTTAGGTGCCATATAACCTTTTCATGTGTTGGTGCGCCTTTAAACCCCCAATTCAATTCAAATCAAGTGTTTGAAAATGTTAATAAATGTTAGTTTCACGTTAACTGTTCTTACTAAGTGTATACCAATCCCTATCAAAACAAAACATAATATGAAAGGCTTGAATCTTAATAGTTGTCAAACTTTTTATACTTAAATAGCATCTACAGCCGTATTGTGATATGTATTGTAATATGGTTCAGAATATTGCAATGTATTGCAATACTTTTTTTGCTGTATTGTGCAGCCCTCCTAAATGCTTTATTAATGTTGTGCCAATTGTCTCTTACAATTGAAAACTAATCAAAACTGACCTAAAATGGTGACAAGCGATAGTAATTTTTCACAATCGAGTTCCGTTTGACTCCGATAATTTCTTTCGTTATTCTTACTCCTATGAAATTCATCATGGCTTATATGGTTACCGTACAATTTCTCTAATCTTGTAACTAGGTTACATATAATTCTACACTCTACTTGGTCCACTATAGAATTGGCAAGGTGACTGAAAGCCAAAGGTACAAAATGAAGGCTAGGGTCCTTTTTGGTAGGGAGGCAGGGATAAACATAGAATATAAACTAATGCTTATATTATTATTATCATACTTTTTTTTCCAGGTTTGTATGGTGACAATGGAATACTGCCAGCAAAACTTGTCATTGATAAAGGTAAGTATCTGTACAAGGGTCTGTGAAATTCACTTTTAACAAGTATAGAAATAAGGTGCTAGGTAAACCCAGTTCCATATGACAGGCTGACAATTCCATTTGACAAAGGCAGTTTCATGTGACAAAGGCTGATAATTCCATGTGACAGTGGCTGACAATTCCACATGACATAGGCTGACAATTCCATGCGACATAGGCTGACAATTCTGTGGAACATAGGCTGACAGTTCTGTGGGACATAGGGCTGACAATTCCATGTGACAAAGGCTGACAATTTCATGACATAGGCTGACATTTCCATGTGACAAATGCTGACAATTACATATGACAAAGACTGACAATTTCAAATGACATAGGCTGACAATTACATATGACAAAGACTGACAATTCCGTATGACATAGACTGACAATTCCATATGACAAGGCTGACAATTTCAGATGACAAAGGCTGACAATTTCATATGACAAAGCAGGGTTCTGGAAATATTTCAAAAGTCACTTGCCATGCCCATAATGCCACTTGCCCTGCCCATAATTTGGACCATTATACTTAGTTAGAAAAGGGAGAATGTATTTTATGAATTAGTTGTACATTGTATTTATTCATATAAAAAAATCAAATGGTTGCATTTTCTTCTTTTGTGTCTATTACATCTTTGTGTTATTGTTACTTAAATCATAAAATGATGAGACAGTATACAACCTCATTTTATTCCGCCCTCCCACCCCACCAATCACCACACACACAACCCCATAATTTTTGATGACCATCCAAAAAAAATGCTTGGCAGCTAGTGTATGGAACTTTTAATGTCACAGTGTGTACAATTAACCAGTTGACAGAAAAAAAAGAAGCTATTGTATTCATTTAAATGTACGACAAGAAGAAACAAGACAAAAACTTTAATAAAAATATTCGCTTGGCCCCCAATTTCTGCAACCATGGTAACGTTCCTACGGCTTTGTATTTTAACAAAGGGTATTATATGAAAGCATGAGGCAAGTTGTTTAAGAAGTAGTAGCAGTAACCTTATTTATCAAAAGCGAAAGTTCAGAACTTGAGAAAAAGTTCCGTGATTGGTTCTGAAATCGCGTAAACCCATGACATGCGCATTGAAAGGCTGACAATTATATCGGACATAAGCTGACAATTCTATGGGACAATGACAGTTCCATGTGACATATGCTGACAATTTCATATGATATAGGCTGACAATTTCATACAAAGGCTGACAAATTCATATGACAGGCTGACAATTCTATGGTTCTATGGGACATAAGCTGACATTTCCATATGACCAAGGCTGACAAATCCATGTGACAGAGACAGAGAATTTCATCAGAGATGCTGACAATTTCATGGGACATAGGCTGACAATTTTATGGGACAGAGTTTGACAAATGCCAACAGTTCCATGTGACATAGGGTGACAAATTCCAACAATTTCATGTGACAGTGGCTGACACAGGTGACAAAGTTAGATGATTGTCAATCTGGTGCAAAATCAAATAAGAATATTCACATTTTACAAATGCTGAAATATCTTATTTTAACCACGGGTGTAGATAAAAAAGCTTGCATGCACTGTCAGCAATAATGTCTATATCATTAACAACTGCATGACATGTGTAAATAAACATACAAAACATGGATTCCATTTGTGATGTCAATGCCAAAATGTCAGTGGAATGCAAGAAAAATAATCAATCATGGGTATCCGGTTCAAGAATGAAATTCAAACCCTCGGTATTACTGTTGTAGCATAAGCTGGTCCTCTACCAACTTTGTCTTAATGGTGATAAGGGTGAATAAGTTGACTGTCCCCAGGAGTCAGTGTTACATTGTGTTATGTTAGAACAATTAAAACAAATCTTACATGAACTTACCAGACCTCTTTTATCTCGCCCGCTGTTGCAAGTATCTACAATGGACAAGGTCTCTTTTGTGTTTTAAAGGTTCATGCAGTAATATACATAGTTCTTAAAGTGCCGGATTTTACTCAACTCAAACTTGGTTGCAGTCTTTTTCTCTTTGTCTTTAACTCATTGTCATATGAAGATTTCGGTATCTTTATCTGTAAATTCTTAGACTTTTATAGTAATGGCACCGTCCGTCCGTCCGTCCGTCATTCCGAAGTTCGTGTTCGGACCGTAACTTCTCAACCCCTGCAGGGATTTTTAAATAACTTGGCACAAGTGATCACCATAACAAGACGATGTGTCCCCAGCAAAATCCAGGTCCGTACCTCAAAGGTCAAGGTCACACTTGAAGTTCATATGTCAAAAACAGGTACGCAATTTCGTGTCCGGACCGTAACGTCACAACCCCTGCAGGGATTTTTAAATTACTTGGCACAAGTGATCACCATACAAAATGATGTGTCCCCCGCAAAACCCAGTTCCGTACCTCAAAGGTCAAGGTCACACTTGAAGTTCATAGTTCAAAAACAGGAAGCAATTTCGTGTTTGGACCGTAACGTCACAACCTCTACAGGGATTTTTAAATAACTTGGCACAAGTGATCACCATAACAAGACGATGTGTCCCCCGCAAAACTCAGATCCGTACTTTAAAGGCCAAGGTTACACTTGAAGTTTATAGGTCAAAAACAGGTACATAATTTCGTGTCCGGACTGTAACGTCACAACCCCTGCAGGGATTTTTAAATTACTTGGCACAAGTGATCACCATAACAAGACGATGTGTCGCACGCAAAACACAGGTCCGTACCTCAAAGGTCAAGGTCACACTTGCAGTTCATAGGTGAAAAACAGGTATGCAATTTCGTGTCCGGACCGTAACGTCACAACCCCTGCAGGGATTTTTAAATAACTTGGCACAAGTGATCACCATAACAAGACGATGTGTCGCGTGCAAAACCCAGGTCTTCAAGGTCATGGTCACACTTGGAGGTCAAAAGTCAAATTGTGTCCGGTCAGTAACACTGGCATTCATGGACGGATTTTAAAATAACTTGGCACAAGTGCTCACCACAACAAGACGATGTGTCGCGCACAAAATCCAGTTCTGTGGCTCCAAGGTCAAGGTCACATTTAGAGGTCAAAGGTCAAATCGTGTCCAGTCAATATCTTTTGCATGCCTGGACGGATTTTCAAATAACTTGGCACAAGTGCTTACCACAACCAAATGAGGTGTCGTGCACAAATTCAGGTCCATGGCTCCAAGGTCAAGGTCATACTTAGAGGTCAAAGGACACTTCGGGGGCATTTATCACTAACAGTGATATTTCTTGTTTGATTATTCTATTGATTGAATTGAGTTATAATATTTCTGAAATCTGCGTCACATTTAACCCTTCGTCCGCTATGAATGTACAATGACCTGTCTTTTCTTTAAATTTAGACCATCCATTTATATTACAAAGGAGTGTTTTTGAGAAATGACTGATGAGCAGCCAGACATTGTAAACCTTGATCAGCCTGTGAGTTACTTACTTAGTTCTCAGAGAAAAAAAGACAAATAACATCTCTCTTTTTTCAATAACAGAATCCAAATCATGGGATGATCTACTTAACGGACAACCAACCCTGCTGAAGCTGATGCCCAAAATTGGATTGGATGTACAGCAGGGAATGGATCTTCTGTGCATTGTGGGAATGGCAGTGGCATTCATGTGCATCGTGTGCAAGCCCATGAGGGACGCCGTGTCATTTATACTGCTGTGGATGCTCTACTTCTCACTCTACCAGGTCATTATCAGCTGTTGCTGCTGTTGCTGCTGTTGTTGTCACATTCTCATATGATCTAATTTAATTATGAAATAAGTATTGATATTTTATCACGATTTGTTCTAAGGCCACATAAAAAATTATGTGTGGTTCAGGTAACCCGACCGACCCTATTTTAAGGGGCCGACCCTTAAACTTTTTATGCAAAAAATAATAAAAAAATAATAACATTTGTTGCTAATGCAAAAAAATCGAAATATGTTATATTATAATATCCATAAATTCTTAGATCGTTTTAAGATTAATTTTGCACCCACGGTTAATAATGAGTTAATGTATGCCTTTTATTGCAGGTTGGACAGACCTTTTTATGGTTTCAATGGTGAGTTCTCTTTCTCTGCTTCACGCCACTCAGAAGGCTCCAAGTTAGCGATTCTGAATGGTCTTCATTCATTGTGTTTAAATTAAAAAGTTGTCTCAGTAATCACTAAAACACATTTTGACAGCTCTACTGGCAAAAGGTCAAACAAGCTTACGTGCAAAGTCTGTTATCGTCCACTTCTGTTACAGGTTTTGGTTTTTCACTCACTTTGTCGTGATGATTTGTTTAAAGAAGATCTTAAACAAGCTTGACAGTTGTCAAAATTAGCGTGTGTGTTCCAGAGATGCTGCCCATGATAATTTCATTTCGTGAACAGGATTACTCCATTACACGATTACTGGTTTCCCGATTTTTACCAAATTTGTTTTGAATGTTACAATAAGTCGAGCTCGACAATCAACAGAATATGTGCATCTGCAACAGAGTTATTTCCCTTGATTATCATTTATATAAGAATATAATGTCATGGTCTGACAGGCCCTTTTGTTTATAAACTGACTCTAATAACACAAGTTACATTTATAAACCCTTCCACTGTATCATATGTTTTCAGGGACATCCTGTTACTGGAGGCGGGTTTCATCACAATTCTCGTTGCACCGTTAAATGTACAGATGCCTGTGAAGCGATTCCGGTTATCCTTCTATCATCATCATGACGGTATCACGATGTGGCTCTTACGCTGGCTGTTGTTCCGACTCATGTTCTCCTCCGGCGTGGTGAAGCTGACGAGCAGATGTCCCACATGGTGGGGTCTCACAGGTGCGTTTCTGCATATTTTCATATTTATCAAGTTTTTGATGAGTTTAATTCGATCCTATCTTCTCTCTAATAAAATCTTCGAATTTCAGCCCCATCACCTCAGTCATTACAGAGTTATGTCCCTTGAAATAGTAAAATTTCATGAAAGTAATGTTGTCCAGACCCTAACTTGGGTATTTGTTATCCAATCTTTTCCAAACTGGGTCAGATTTTATATGGGCACAATGTCTCTTTGTATTGGACAAGTTTGATAATCAGCACCATCACCTCAGTAATTCTAGGGTTATGCTCCTTGGAATAGTAAAATTTAACGAAATTAATGTTGTCCAGGGACTCCAGACTCTAACTTGGGTATTTGTTATCCAATCTTCTGCAAACTTGGTCTAATTGTATAAAACAGAACTGTTTGCAATATTTTGTCAGTCCAATATTTCAAAGACAATTTCCTTAGTAATATGTGAAGCAATAGTTGGGGCATCCATGTCCTATGGACACATTTCTATTTTATGGTTGAAGTAGATTTTTCTTTGAAGTCCTATTCCCATTTCACAGATAGCATTCTTATAAAACTGTGTTGTGAATCATGCTTCAGCATATACAGTTCATTTAAACGACAAAGTAAAGAGAAAATGTCTCTGACAGTACAAGTCAGTATAAAGAAACAAGATATATTTTTGAACACATTACTGATCATTACTTGGTTTCATGCATTTCCATTCCGATAATCCATGTGTTAATTGTCATCAAACTGTGTACAGTCATATATTATATTTATCTTCCAACTAATGTTTCTACCATACAAATACAGCTACTCTATACTATCCTAATATTTTCCGCCCAACTGCTCTATTATGCTAGTTTGATGACTTAAAAAGTCAGGAATCAGCCATTTAAACTACAAATATACACAATATTTTGTATGCTTATCAATTTAGAAACACAATACATTATCACAATACATTATCAAAAGAAAGTATTTTTTCATCTATATTAAAATGCCGAAAAGTTTTTTTGTCAAAGTTACTTCCCCTGACAAACTGTACATTTCCATTGTTTTTCAGTTAAATAATGTTATTTAAGACAGTAAAAATACATGGTTAGTAATTTAGAATTTCAGTTGTATTTTGGCTCATTTCGGAAAGTGATAAATACTCGCCAGAGGCTCGCATTTATCACTTTTCTTACACTCGCCAAAATACAGCTAACCATGTAATTCTTATATACATATTACCTTCATTTTCCTACAGTGGGATACAAAACCCAGTATCACTTCTAGAGGTCCATATCACTATACTACTTAAAATTGATTTCTGTATCACTATACTACAAACGTCGTATGACATAGACGTTGTGTGACATCGCCGCCTAACTGTATAAACAAACTAGTCTACTACATGGTGCTGTAATAGTTTACAAGCTTTCTTATGAAGCTATATAATAAATGGATTAATAGAGTAAGTTTTCTGAAACTCTTGTGGATATGCCATATCTCCAAGATCTCACTCGAGGCTAAAGCTTCTTGTGAAATCCTGATTTTCATGAAACCTTACCAGAAGCATCAGCATGAAGTGGAGATGCTCATATTGTTTTGCTTCGATGATTTTTGACAGAGTTGTGGCCCTTTGAATGTTTTCACCAAAAAACATCTTATCCCCACTATTTCTCCATAACCCCTTGATGGAGTTGTAACAAACTTTGTGAGAAGCATCAGTATCAAGTGGAAGCAAAGGGAAGCAATATTGTCCCCGCTATATGTGACACCACAAACATAAAAGGGTTGACAAGGCCAGAAAAAAATGTGTTTCTGGTTACTCAGCTGAAAAAATTAGGGTAGGTAGGTATATATATATATATATATATTTTTTTTTTTTGCCCATTTGGTCTGGACGATGTTAAAGGTATCTTTGACTTTGTCAAGTAATTAATTTGTAGTGATTTTGCAAGGAGAGAAGGAAAATAACCTCATGATATCTAACTTGTTTGTTTTGAATAAAATAAATTGAAAACAAATATTTTCTACCATTATGAGTTTATTTGTTGACGGACGGCAGACGGAGTGGACAGGCAAAAAGTGATCACAATAGCTCTGACCCTGAGAGTTCCATCTTACATGTGGCTGTGAAAGATTGAATTTTATAATTTTCTGAGGGTGGATGGTATTGGAAGAACAAATCTGCTGGCAGCATGTCATGATTAATATTTTTCATAAACTTCTGCTCTGTCCCATGGCTGCAATTTCCAGTTTAATAGCCAAAACGGACGCACAGTGCACCATGGAGGCGCATGTTTCATACTCAATCTTTTCGTACATTACCGATTCGTACCCAATTTTTTCGTACTTTTTTTTTTTTATGATAAAAAACTCTAGGGTAGGCACCAAAAAATAGGGACGATCGGAACCAGAAACACAGGTTTTTTTTTTTCTGGCCCAATAGATTATTGGAACGGTGTCAGTGGCAAAAAGGCCACTCAGGGGGATTAAACCAGGTTCTAGGGTGCACCAAACCTCACACTTACCCTATTGTCATATCAATGAAACAGGACAGTGTGAAACAAAAAGAAATCCACGCACGACTGTATGCTCTAACAACGCATATCGTTGTGAGGTTCTGGTTTGATTTATTTTGACGGAGTTATGGCCCTCTGAATGTTTTCACACAAAAATATTGTCCTCACTATTTCACCATAACCCCTTTATGGGTTTTCACGAAACTTCATGAGAAGCATCAGTATGAAGTGGAAATGCAAATGTCATCTCATTTTGTTCGATGATTTTTGACAAAGTTATGACCCTTTAAATATTTTACTACAGAAATCTTGTCTGCTATTTCTCCATAACCTCTTGATGGATTTTCAACAAACTTTGTGAGACGCTTCACTATGACGTGGAGATGCACATATCATCATGGGGTTCCGGTTTGATTATTTTTAATGTAGTTCTGGCCCCTCAGATAATCCCTTGATGGATTTTCACCAAACTTTGTGAGAAGCATCAGTATGACGGATATGTGATTATTGTCAACGGGTACTTGTTTGCAGGGGTATTAATTTTATCACCTTCAGTGATAGGCTCACGTTGAGACTGAGATTGACGTTGATATAGAATGTAATTGAATGTATGTGAAAGTCCATCCTATACAACAAAAAAAAGCATAATTTAGTGATATGTTCATGTCATTGGTTTGCAAAAATGAACTTTTGCTTTTGATAAACAAGCCTACTACTACTCATTAAGCAATTCCAACGAAAGACCCTGTGCTTAACCTTTCTTTTATATATTACCCTTCAGTTTATTTTAACAAATACTCTGGTGTAGGAATGTAGGAATGCTATACATATAGAGGACACAATATAATGAACAAAATCAGGGGTCGAATTTCACTCTTACGGACTTGCAAAATGCGAGTTGATTTTTCAGATTGCTACTGAAAATTTCAAGCATTTGCTTTAAATAGCACACACTTGATTGAATATCACCGACGACAGACTGACAGAACCAACAAATGGTCCGACGACATAATATGTAGTCAAACCTCTCTCCAAATCCACATGATTATTTGCGTAACTTCATTGTCAAACAAAAATAAGTAAATGCAGTCTGTATCAGATTGACGCTTATCCAGTAAACAAGACTAGTGCAAGCGTCTATATGAATGAATCGATATCAACTTCCGGTAAGATAACTCGGGACTTTACACAATCAATTATCATGGCAGAATCGTCTGCTCGCAAAATCGTGTTATGTTGAAATGTTTGTCCAACATTTATGTACATTTATGCAGCAAGTGTTTTGTTGATAAAATAAATATAACTCTGATATGTGTCTTGTTAATAATCATTTTTATTATTAGGTAAGGTTCAAAATTCATAGTTTCATACAGGAAAATTACCTTATCATCAACACAATAATGAATTATAACAAACAAATGACAGTGACAGTCTAGTATATAGTCAGTTATCACATAATAAACGTCTTCCATATACTAAAACACTATTCTGAAACAGAATTTACATCCCGTTATTACTTGGAAAAAAATTGCTAGTGAGAACCGATTTTAGCTAGTAGATTTTTAGTCAATGGATATTTTTAGCTAGTGGCTAAATTTGTGAAATTCGATCCCTGCAAAATAGCTGTTTCTGTCAACAGGCTGATTTTTTATACACAGTGAAAGTAAAATATCCATACACAAACACGTCTTTTGGGGGTGTCATCACATAATTTAGACAAAAATATTGTGGGACAAAAACAGATACTCACACCTCTCACCACCACCCCACTCCCTCCAACGACCCTCTCTTTCGGATTATTAGGGCTTGGCCTGTTCCGACACATGAAATACAATTGGTAAGAGTACAAAGAAGAAACACAGGAATTTTAACCTATTATTTTATACGAAATGGAATAAATACAATGTATTATTAACTCATAAAATAAAATACCTTCTTCCTTTGTTTTCTAATGGATATGAATTATAAATATAATGGCCCAAATTATATAGTAATGCCATTGAACACGCTTCTCACAAACAATCGTACAACTCCCAAGTGTTTTTCAATTGTGGGGCAAGTGATTTTTTCATGGCATGGTAATGTGGTTTTCAAAATATTTCAAGAACCCTGAAGTTATTAAAAAATAAATTGGACAGAAATGTCAGTTGAATTAATTCATACCAAATTTAGCGTTCCTGACTAATGTTTTTGATGTTCATGTTTTGTAGAATTTAACTAAAGCATACAGTCGTGTACGAGGGCTGTTACAGAAGTCTGTGTACTGATCTTATAATTTTGTTACGACCTTAAAGATCGAAATAAAAAATAAATCGTCGGGAGCTATAATATTTACTTCCTTAGATTGTATAATTTCACAATGCTCTTAACAAAACTGTCCTGTGTAAGAGTGTTCTCAGATCATATGTGTCATGAGCACGGAGCAGAACGCCGACATTTTTGACCTCGCATGGATTCTTTCACGTTGATGCTGCGCTGATATGTTTATATTTTTTCTTCTCCCATTAAAAATGTAGGCCTCCAGTGGGCACTGACTTTTCTCATGTTCAAATCATTCTTTAATATTCTGTGAACAGTAGCAATATCCACATCTAAAGTGCTGGAAAGATCAAGCACAGTCAATTGCCTGTCTTCATAAATTAACGCTTTTACGCTGGCAATAATTTGCTGACACTTACTGTCCTTCCTATCTCTGATCATCTTCATTTGACTAATGACCTTTGCGAAGTCGCTGTGCATCTTAAATACTAAAGTTCTGTAAATTTTCTGTCCCATTCCAGCGTTTTCTATCAACTTAAATGCTTGTTTCGGTATTTTCCTAATCTCACACAAATTGTTATAGCCGCGCGCTGCTCCGTGACGCAAACCAACGTCATGTTTTTGGTTGTTTTAGTCACCAACATCGTACAGCAGAAGTCAAAATGGTGCGTCAAGTGATGTAGTATAAGTAGGAATAATTATAAACGATAGTGAGATGAGAAAACGATCTAATGAATATAAAAAGTGCTGCTCCATGCAACGCAACCAACCTTACTTTGATTGAATTTTTAAACTAAATATGACAGCAATGCTTGATTTTACATTGAATCACTTAAGAACATATGTGAAATTATAATTAGGCAAAATATCAAGATGATATAAAGGAAAATATGAAAATTACAGGATAAGGACTTCTGGAACAGCCCTCGTATATGTATGCCTAATAAAATCTGCAATTTGTCCATCTGCTGAGTTGAGTCATATAAAAAGCATTGCGATCCATGATGGATTAGTCCCAGGTAAAAACGATTTTAATGGCTTATTTTTCCAAGCAGTTGTGATAGATGTTTGTTATGTGATAATATTAAGTCTGAGTGGAAATTCACACTGGCAAAAAAGCAACTTCTGCAATAGTATCGCAGAAAAAAGCAAATTTGTAGTATCTATATGCTTCCGTGAAGCTTTTTTTTTGGTGAAAAAACATTCACCTTGTTTGTTTCAGTGTTATCTTGTTTCCTTTAACTTGTAATGCCTTGTATGGTGGACTCTTGTTAGCTCTACTGATCAGAGATCAGCAGAGCTTATGCCGTGGTGCGGCGTCCGTCGTCCGTCTGTCCGTAAACTTTTATTTGTAGCGACAACTCCTCTGAAACTACTGGATGGATATTCATGAAACTTTACAGAAATGTTGCCCATAAAGTCTAGTTGATCCTAGCAAAAATTCATGTTGATGTGAAATCCAAGATGGCCGCCAAAGCTAAAAATAGAGTTTTAAAATACAAGTTTGTAGCGACTACTTCTTGAAAACTATAAGTGATATTGATATGGGACTTTTTCTAAAATGATCAGCATGACATGATGTTGATCCTTGTCAAAAATCGTTTTGATTCAACATTAAACATGGCTGCCAGTGGCCATCTTTGTTTACATAGAGTTATATAGTAAAAACTTGTAGCGACTACTCCTCTGAAACTACTTGACGGATTGTCATGAAACTTTACAGGAATGTTGCTCTTGATGTCTTATTGATCCTAGCAAAGTTTCAGATCTGCCAGAAATTCAAGATGGCCGTCACAGCTAAAAATAGATTTTTAAAAAATAAGTTTGTAGCGACTACTTCTTGAAAACTATAAGTGATATTGATATGGGACTTTTTCTAAAATGATCAGCATGACATGATGTTGATCCTTGTGGAAAATTATTTTGATTCGACGTTAAACATGGCTGCCAGTGGCCATCTTTGGTTACATAGAGTTATATAGTAAAAACTTGTAGCGACTACTTCTCTGAAACTACTTGACGGATGTACATGAAACTTCACAGTAATGTTGCTCTTGATGTCTAGTTGATCCTAGAAAAATTTCAGGTCGGCCGGAAATTCAAGATGGCCGCCACAGCTAAAAATAGATTTAAAATAAATAAGTTTGTAGCGACTACTTCTTCAAAACTATAAGAGATATTGATATGGGACTTCTTCTAAAATGATCAGTATGACATGATGTTGGTCCTTGTCGAAAATCGTTTTGATTTGACGTTAAACATGGCTGCCAGCGGCCATCTTTGTTTACATAGAGTTATAGAATGAAAACTTGTAGCGACTACTCCTCTGAAACTACTTGACGGATTTTCATGAAACTTCACAGGAATGTTGCTCTTAATGTCTAATTGATCCTAGCAAAATTTCAGATCGGCCGGAAATTCAAGATGGCCGCCACGGTTAAAAATAGATTTTCAAAAAACAAGTCTGTAGCGACTACTTCCTGAAATCAAAATCAATCAGTAGAGCTTCAAGGTCATTGACCTCTTGTTTTTAACTAACGCTAGCATTTACCTCGTATGCTTCAATCACACTTTTAACCCATTTAAAAAATGAGGCCACGTCAGCGCTCTTGCCAACCATCTCTTCCACTTGAAGGTCCCCAAGGTACTCTTTGGCTTTCTTGACGGTAGAGGCCGTCAGTTTATTTATGTCTAACTGATGAATACGAGCAATCAGGCTCTTTGTCTTGTTCTTGCTTATAGTCGTTATTTCTTGTTTCATTTTGTCCCAGCTTGATATGATGCTGTTGTCGGAACCGAGAATTACAAAGGTCGCTTTCATAACAGTCATAATCTTTGACTCTGCCTGATTGTAAGATTTGAGTGTCAAGATTACTTGCGTGTCAACCGTTCTGATTTTCTTGAGACTCTCCTCAAGCCTTTGAAGTTTCCTCCTCAGGTCGTCTGCTTCTCTGTAGAGGCGCCTTATGTGTGGGTTTCTATGAATTCTTATTTGTCTAGCCATGAAGAGAACTCTCTGCAACTCAGGCACCTGTCGCAGTTCAATTGCGTTATTCAATTCTTTAGTCATTTCATTGATCTGCTCCTCCAGGAATTTCCCTTTGTCTTCCTCGCATGTTACAAGGTAGTTGCATACATTTCCTTTATCAGTAGTGTTAAGAGTTGCAAATATCATGATTTTGATCTCCATACGTTTTTTCCCGGGTGCTAAGTCCAGGAATACTGGTATACTGAGAGTGTCACCATTTTGTGTAAAATCATCCTTTGCAATCTCGCCATCAGACACGGAATCGGAGGAGACGGGAGGTCCTATTTCCTGTATTGAATATCGGAGTTTGATATCTTTGGTTGGAGCTTTTAGAAGAATTTTGAACTTTATTTCAAATGATCCTGGATGGCATTTAAAGTTCCCATTTTGCTGAGAAGCAGCACCAAGTCCACATTGTCTCAAATAAGGATTTGGACCCCAGCCGATGTCCTCCATCCTTGGAAAAAACACTTGCCAATCAGGGACTGTTTTAACGTTGACTTTGTAGATCGCCACCCAGTCAAAGTCGACAGCATCACTAGCTTTCTTTTTGTTTGGCCCAATATAAATGTGATCAGCTCCGATTATTTCGAGTTTATAGTCACCAACTTTTGGGAATCTTACTTTAATAGAAACTGCAGTCACTGTGTATGTTTCTGGATCTTGAATAGCGTCATCTTCTTCTTCATCCCCATCATTTCCAAGGTCACTGTCTTCATGGCTTCTCACTTTGTATACAAAATCCAACTGGACGTCTTTCTTCTCAGGTTCTTCTATTACCCATAGTTTCTTGTCTGTGTGGAATCGACTCGTGATGCAGTTAAATTCCTGGTTTTCTGCATTGTTTGGATCCAGTTGGAATATAATCTCAACTTCTCCATCCGTTGCTTCCACTTGACAATCTCGATTTGTCAGGATATCCATTTTCATTTGGAAGAATCTCTGCTTTAAGAATGCCTGACGTTCAAATGCTTTCATGCTTATTGGAGATTGTATCAGCTGCCATTGTTGGTTCTCTGGAAAGTGAGAGTAGATCAAGTCCTTAGGTTCGGGAAATAAATAGTATGGATCTGGAGTCTGTCTAAGATCTGTCAGCGCCCCCCAGAATACATCAACAATTCTCCACTCTCCGTCCACTAATACAGCATTCCATTCTCTCACATGCTTCTCTGACATTGTTTCTCCGACATCGTATTTACTACCTTTGACATAACCCTTGACAATAACACACGGAATTCCAGCATAGCTACACAGCAGAGAAAATAGTGCCGCGTACGAGTTCTTTTTATCTTTTAATTTTTTCAACTGAAAGATGACTGTTTGGAAATTCGCAGTCAGTCTGTTAGCTGTTTTCCTCACATTTTGAGAAGCCAACCATTTATACAAAATTCGAACTCGGTCAGCATCGTTAACTGTGGTATTTGCTACGTAGGCATTGATCAGTTGTCTCACAAGAGATGCAACTGTCGTGTTGTCGTCAAAGTGAAAATCTATTTGTGGCTCCTCCATTTTGAAGATTACATTGCTAGAGGGTGGGTGGGGTTCCGGAATTTCTTTTCCAATTTCTTTGATTTTCTTACGATTATTTGTATACACAGCATGGCTTTCAACATACTCAAAGTAACCTAAACCTGGGTCATATGTTACCATAATAAAAAACCCGTTACTGTCTTTCGAGTTTTTGGATTTTGCCTGCAAGTCTAATTCAGTTGATAGCTTATTCCCCATGTTCACTCTTTCATATAATCAGGCTTCTGTGTTTATGTATGGGTATTGTGTATGTCCTGAGCAAATGACTTTGAAAGTCGTGTTAGATTTCTCATGAGGCTTCTTTAATCTTCTGGAACCTAAATCGAATTCCTGATGCCGTTGTTGTTTTGGTTACTTGTGTGAATCTAAAAAAACAAAATTGAATATGATTTTCTCCTTTCATAAGCAACCATGTGTATCTAAAAAATAAAAAATGAAATGAGATTTTCTCTTTTCATAAGCCACCGTGAGTATCTTAAAAAAAAAATGAAAGAGATTTTCTCTTCTTAAGCCAAAGGCGTCTCCATGGTTAACAACGTTGCATTGTAAACCGTCTCGCCTCTCACCGCTGCGAGTTCAAATCCCACTGAGAGCTCGACTTGTAAGTGAGGAAGTGTCTGTTCTTACGGATGGCGGGATGTGTACAGTACTGGTTTTACCCAGGAAAACTCGGTGGTCTGCTTCCAACACAAAAAAAATCAACTGCATATATAACCTTACATGTGTTGAAAATGACATAAAACACCATACAAACAAACAAACTCTTCATAAGCCACCATGTGTATCGGAAATAAAAAATTAAATGAGATGTTCTCTTTTCATAAGCCACCATGTGTATCTATTTTTTTTTAAATTGAATGAGATTTTCTCTCTTTTCATAAGCCACCGTGTGTATCTAAAACAAATTAATGAGATTTTCTCTTTTACACTGTGTGTATCTAAAAACAATAAAATTGAATGGGATTTTCTCTTTTCATAAGCCACCGTGTGTATCTAAAAAAAAATGAATGAGATTTTCTCTTTTCTTAAGCCACCGTTCTGTTTGAATATGGCGTTCTTCTATCATGTCTGTGCTATTTCAACTATTATTGCTCATTGGATATTTTAAGGAAACTTTTCAATCAACACTGAGTCAGTACTAAAATCTTCAGAAATATAGAAACAAACTTTTTTTTAACAAAGTTATATCTATAATTATAATCTTCATTTAGGTTATAAAATGATCTTATAATGTCTCTTAAACCAGCTTCTGTGAACAACATTTTCCATATAAATATGATTTTATTAGATATACATATTTGTTTCTCTGTGTAACACACAAATAATTTGATAACAAAATATTTACCTGTTAAAATGTTCCGACTAGATATGTTATCAAAATCATTATAAACATTCAACTCCATACACTCCACAGTATTGATTCAGTTTAACATTCCTTCAAGAGGACAATTAGGGCTATATTTATGGGTAGTTGATCAATCAGATTTCAGGCTATGGGTTAAAAGTTGTGTGTATTTAAAGGCACATCGATATATGAAACAGTTCCTACTGATGAGAAATGAAAAATGAAGTAGAAAATTAATTTGGTTTAAACAGTATTTATTCAAGAAATGTGATGAACAATGTTTCGATAGTACATGATTGTACAGGATTTGAAAACTTATGTAAATTCATCTCCTTCAATTAGAAAATTAATTTGATAAAAGATTTATAGGTAAAACTGTTTACAATAAGTAAAGGATGATATTATGGTAAAATATTCATACTTTGCTCGAGTGTATGTATGTTATGAAATGTTCTGCTCGATAAATTGCAATATGCAGCGAGTAAATATTGGGTTAACTGTAGATTTATTCATTTTCTCCGTAAGCGGAGACTTTAAACCCAAATTACGACTGTTAAACAACTGATATACTGGACTATATTATAAGACTATCCCAAAAACAACAGAAAAAATATGTCTTACTGTTGGATATATGTAATGACATACCTTGAAAGTATGCCATTAGTATTTGAATCATTTCTTATTTTGTCTCATCATCATCTTCATCATCATCATCATCATCATCATCATCATCATCATCATCATCATCATCATCATCATCATCATCATCATCATCATCATCATCATCATCATCATCATCATCATCATCATCATCATCATCATCATCATCATCATCTTCATCATCATCATCATCATCATCATCATCTTCATCATCATCATCATCATCATCATCATCATCATCATCATCATCATCATCATCATCATCATCATCATCATCATCATCATCATTCCTATAAAATTAACATAGTTAGCATGTAGTCATAAGATAAAACCCACCCATATTTTATATACTCCCTTTTCTGATGCCAACTTGTTACTTCCTCCTTCCATAGGTTTATCCAATAAATATTCAGCAAATAACACTGATCAATATGTATAATGTATGAGCCTATTGTAACAGAGTTAATGCATTGTCATGCGTGGACAACTAGAGTAATTTGAAGTTAAGAAGTTAGGGACCTATTTCAAGCCCATTGTATCGGGTGTGGGGGCACCTTAACACAGGGTTGTTAATTATTGACACCGCCACAGTCAAATTACAACTGCAGTATTATTGCTATGAATGGGCACATGTTTGAATTGTTGCAACCATTTCGTAATATGTATAAAATAGAAAACATTGTGAATGATAGGGCGGGTGGGTGGGGATTGACAAGACAAACAAGGCTGTGTGTAATCCAGATGTACATAGTTCCCTACCATATTGCCATTAAACTAATTGCTGCACTGCTGCGTGTTGATTTATAGTTGCCCTATGACAGGTTATTTTGGCGAGTGTTTCAAAAAATGTTTTGAATGTCTGTTATGACGTTGTTGCAGTAGTACCATTCACATTATTTCAAATGGTCAGTCCCCTGTTGATAGCCCAGAGTAGTGTATGAAGATGTCAAACTCCTAGTTTAGTGGGCTGAAAACACTACTTATATAGTTGAATTAATCAGATTGTCATCTGTCCTGGCCTTTTGCTTTACACATAAGTACAATATCCTTACTATGACAAGTCAATTTGGTTCTGCTACATTTGTCTGACATAAATGTATCCTTATTATTTTTTTATACAAGTAATGTGTTTTTTCTTACAGCTCTGTCGTGGCACTTTGAATCCCAGGTAAGTCATCTTGAATATTTGTTAAAAGGAACACTGGTAGCAGCCAGACTGGTTTCTGCATGACCAACCATATATTCTGTCTGGTTGCAGCCAGACTGGTTTCTGCCTGATCAACCACATATTCTGTCTAGTAGCAGCCAGACTGGTTTCTGCCTGAAGTTCTGAACAACCACATATTCTGTCTGGTAGGAACCAGACTGGTTTCTACCTGAACAACCACATATTCTGTCTGGTAGGAGCCAGACTGGCTTCTGCATGTCAGAACAACCACATATTTTGTCTGGTAGCAGCTAGACTAGTTTTTGCCTGAAGTTCTGAACAACCACATATTCTGTCTGGTAGGAGCCAGACTGGTTTCTACCTGAACAACCACATATTCTATCTGGTAGGAGCCAGGCTGGTTTCTGCCTGAACAACCACATATTCTGTCTGGTAGGAGCCAGGCTGGTTTCTACCTGAACAAACCACATATTCTGTCTGGTAGGAGTCAGACTGGTTTCTACCTGAGCAACCACATATTTTGTCTGGTAGGAGCCAGACTGGTTACTACCTGAACAACCACATATTCTGTCTGGTAGGAGTCAGACTGGTTACTACCTGAACAACCACATATTCTGTCTGGTAGGAGTCAGACTGGTTACTACCTGAACAACCACTTATTTTGTCCGGTAGGAGCCAGACTGGTTACTACCTGAACAACCACTTATTTTGTCTGGTAGGGGTCTAGATTGGTTTCTACCTGAACAACCACATATTCTGTCTGGTAGCAGCCAGACTGGTTTCTGCACGAACAACCACATATTTTGTCTGGTAGGAGCTAGACTGGTTTCTGCTTGAATGACCACTTTCTCCATTTAGTAGCAACAAGACAGGTTTTTGCCTGAACAACCACATATTAATCAGTCTCGCGAACAACTTGAAATTATTGTGAAATTCAGGTCACATAATTGTCTTTTGTTTCATTTTAAATTAAATCTTTAAATTTGAAGAAAAAATTCCAAGAAAATTGCGTGTGTATAGTCACATATCTCATATGTCAATTCGATAGCATGGCTAGGGATGGATTGATTTATTCACTATTTTCAGTGCATTCCAACACCGCTAGCCTGGTACTTCCATCACCTACCACAATGGTTTCTACAACTCAGCACTGTTGCAACCTACGTTATTGAGATAGCCATACCGTTCCTGTTCTTCGCACCCGTCAGATCTCTACGACTGTTCTCCTTCTGGTGCCAAGTAAGCTTAAGTATTAAGTCATCTTATCACTATAAGCACCTTGATCTAATGCAAAGGAATATTTCAGGTATGGTAAAATGATCTGTCTCCTGGAGTGGGCTCAGTCTGTCCGGTTACCAGTTACCACAATCCTCTTTATTATTTGTGAATGCATCATTGTTCTAGAGTAAAAGTTGTTCCAATTCTAATTTTCACACCAGTCAGATCTCGGACGTTTCTCGTTTTGGAACCCAGTAAGTCAAAATAGACATAATTAGCATCTTGGGCACCATCTAAATTTTACTTCCATTGGTCCTTGACAGCTATGCAAAAAGTAAAACAATTTAAAAACACCTCTCTGATATTTGCAATATAACATAGATATCACCGAGGTATATCCGCATATAAGCATGCCAGATTTCTCTCAGAAAATTAGAGTTAGGCTATTGGAGTACTCTCCCTTTGCTAAATACTACGCCCATGTAAATGCAAGTGTGCTAATTGAGTAATCTCCCTTGCTACATACTACATCTGACTGTAACTATCAGTCTTTCATCGGGTCATTTGTAGTGCAGCGATTGAATTTACTGCAATTTGCACTGTTTATTCAATTATTGTACAAGACCTTCGCTATGCATGGTTTGACTCCATTTCATGAAACATTAAAGACGATCTGTTCCAATATAACCATAGCTGTCAATGCCCAATGGAAGTCGAGAGTGAGATGGGGCCAAGGGCGGTTGCATCTTGGGTAGTGGTACAGTGGATTGAAGCTCTAGAGGGGCGGTTGCCCCTTGGGTAGGGCTTGAGTGGGTTGAAGCCCTAGGTGGTCTGTGGTTTGATTTTTATGAAATTTAGCATAGAGATATACTCGTAATACTGATCATATGATCATGTATTTTAATTGAAGTCGCACAACATACAGAAGCGATACGGAAATCCTGTAGAATGTATGCGTGTGAGCTTGATTTGACACAAAAATGCACATGTCTCACGCATAACGCGTAAGGCTTAAGGTATGGTAACCTTAGCTTTATTAATGAGTATTTTTAAAAGCTCATCATCAGCATTATCTTGCATGATAAATCGTGGTCAATCATTATAAATCATGATAAATCGTGGTCAGTCATTATAAATCATGATAAATCATGGTCAGTCATTATAAATCATGATAAATCATGGTCAGTCATTATAAATCATGATAAATCGTGGTCAGTCATTATAAATCATGATAAATCATGGTCAGTCATTATAAATCATGATAAATTGTGGTCAGTCATTTTAAATCATGATAAATTGTGGTCAATCATTATAAATCATGGTCAGTCATTATAAATCATGATAAATCGTGGTCAATCATTATAAATCATGATAAATTGTGGTCAATCATTATAAATCATGATAAATGGTGGTCGGTCATTATAAATCATGATAAATCGTGGTCAGTCATTATAAATCATGATAAATCGTGGTCAATCATTATAAATCATGATAAATCGTGGTCAGTCATTATAAATCATGATAAATCGTGGTCAGTCATTATAAATCATGATAAATCGTGGTCAGTCATTATAAATCATGATAATTCATTATATGGTGACCTATCAAATTAACTTAAAATGTGCTGGTAGACTAGTAAACATGTGGCACTTTGCTTCAAAAAATGCTGTCAGAAAGCAAAAAAACAACAAACTACATCTAGTTATGAAAACACATCAATGTTTTTTCCTTTTATAAGTGGTATTGAAAAACAGTAGCATTCGCAATGGCAAAAATGGCAACTTTAAACAGAAAAAGGGGGAAAATATGTTCTTTTCGGTGAGGGTAATGAAATACTGCTAGAGAATGTATACATGGTAATGTGTTTGCAAAATATTTAAGCATGCAATTATTATTTTTTGTTAGATAGTGAAAAATTCCCAATTTACCGTAAGGCAAGATGATGCGAATTTTCCCAAATGAATGAGTACAGGTACCATCCCCAAAAGGGTGAAACAAATCGTCCCATATTAACACACAAATCTATTTCTGCCACATTTCATTAAAATATTCTCATCATTGAATATTTTAGCAGTATGAAAATCTTATTTTTGAAACTTGTTACATCACATTGACGTATTGTTATGGACTTCAGTGTTGATCCATTTTCTAAGAATTTTTTGAAATTTGGAATAATAAATGAGTAAATGACTACATATTTTATTAAATAAAATTTATTAAGCAAATTAAAAGTCTTAACATAATGTGTAGTTGGATTATTATCACAGATTTGCTGTATAAATATAATAATTATAAAATTCCAAAAATAAATCTACCTATAAAAAGATAAATGACATGACTGTTCATTAAATAAAACAATATGTAAACAGATTATATAGATTTCAAATTCAAGTCCTCTAAGTCATATAAATAACATACAGCCTATACCATCAACATAATCATATTTTCTATGAACAATAAATGTTTGGACGCCTTGTACAGAAAATGGTAACTATTTTTTTAACAGGTAGCATCTTCACCAGTAAAATTCTATCAGGCCATCCTTAAAAAATTATTGGTTTGCATCTTCACCAGTAAAATTCTATCAGGCCATCCTTAAAAAATTATTGGTTTGCTGTACTCCGACCCAAAATGATTTAGGTGGGTAGGACCCTCCCCCTTTTTTTTAACCGAATCCTCTGACATAGTGTCCTATCTGTATAATACATAATATTTGTTTTAATCCTTCTCATTAATGGTTTGTTTTCAGATTGATTTATAATAAAAAATAAAATTAACAATATATAATTATACCCGCTATTGGTGTAGCTGCCTTTTTAGTGTGTAGGTCAGAGCACTGCAAACTGACACATTTTTAAGAATGGCCTCATTGAATCTGGTTGACTCAGTCACATAGCGGACTGTGCTGATTTTGCACAATTGTCAAATTGATCATAAACAACTGACTGTCCCTGAATTTAACAATACAGTCAAACCTGTATTAAAAGACCACTACAGGGAAAAGCAAAACTGGTCTCTTTACACAGGTCTTGAAATACAGGTGCACAAAAACAGTGATCTTTTAAAGCAGGTGGTCGCTTAATAAAGTTGCTTTCTAGAGCAGGTTTAACTGTATGTTCATATCAAGTTTAACAGAAATGGCTCAAAAATAGGGTAATGCTGATCTTTTCCACCGAACCTTAGAAATATGAAATACTATAAAGGCAACAATATGGTTTTCTCAAACATGAAAAATTTAACTTCTCTTCTTTTAAAAAGTTTAGCGAATTTCACACAAAACACTTTACATTGGACTTGGTAGCCCCTCATCTTATCTTTTATCATGTCATTTCATAACATTGCTGCTATTTCGCACTCAATGTTGCATTTGCATATTTAACTGTAAATGTGTTGAACTGCTACAGTTGCGTTTATTTATAGACTGATATGTAGATCTACATGGATATTAGTGAGTATAAGAAAAGACGGAAAACGTTGGAGGCAAGCTGATGTTGACAGCTTGATCAGTCATTATTATTTTACTCCAAAAAACAAACAACATTTAATCAGATCATGAAATGTGGTACTATGTGCATGTAAAATGTGCTGTTAAGTATGTACTATGATCCTCCACCCCTTCTACCAGTGAAACTCCACCCCTTCTACCAGTGAAACTCCACCCCTTCTACCAGTGAAACTCCACCCCTTCTACCAGTGAAACTCCACCCCTTCTACCAGTGAAACTCCACCCCTTCTACCAGTGAAACTCCACCCCTTCTACCAGTGAAACTCCACCCCTTCTACCAGTGAAACTCCACCCCTTCTACCAGTGAAACTCCACCCCTTCTACCAGTGAAACTCCACCCATTCTACCAGTAAAACTCCACCCCTTATACCAGTGAAACTCCACCCCTTCTACCAGTGAAACTCCACCCCTTCTACCAGTGAAACTCCACCCCTTATACCAGTGAAACTCCACCCATTCTACCAGTAAAACTCCACCCCTTATACCAGTGAAACTCCACCCCTTCTACCAGTGAAACTCCACCCCTTCTACCAGTGAAACTCCACCCCTTCTACCAGTGAAACTCCACCCCTTCTACCAGTGAAACTCCACCCCTTCTACCAGTGAAACTCCACCCCTTCTACCAGTGAAACTCCACCCCTTCTACCAGTGAAACTCCACCCCTTCTACCAGTGAAACTCCACCCCTTCTACCAGTGAAACTCCACCCCTTCTACCAGTGAAACTCCACCCATTCTACCAGTAAAACTCCACCCCTTATACCAGTGAAACTCCACCCCTTCTACCAGTGAAACTCCACCCCTTCTACCAGTGAAACTCCACCCCTTCTACCAGTGAAACTCCACCCCTTATACCAGTGAAACTCCACCCATTCTACCAGTAAAACTCCACCCCTTATACCAGTGAAACTCCACCCCTTCTACCAGTGAAACTCCACCCCTTCTACCAGTGAAACTCCACCCCTTCTACCAGTGAAACTCCACCCCTTCTACCAGTGAAACTCCACCCCTTCTACCAGTGAAACTCCACCCCTTCTACCAGTGAAACTCCACCCCTTCTACCAGTGAAACTCCACCCCTTCTACCAGTGAAACTCCACCCCTTCTACCAGTGAAACTCCACCCCTTCTACCAGTGAAACTCCACCCCTTCTACCAGTGAAACTCCACCCATTCTACCAGTAAAACTCCACCCCTTATACCAGTGAAACTCCACCCCTTCTACCAGTGAAACTCCACCCCTTCTACCAGTGAAACTCCACCCCTTATACCAGTGAAACTCCACCCATTCTACCAGTAAAACTCCACCCCTTATACCAGTGAAACTCCACCCCTTCTACCAGTGAAACTCCACCCCTTCTACCAGTGAAACTCCACCCCTTCTACCAGTGAAACTCCACCCCTTCTACCAGTGAAACTCCACCCCTTCTACCAGTGAAACTCCACCCCTTCTACCAGTGAAACTCCACCCCTTCTACCAGTGAAACTCCACCCCTTCTACCAGTGAAACTCCACCCCTTCTACCAGTGAAACTCCACCCCTTCTACCAGTGAAACTCCACCCCTTCTACCAGTGAAACTCCACCCCTTCTACCAGTGAAACTCCACCCCTTCTACCAGTGAAACTCCACCCCTTCTACCAGTGAAACTCCACCCCTTCTACCAGTGAAACTCCACCCCTTCTACCAGTGAAACTCCACCCCTTCTACCAGTGAAACTCCACCCCTTCTACCAGTGAAACTCCACCCCTTCTACCAGTGAAACTCCACCCCTTCTACCAGTGAAACTCCACCCCTTCTACCAGTAAAACTCCACCCCCTTCTACCAGTAAAACTCCACCCCTTCTACCAGTAAAACTCCACCCCCTTCTACCAGTGAAACTCCACCCCCTTCTACCAGTAAAACTCTACCCCCTTCTACCAGTGAAACTCCACCCCTTCTACCAGTGAAACTCCACCCCTTCTACCAGTAAAACTCCACCCCTTCTACCAGTAAAACTCTACCCCCTTCTACCAGTAAAACTCTACCCCTTCTACCAGTGAAACTCCACCCCTTCTACCAGTAAAACTCTACCCCCTTCTACCAGTAAAACTCTACCCCTTCTACCAGTGAAACTCCACCCCTTCTACCAGTAAAACTCTACCCCCTTCTACCAGTAAAACTCTACCCCTTCTACCAGTGAAACTCCACCCCTTCTACCAGTAAAACTCTACCCCTTCTACCAGTGAAACTCCACCCCTTCTACCAGTGAAACTCCACCCCTTCTACCAGTGAAACTCCACCCACTTCTACCAGTGAAACTCCACCCCTTCTACCAGTAAAACTCTACCCCCTTCTACCAGTGATCCTCCACACCCTTTTTCCCCGTGCTACAATATATGAATATCAAATGTTATACTGAATCATCCAGTTTGTGTTGGATTATTATATACACACACACATTGTACATACAACATGTCATAAAACTGAAATAATTTACACATAAAGATATTAACAAGATTTATTGTGATAAAAGACGACTAGGCCGACCATAAACAATTATTGGTTTGCTGTTTCCGTACCTACCCATGAAAAAGGGCCCTATCGTGTTGCTATCTTAAATGTTTATTTCTTTCATTTCTTAAAGTGTATACTGTCTTATGCCGAAAAAAAAAATCACCTTCCTACCTACCCATGTATGAAATCCTAGGTCAGAAAACATCAAACATATTTTTTTAAGGATGGCCCTAGTCATTTCTCATACTGTCTTAGCTAGCTGTTGAATAAAAAAATGAAAGAGATATTATACTCTGATACCAATTGAAAGAGGTTGATATCAAATTAAAGGGGATACACCAGGCTTTTTTCTAGAATAATTTCAAATTTTAAAATGTTTAAATTCATGATAAAAATGTCATATCGACCAAAACAGGGCGTTAACACTGTGTTGTTCATGTCTTAAATTTGAATTCACCATAGATTTTGAATGGATCAAGCATAAAATGCATAAATTAACCTTGGTGTGCACACAAGAATAGAGCAATTAACCTTGGTGTGCACACAAGAATAGAGCAATTAACCTTGGTGTGCACACAAGAATAGAGCAATTAACCTTGGTGTGCACACAAGAATAGAGCAATTAACCTTGGTGTGCACACAAGAATAGAGCAATTAACCTTGGTGTGCACACAAGAATAGAGCAATTAACCTTGGTGTGCACACAAGAATAGAGCAATTAACCTTGGTGTGCACACAAGAATAGAGCAATTAACCTTGGTGTGCACACAAGAATAGAGCATTTACTGTGCAAAGTGAATTTCCTTGTAAATTATCGTTCATTTTAAAGCTCATTCATTGTGTTTAGGCCCTAAGCTTTAGGATAGAAACTATTATTATATGTAAATTTTAAGTCAGACCCTATATAAGCTCATAGTAAGCCTGATGTTCCCATGTATAAAGAAACTAACCCACCAAATAACGGCAAAATTATACTGCATAACAGTTTATCAAAACTCTATCCAGGTGTTCAGGTTATATAATAATGTATATGTGCCAATTGAAAGTATTTTCATGGGTTCTTAAAATTGAATATGCGTAAAATGAATTATGAGTTGATAAGTTTTAATTCGATGCTGCAGTTTTGGGGTTTGACCTGGCTGGTTGAAGCCTTTTATATTGTGTCTCTAGAGTTTGGATTCTCAAAATATGTGTTATAATATAACTCGTGGTCAGAAGGTTTAGAAATGGTGTTCATATGTTGTAAAACGTGGCTGTTGTTGGTGGGTTAACTACTTTAAGGAATATATTCCTTTGAGCAGTCATTGAGAATACAAATATGTAAACAATGTAACCTTATCTGGTGTTTTCATACCTAGAACAAACAGTTCCCATTTTATTGCATGAATAACAATAATTCACACATGTTGAATAACAATAAATCACATACCGTATGCATATTTACACAGTGTCATCTTGGACAACTTAAGTTATTTAGTTTCTTCTAGAGCACTTTCTACTATATCTATAGTAGTTGCATTGCTTTGTTTGGGCTGTAGATAAGCATTGCTGATAAATAAGATTTGCAGCTTCACTAAGGGTGCTGATAAAAACCATTAAGAGAATATAAAAAGTTATGCCTACATACAGTGTGCTTAAATTGATTTTGACCGAAGTGTTATTATCTAATTAGTTAAAAAGTAAACTTGAAAAAGGGTTATCTTCTACAACTCTTGTCATAAATAAAGTTTAGTTCTGTTAATGCAGGTTACGCAAAAAAAAGAGATGTTCTCCAGATTGGAATCTGTTACTGTTTTTAAAACTGATTACGAGTGCTATATCATTCTGCTGCATATTCATGGGTAGGAAGCTGGAGTGATTTCCCTTTGTTATATGTTGTATATATCAAAGGGAAGTCTCTCTAAGAATCCTTGAATATACTGCCTCAACAACAGCATGTCTGACAGTGAAACAAACACCCAACCACCAATGAAGCAAAACATGATAAAAAGATGAATTAACTTATTGATGTTCAACTCGTCAACATATTAGTTAGGTTATTTAGAGTTCCTTCCCTTTGGAAGGGAAGAAGAAAAGATACAGAGACAATCTGATAGCACCCTACGTTGATGATGTGATATATGCCGAGGATAGATGCCAGTGGAAAAAGCTGTCCTAGTTTATAGAAAAATGAAACGAAAAACTAATTCAGACAGTATGTTGAAGGAATTTGAAATATATATACTTGCTATAAATCATGTAGTAACACCATATCGTTTAATTTAGAATCTCTGCTGTGTGACATAATATACAATCTATATCTTTATGAATTGGCAATGAAGCATATTTAACAAATAATTTTGATACAACCAAATTTCATGAGAGGTAAATTGTAAACAGAACTAATTTGATAATACTTAAGCAAAAAAAAACAACACTTTGGAAAAGTTACTTTTCTGATTTACAGCAGGTAATATATAACATAATTTCTATAAATCATAGACAAAATGTAGTGAAGCTGAAGAAGAACAAGGCAAGCATTTATTAAATATGAAAGCTAGTGACATGCATATAGACAACAAAGATAACAGCTTTACTTTTTTTCAGATTACAGCGCATCGCTATTTTCATTCTCACAGAATCAAAATTTAAAACGACATCCATAGATATGACTACATTATAATAAACAATTTCGAGCAATGGTTTCTAAGAAAACCTGTTAATTTTCCCACTTGAAAAATGAGGTTTTTCACGGTTTTAGTCAAATCTCAAAAGAAGAAAAAAGGAAATATTTCGGTTAAGATGATACACAGCTGGTTTAAAATGTAATAATTATATTATTTAAGTGCTGTACAGTACTTTATTATAAGGAAATCCTTCACTCAATGGTAGCATGTTTTTTTCATACCTACCACCTTGTGAAGGATTTGGTAAATTTGACATTTACTACCGGCATTTAAAACCAAAAAAAAAAGCTAATTAATTCTCATTAACATAATTTTATCATGGCTATAATACCTATAATACACTAATGTGCCATGGGAGAATGATAATGACAACACAAGTGCAGGAGAGACAGCTACCATCAGTGTGTTTGGAGACAGTGCAATAGCCATTTTCTCTTGAGCCACATTGAATGCGTGCTCCTTTAAAAGTGACGTTTAATCAAAATTAGAAGAATTGAACATTTGAAGCATGTAGACTAGTGAGGCTGTGTGCAGATACAGATAATGTGAACTGCATTCAGTGAGGCTCTAAAATAGGATCTAAATTTACAGATAAAGTGACATGCATTTATAGAAAAGTATTGTCATAAAACTAAGAAAGATTCACTAAACTAAGTGGTTTTTACATGATCAAACGTATAAAAGCCATTTTGATCATCAAATTTAGTTTTTTGATCTAACTACAGGTCAAGTTTTCGAGTGCGTACAAGAGAATCTGAGGATTAGGCCAAGGTAAAGTAAGTTTGTGGTTTCTGTCACCTGACTGTCCTTGTTAGTTCTTTACGACCCAAAATATATTTTGACATAATATTTGTGGGTTAAAACAAATGTTTTTTGGTTAAATCCGGATGTGATGAGTAAAAAAATAATATACATAAATATTTTTTAAATAAAATTATTTTCCTGCCTACCTGCCCTAATAACAATTAGGATATTATAGGAACCACACTCTTATTTTATCTTGGCCTTACAGAATTGTTCTAAGCAGTTAAAGATCATGCAGATTTTTAAGATGCTTCTACAGGTACAATTATTGTGCACTCTAGTCATCAAACTGAACTGTCTTGAGTGTGTATAAGAGTGACTGAGAGTTCCAGAGATGTTCAGAAGCTTTAAGTGTCCACACCAAGCCTGGAGTTCTTGATAGGAGATCAGTTATCTCCCTTGTTAATTCTTTTACTAGAGTCAAATTTCCCGTCTCATTTCCGTCTTTACTCACAAGTGTCAGATCAATAAACGCTTGCGGAATTGTGTTTTTAATTTTGTTTTCTTCTTCAGCATTTCTATGAGAATTGTCTTTTCGCAATGAAATTTTGAATATTTCATTTTCAGTTGTAGCCAAAATGGTGTCTTTCCAGTCAATTCTGGTTAAGACATGCGTCTGAAGGATGCAGACCAGTCTCTCGAAAAGACCGTCTGGTATTCCCAAAGGAAGTGCGTATATGACAGATTCGGTTTTGGGATTTGGGAGATCGGAAACTGCATTGTTCCACTGGTCAGTGAAGTCTGCACCGGCATTGTCCCGGTTGTACCAGGGTAGCACTACGATTGGGTAGCTATACAACTGTCCATTGGGAATGACCAATTCCGGAATGGAGTAGCAGAGGTCCAGCTGTGGGACTAGGTCCAGAAGCTTGTTAAATCTGTCATATGGCAATTCCTCGTAAAACCAGAAGCAGTTCATCAGCGGACGGGAAATTTGACCATTCCTAAGAAATAGCTCTTTGGCATTTTCGAAATCTTGCTCACTGTACTTGCCTTTGCTCATGAAAATTTTGTTAATTTGGAAATCTAGAAAATGATCCATATCATGCCTAAACATTGACGAGAGTATGTCGATGAGAACTCGTGGCTTGTGGAACACTTTTTTCGACAAGCTAGGTTGGTCACGGAACCATAGTATTTCCCCAGTATCATGTAGATACTGCAGACTGTCAAACAGTTTGTCATCTTTGATCCCGTGACCTTTCCCACTCTCCTCCACTATGTCCCAGGGGAGAAAATACATCTTGTGTTGCTTCAAGGTGGCGCGGAGTTTGTTCCACTTGTCAGGTATGGAGCGCTGGGCATTGGGAAATAAGGATTTATTGATCACCATGAGCTCTAAGCTCTCGATCAGCTCTTTCGTGCCATAGAGACCTGTATTATTGCTCACTAGAGCAATTTCTGGCATTACACGTAATGGGTTTTGAGTCAAGAATTCTAATTTCTTTTTCTGTATTTGTAGATGTCTCTGATAATTTTCTGACTGATTTTCGTCCTTCGCGGTTTTCATTTGCTTCTCAACTTGGTGCAATTGATTTAGAAGACTATCTGCATGGCTTTGCATCTGCTTTTCCACATTGGCTTTCACTAGTTCTTCTGTGACGTTTGCTTGACTAAGTTGATCGCTTGCTCGACTGTGAGGCGTGGAGGTTCGCTTTGGACTGCTAGCATCAAAACTACCACCGTCCTTCATTGAAGATGTCGCACTTCTTACCGATCGCGCAGATTGAGCTGAGAGAACTGAACGGCGTGGAGATCGCGACGAGCGACTTGAAGCATTGCGTGATCGGGGCGTAATTTCCCTCTGTATGTTCCCATTTTCATCTTCCTCTTCCTCCTCAATAATTGCGTATTCTTCATATTTGTCAAGGTGCGCCCCAACAAGTTTAACAACCACACCTGGCATGTAAACATTGAAAAAATCTAGCCATCGACCAATCAGTGTTTGGTGGTTTTCCACTGTGTAGGCACTGTGGTCATACACAATCAATGCCATGGCTTTAGAATCAGCAAACATGGAATGTATCATCGTATATGCACTCTCACCACCAAAGTCGTGAATCATGAATTCTACATTATTGTCTGTTTTCCAGGTAGACTGCACCATTGCGCGAGTTTTGTCCACGTCACATTTGGTCATCATTGATTTGTGATGAATCAGACCATTTATCAGACTTGTTTTCCCGCTTCCACTCTCGCCGAAGACGAGCATCTTCTGACGCTGCAGATTTTCTGTTTTGATTATTGCTAGTTTTTTCAGATAGTCAAATATCTTTTCAGGACGTTCGGTTTTCCAAATCTCTGGAGGTGGCTGAACGATTGGATTTTTGTTCAGCCAAAGTCCATACTTCGATAATCTCTGGAAGCTATGTGCAGCAGCTAAGTTCTTCAGCTGGTGCATTTTCATTGGAAGAGCAGATATTCGATTTTCAGTGATGTCGAGAGTAACCAGATTTTCAAGCTCACAAATTTCGTCTGGAAGCGTTGTTAGGTCGTTCTTTTCCACAAACAACGATTTCAGCTTTTTCAGGCCACCAATAGCAGACGGAATGTAATGGATTTTGTTGTCTGCTACATTCAGTTCTTCAAGGTTGACCAGTTCTCGGATTTTGGCGGGGATTCTCTCAATTTGATTTGAGGCCATTCTTAATGTGACGAGACTTGTGACACGGCTGATATCATCCGGCATTAGAGTCAGCAGATTATTGGACATGTCCAGTATGGTAAGATGGTTCAGGTTGAATAAGCTTGGTGGCACTTTGCTGAGGAAATTTTTGCAAAGATAATACTCCTTGAGCCCGTAGTTACTCATGTCAGGGATATTGTTTATCTTTGTGTTTTCTAAATCAAGTACTTCTAGAGTCGCGAGTTCAAACACGACCAGCGGGATGTGTTCGGAGGTCATCTTCCCTTTGCGTAGTAATTCCTCGGATTCATGAAATGCATCCACTTGGACACAAAAGCTTCGATAGTTGACCGCCAGTGTGCGTAGTTTCAACATTTCCGGCAGAGTTTCCGGCAATGATTCTATCACATTTCCCCACAACAGAATCTCCTCTAGTTCTTGACAGTAAGCTATTTCTGGTGGAAGGGTGGTAATGTTCGTCTGCTGCAGATTCAATTTCTGCAAATTGATCAAATTACCAATTTCCGGCAACAGCGTGTTTATCTTATTCCGGCTGATATCCAGCGATTTCAGGTGCACCATTGTCCAGATAGCCGGTGGAACATACGGTAAATTACATTCAGAGATTTTCAATTCTTGAAGCGTCACGAGTAGGCTCAATTCTGACGGTATACCGCTGAAATCTCCCGGATTGGTACACCGAATTCCGTTTTTGCTGAGGTCGAGTTTGGTCAGTGTTGTGAGGCGCCGGATTTCCACCGGAAGGGAGCGGAGATTGTTGGAAGCTAGAATCAGCTCACCAAGGTCCTTGGCTAAAAAATAATTTGTGACACTTTGGTTATTTAGTTATAAATATAAAAGATAGAATATAAAAAGAGATTTCTATTTTCAACATTGCATACGTTGTTTAAAGGGACATACGGCAATTTTGATACATTGCATACATTGTTTAAAGGGACATACGGGAATCTTGATACATATCATACATTGTTTAAAGGGACATACGGGAATCTTGATACATTGATACATTGCATACATTGTTTAAAGGGACATACGGCAATTTTGATACATTGCATACATTGTTTAAAGGGACATGCGGGCATCTTGATACATTGCATACATTGTTTAAAGGGAGATACGGCAGTTTTGATACATTGCATACATTGTTTAAAGGGACATACGGGAATCTTGATACATTGCATACATGTACATTGTTTAAAGGGACATACGGGAATCTTGATTTCTTTAAAATTCACAGCGTCCTGTTAGTTTTTCTACATAACTTTATTTTCGCAATCATAAATATTAATTATTAGAATATGTCAAAGCAAATTGTTTTTGCATATTACTATTGATATGATTATATTGTTCAAATCTGTAATAAAATAGCGAGGAAAAAGGAAAACTTTTTTATGCCAGCATGTTTAAAGTTAATCCGAGCCTTCTCTGACCTTACCAGCCCTTTTTACGATTTTTGATATTTCATCTGGCTGTGTACGGTCAGAGGAACTCCTATAGTAAAAACACGGGGATCTCCTCTCCCTCGCGGGTGAGGAACTACCCTCTTGGTTTTAAATCAATATATCTATGTAAGTATTCATTGTATTAACATTTCAAGCATATAAACCTATTATCAATATATTTATTTACCTATCTGAACCGAAATATTTGTTTTATTGACCTTAATAAAGTTGTAACGGTCAACCGTTTCAGACGAAGTGAAAAAATATTACATTTCCAACATTTGTTATTATTCAGGTCAAATGTCACGTGATCGTGACCGGTGCGCCGATAAATATTTCCCGCAAAATTAAAAAAAATCAAAATTGCGACAAACTTTTCCTTTTGGCACTAGCAATTCTCTGAACAACATTCAATTGTTTATTTTTAAAGTTTAGACCCTAACTATGCCCCGAGAAGAGTTTGTTCCACTCCAAAAATCCCTCGATGCTGTCAGTTGATAGTGGACTTATTTGATGAGGGGAATATAAATGCCTTTACCTCTCGCGAGAATATCACGGGAATTTAATTAATATGCAAAATGACAATATGGCGGATATAGTAAATAAAAGTGTACTTCAAAACATAAATGTTTTATTGTGTCCCTACCATCGATAAAGGTGCAGTTTTATCATTGCAACTTGGTATAATAAACATTAATCGGTCGATCTGTTGAGCTAAATTATCGTAAAAAATCGACCTGACATCGCAAACATCGTTGAAAGTGCATGACTGTGCATTTTTAGTAATCCCCCGGTTTTCACTATAGGAGAACCTCTGACCCTAAAGAGCCGAAAAAAAAAAAAAAGAAAAAAAAAAGGCTTTTAGGGTCAGAGAAGTCTCGGATTAGTTTAAAGTCAAAATAATACTGGATAAATTAATCAAGATGGTAATTGTAATGTTTGATAAATATGTCAAGATGTCATGTGTCCCTTTAAATATTTTATATACCAGTAGCCGTATTTAGTGATGCTCTGTATTTCAAATTAAAGAACACAAATATAATTATTTCAGTCCTGAAAAATGAGCGGGTAAAATGTTTATTTATCTCGAAAACAAAATCGCTGCTTCAAGACATTTTATTTTGTTTGATCGCTGCTTTAGGTAAGATCATTGACAATCAGTTTTAGTTTTAAAAGTGGGTAACTGCATGCATGAACATCATGGTGTGATTCGATCAACAGTGGCTTATACTTACTTCCTACTACAGCGAGTGGCAGTATGGTCATGCCTTGGCCAGACATGTCAATGATTTTGAGTCCGTCTGCCGTTCGGTCGGGAGACTTGACCACAGTCTTCTTTTTCGCCTTCTCCTTGCCGCTACCCTTCCTCATTGCAGACTGTAACATACAAGGGATAGTTTAACTTAGAGGTCTTTATAATGTTATTGAATTGAATTGGATTCCATTTTATAGGCACATCAACAGCTAAAGTTGTATGGTGACTTTTCAGCTTCCATTGATGGAGGAAGATCCCATGTGCTTCTCTGGGCAATTTTCGAACAAGGGCTGGGTTATAGTGTTGTATTGGTAGCGCTTATATTTGTTTTGCAACACAAACTCCACAACCATTCAGGTGTCTTTATTTAACTTGGTACACATAGCAGTAGTTTTTTTGGTGTTGAAATTATAGTAATTTCTTTTATTATAAACTTTCCTGTGAAATAATGGATTTTATGATTAAAATGAAATCTTATTTTCATTGTTTATATTTCACATGTGAAAATATTTTCACTCAAAATGACGTCATGCAACTGTTGACTTTGTTGACGTTATTGTTGACGTTACTGACGTCATTGTTTTGGCGCGTTATAAATTTGCTGGTTGTGAGAATATAATGAAAAGAATATTTGTGAATATAGGATTTATATTCGTCTTGAAGTGAGAAAACTTAAATGTCCTATTTTCACTCAAAACAAACAAATATTCTCTATATGTTATTAATTTGAGCAGCTTCGCAGTCCAGCGGATAAGGGCTTGCACTTTGAAGCGACAGACCTCTGCCCATGTGGGTTCGAGCCCTGGGTGTAACATGTGGTAATAAGAATCTTCATCTCCTCTCCCTCTGAGGTTACTGTCGCAATATGATCTTACACAGACGCATAGCTAGACCATATTTCATCACTTGGTTGATTGCAATGCTAACAAATCAATAAAATTACTTTAAAATGCATTTTAAAAAGAATTCTTGTCAACACAGCTGCGTATAGGCAGTTATGCGCCTGTTACATAACCTTACATGTTACTTGATGACCTTACATGTGAATGCAATTTAAAACCCTATTTCATTTCATTAATTATTTTGACATTTCCTTGGAAACAAAATGTTAAAATGCATCACGATGTTTGTTTTTGACTCAAATTGAGCTCCAAATCTCTGCAGGGTGTCTTCATGAATCTGGGTAAACATCAACCCAGTGGTCTGTTGGTGCCTTTTGTAATACAAACTATAATATTTATATATTTTGGATGTTGTTGGAAATTGTATTCAACTAGTAAATTTGTCCCCAAATTGTTCCAGGTTTCTTTTTTCTATGTCTTAGTCAGCTGATGTTATTATGTATCTATCGGCAATTCTACATCAGAACAACCTATTGTCATGTCATACAACTACCCAGATATGGTACCCGTGTAATGTGGTTGTAGCTTAATTATTGTCCCTTCATGGGGTTGAATGTTGATGACCTAGAACCTAATTATTTAAATGACTTCTAAATGCTTACTTTAAGTTCTCCTCCTGGACTTTTTCTGCTTGGTGATGAAGGTTTACCCTTCCTAGATGGACTGGCACTTGTCTTTGATGACTTCTTGCTTCCAGCAGACTTTGGTGGGCTGCCATCCCGACGATGTCCAGATGGAGAGCCGCTTTTGGACTTGGCAGAGCCTGGTTTCTCTGACTTGGCAGAGCCTGGTTTATCTGACTTGGCAGAGCTTGGTTTCTCCATTCTCTGATCCACTTGCTGTAAGGATAAAAACAAAAGAATAAATTAGTTTGGTTATTTATTTATGTTCTTCATTGACTGACTGGAAAATTAACAAGTCTGTGAGTAACAGCAGTGAACCTGTGAAGTTTAAAGGGCGTGGCTGTTCTACTTTGGCAGTTAATGGAGAAAATGTGTGTATAAAATAAATGGTACTAGGCACTGTTGGGGTCTAGAATTTAGAGTAGCTCTGTTTCTGACATTGTTCTGCCTTATGTTGTTCATCATTTATGCTGCGTCTTACACCTACAGTTAATTTTTATTCTTAAATAACTTTGGTAAAATCCTGCATTCTCATTGGTTGACTTTTTATACGCCCATAGGGACGTATTATATCAAGACTTTCCGTCTGTCTGTCTGCCTGTCCGTTAACTTTTACCTGACAATTGATTGTGGCTAATAACTTTCTAAGTATAAGGTCTACAAAAATGAAACTTTGTACACATCTTCAGATCAGACTTCACCAATTACAAACCAATCAGCGGGCAGGGAAAAAGTTTCATGGTAAATTCGGAGCTATAACACAGAATCTCTTAATTTTGATTGGTTGACAAGGTAAACAAACCAAAAAATTGTGCTAAAAAAATAAAATTCAACTTCTGAAGAGTTCTTAAAAAGGTTAAATCATACATTTGTGCAATGTATTCATAATGTGTTGCATAATCAAAAAAAGAAGTATGTTTTACATTTTCCTCATGTTTCTACATGCAAGTAGGTGGATCAGCACCATCCGACCCAAACAGCTTTTTCAAAAGATACTCAATGCTTATGTATGTTTTTTTAATAAAACAAAGATAGGTCTTTCAAAACAATTAATAAAAATATAGCTTCCTATATTAGGGAACTCAGTACAGAGCTTAGAGCTATAAGGTAGGCCTATGGAAAATTAATTGGTGTAGTAGGACCTTTAGCATGGTACAATGAAAACATCTGATAAAGGCCCACAACTCCCTGTTCATATGTTTTGAATTATTCCCCTTATAAAAAATGTTTAACCTGGAACTTGACCT
Organism: Cyrtodaria siliqua; assembly: GCA_037043455.1. Lineage (NCBI taxonomy): Eukaryota > Metazoa > Mollusca > Bivalvia > Adapedonta > Hiatellidae > Cyrtodaria > Cyrtodaria siliqua. Next base: position 279,019 of record JAWPHD010000244.1, read on the forward strand.
TGCCTTTTACAAGCAATTTTGGCTTTTTAACTTTCAAATTACTTGGTGTACAACAATGAAACTTCTTACACATCTTCAGCATGATTCAATGAATACATCTGATAAAGCCCCATAACTCTGGATAATATATTTTGAATTATTCCCCTTTGAAAAAAGGTTTACCTTGCCTTTTACAAGTGATTGTGGCAGATAACTTTCAAAGTATTGGTGTACAACAATCAAAAATTGCTAGTTCTTAACTACTCTATGGAATTTCATGAAACTTTATAGAAATGTTACACTTGATGTCTAGTTGGTCCTAAGTAAAAATCATTGTGGAGTGCGTAGTCTAGTGGTAGATCGCCGAACTCATGATCGAGAGGTCGTGGGTTCGATCCTCCATCGCGGCCACGTTATTTATCCTTGAGCAAGATAATTAATCCACATTGCTTAGTACTGGTTCTACCCAGGAAGCCATCGAGAGTGATTAATCTAAGTTGCAAGAACTTGTTTCGCAATCGATGTAAAATAAATATGTTTAAAACAAGTAAAAATCATGTTGACCGGAAATTCAAAATGGCCAAGACTGCTAAAAATAGATTTTTAGAAGACAAGTTTGTGTTGTACTTCTCAAAAGTATAAGGGGTATTGATTTGAAAACTTTAATGCCATGACTGGCATGACATGTAGTTGGTCCTAAACAAAATTCATTTTCATTCAAAGTCCGGTCAGTGTTACTCTTGATGTCCTGGAACTTTATTCTTGAACAGGGCTCAATATCAGTGAAATAAATTGAAATGGTCAATGTTTTCGGACAAACAGGCTGGATTAACATGTTGGGCCTAAACAAAAAAAGTCATTTTGATTCATGTCAACCATGGCCACCAGTGGCCGCCTATTTCACAAAGAGCTATATTCTTCTCTGAAACTACAGGTCCAATTTTTCTGAATATTGCATTTTGTTGTCAGTAGAGCGCTTCTTGGTCATTGACCTCTTGTTTTCTGATTTTTTTGTAATAATGTTTAGGGGTTAATACCTCTGTTCAGTACATGCAGTGACAGGAAAATTAGCATGAACTGAATGGTTGTCTTTTGTTATTATCATCCACCATAGGGACAGGGGAGGGATTCTGGCCAAGTATCTAACTACTATGAATGTTAGCAAACCCACATTTTTAGAATTTTAACCCATGAAGATTTTCTTTTAGACATGCCTCTAAAACCAATGCTTGACATAGTGATATGTACATGTACATTGAAAACCAAAAAAATGCAAAACAAAGCGAGGGGAGAATGTGACTATTGTAACTGTATATAAATAAAGGACAGTATTTGCGGTGGTGCTCGAATAATAGCTAGAAAACAATCCGGCAAAACAAGGCTCATTTATCAGATGCACTTCCGCATTAACCACTGTGTGTGGGGGCTATAACAAATGTGTAACTGGATTTGGGCTCAAGCCCAGGACTCTCTGTGTACCAGTCGTGCTTTAACAACTTTTAGCCGTCCCTTCGGACACTGCTACGTCTTTTGTCTGTTAGGTAGCACATCAGATGACCGACTATGATCTATCAATCCAGTTATGGAACATTTTAAAATAGAAGAAAAGAGGGAATTGGTTAATACCTCAATTTCCATTATTTGCCCCAGTGGCTTTGCAAATCTGGCCTTCTTTAACGTGTTTGGTAACATCTTGGAAGTAGGATTTAAGCCGTAGAATAAAAGTTAATCCTTGTTTTAACACAATCCGTCTGAGCAACGCTTATAAACAATTTATGCATAATCCATGTAAAAACTTGTTTTAATAGTGTACAATAAACATGTGACTTCCATCATGTTATAGTGTTGATATTTATGCTAAATGTTATAAGTGATGGGAGAGTTTAATGATAATGTTCCCAAGCAAAGTCGGTCAAATACAAATTGTAAATGTATTTGTAGTTTCTGTGAGTCCACTTCCAAAATAAAATCTTTAAAATTCCTTCAACTACACCAGATATGTTGCCTTTAACAATTTATTGAATCGTCCCAAAGATTTTTTCGAAAATGAAAAAATAAGTTCCTTTTAACTCTTGTTTCATAAGTTAATCCAAATCCAATATTTTATCTCAAATTTCTAGCAGTTTTCTTGTAAAATATAAACTGTTGATTTATTTTTGCTGTATTCCTCTCTCATTTAATCCAAACTTTTCGTTTTAGTGCCTTTTTCACTTTTCACAATTTCCAGATGCATTTTTGCTGTCCCCCACCAAAGCAATGTGACAACCTAAGTATGTGTGTTAAAAGTGCCGTTTGTCGTTGCCGCACAGTTTTCTATTTGACTTGATGTGTTTGTAACAACACAACACCAGTCCAACACTGAAGTGTTTGTTTAACTTGCTTAACATATCCTCAAACAATACTCTTTATCTACAACCACCCATAATCCAATAAACTTTTACCAAACCGCCATAATCTTTCAGTGAATATAATATCAAACAAATGTGACAAATAAGTGACCATTGTGAAAGAAATTGTAATTATACATTTGATACTGGGTTTCATTGATTTGGTAGTTTGGTATATTGTATGCAGTAGGATCTAATGGATTTTGGATTTGAAATTAGGGAGACTTTAGGAAAAGTTGATAAGAAGTTTTTGATACTGACTAGGGCCATGTTACACTGGTAGATTTTGTATAGCTTAATGTATGCATGTATTTGCAATTAGGGAGACTTTGGGAAAAGTTGATAAAAAGTTTTTGATACTGACTACGGCCATGTTACACTGGTAGATTTTGTATAGCTTACTGTATGCATGTATTTGCAATTAGGGAGACTTTGGGAAAAGTTGATAAAAAGTTTTTGATACTGACTAGGGCCATGTTACACTGGTAGATTAGTATGTAGTTGGTAGATTTATATGTAGTTGGATCTCATTAGAGGGCTGGCGTGGCGCAGTCGGTAGCGCGGCGGATTTGTAACTGGAGGCCCCAGGTTCAGTCCTCCGTGGTGCCACTGAATTTCGTCGGTGTGTTCTTGGGCAAGACACTTTCCTTTAGCCTCGTCCATCGGATGGGGACGTAAACCGGGCGGTCCTGTGTATCGGTCTATCCTCCGAGCATGTTAAAGAACCGTAGGAATCTATTCGATAATAAGAGTAGGGCACGGTTCCCGGATTCCTATGTATCCTTCCCCTCTCTCTGGGACGGCTCTAAATAACCTATACTGTGTTGATGAGCCTTTAAACAACATTCAATTCATTCAATTCATTTGGATTTTGCAAATGCTGTCATAACTGTACCACCAAGAGAGAGCTGCACAGCCTGTGTAGCTTTTTTGTAATTGAAGAAAAATAAAAATAAAGTTTAAACTTAACTTGATAATACAATTTTAATTTATACATTTGTCATATTAATTAAAAAAAAATGTGTTTCTGAGTATGAGTCACCATACACGTGCGCTGTTGCATTGGTGATAAGCGCATGCCCTATGCAACTTTCTACTCGATAAAAGAATAACATAAACAGTGTTGAAAATTTGCAATTGAAAATAATGAAAATAGTTAATTAATTTCAAAACACGGGAAATTAGTTCCCTATAGTTAGTAAAAAAACTGTGTGACATCTTCTGTATAAAATACACATTAGCATAAAAGTGTGCACTTTATTATGCAGTCACCCCGTGTGGTTCCGTGGGCCCCGCCCCCCCAAATTCATGTTCATTTTATCATGTTTTTGTTCATGCTCATTAAAGGTCTTCATCATTTCAGGTGCCCTCTCGCTCATATCACTTGAGCAATGCCAGAAAAACTATAACGTGGCTCCAGCATAAATGGAGGGCCTACAAATGAATTTTTCAACAACTCTGCAGTTCAGGGTGAGAATGTTCTAGGTCTGTTCTCCATATTTTATCTCGATGTACATGTTCATTCCTGTTAGGCGCCATATAACCTTTCATGTGTTGGTGCGCCTTAAAACCCCAAATTCAATTCAATTCAATTATTATGCAATCAAACATGTTTTCCAGTGTGACTGGGGTCTGACATGGATTTGCTAAACTTGCAGTGGTATGCATTGTTATGACTGAACTTTAATCTCACATTGAGCCAAATTTCTTGTAACCAGGTATTAAAAAAATCTGTATATGCTTAAAGGATTACAGATGTAATGTTGATTTGACTTTAATCCCCTGTATTGATTTAATGCCTGCTTAATATGCATAATGTACAAGATATATAATATAAGATAAGAGAGCCGTTAAGTATGAATATTCTAATAATTTTATGAATGTTTATCGAGTTTTGTCTTGAGTGTGTCCCATATGTCATACTGCCGTCACTCTAAGGGCAGACACGACTAAATACCGTGAAATCTACACTGATTACATGCCACTGTGGATTCTCTTGATATTTATACTAAAATAAATGACTGGTTTGGTTCTCACGCTTTAATTTGAAAAGTTTTTAGGATTTGGCTTCGCCACTGATACTTTTTTATTTTCAATGGCTAAAAAATGATTGAGACTTGTTAATTTAAACATATTTTATTCACAAAATGTAAAACATGTTACAGTATTCAATAAATATTGTATAATATGTGATTCAAAGGTAAAAGCTCCCAGACTGTTGTCAAACTCGGCATAAATAAAGTTTTCTGAAAAGCATGTAATGACAGATAATCAATTATCTGCCATAATGCCTGAATTGTTAAGGTGAATACAACAGAAATGGATAATTCAATTGTAGCTCAGCAACATTTCGATTTTTAGTCATTCAGAATTTATTCACCTTTCATTCATTGTTAGTTGCTATAGCAGAAGCTAAGCAGTTTTTGGCTGTATCTGTCAGTCGTATCTTTATAATTAGCTTGGGTTAATTTGTCTTGCTCATTGTGCAAACATTTCCTTATTGATTTTTATGCGATAAAGTCGACACATTTTCCGATAAGGAAAATTGGCCTTTCAGAAATGGTTTTATTTGAAGTAAAACTTAAGCATTTTTTTTGTCAGATTGTACAATAAAATAATTTATTCAGAAAAGTGCACAGAAAACTGTGTAAATAAATGTTGGTGTTAATGTAAAGTTGGAATATTGAATATGGGATGCTGATTCAATTCAAAGAAATTAATTAATAGAGTCTGTTATCGATTATACATAATTGGAAATGTGTGTTGGATATGGATGAGGGAAACAGTTTCTGTGTTATGTATGTTGTAAATAAAAGATAAATATATATTCCTTCGGCAAAACTTTTCAGCTCTGCTGGCCAAAAGGTTAACATAACACTGAATGCATCCAAAATGATCGCAAACACCCAAATTGAGTAAATGAAAAGCAAAGGAACACAAGTTTTTAAAGCTTCCTGTTTTTCAAATATACTTTAATTTTTAGCTCTACTGGCCTATGGATAGTAGGGCATTTTGCATGGATCTTTACCAAACTTGACCGGAGTCTTTAATATCAATGAAAGCTTGGACGAGTTCGAAAATCACCTTTAATTGAATAAAACATCGGAAGCCGACACCGCCATAAAAAAGCATCTAACATGACATTATACAGAACTGAGTTTGATTCATAAATGATAGTTGATGATATTGTATTTGTTGTTTCATCCGCTGTGGATTGAAAACACAACAAGAAAAACACTTTGGGGGTCATGTTAGTAAAAATATTTGAAAATGACTTTGCGTTTATAAGGAAATACCCAATTGAAAAAAATTAATGGGGTAACAATTTACTCAGTTACAAACTGCAAATACCCAAATAAAAACAACGGAGTAGCAATACCCACAAACGACCAAAATCATATGAAAGTGTGCCATCCATCAGAAAAGATGTTAAACTGCTGGGAGAGCAATACCCTGTGCACGTAAAAGATCTTCCAAAGCTTAAAAAGAGTGGGCGAGTTATCGCCATTGCCAGGATTTGTGCCCGTAAACCAGGATTCATGCCCTAGTTCATGCCCATAAACCAGGATTCATGCCCTGGTTCATGCCCTTAAACCAGGATTCATGCCCTAGTTCATGCCCATAAACCAGGATTCATGCCCTAGTTCATGCCTTTAAACCAGGATTCATGCCCTGGTTCATGCCCTTAAACCAGGATTCATGCCCACAGGTTCATGCCCATAAACCAGGATTCATGCCCACAGGTTCATGCCCGTAAACCAGGATTATGCCCACAGGTTCATGCCTGTAAAGCAGGAGTCTTGCCCTGGTTCATGCCCTTAAACCAGGATTCATGCCCACAGGTTCATGCCCATAAACCAGGATTCATGCCCACAGGTTCATGCCCATAAACCAGGATTCATGCCCACAGGTTCATGCCCATAAACCAGGATTCATGCCAACAGGTTCATGCCCGTAAACAAGGATTTATGCCCACAGGTTTATGCCCGTAAAGCAGGAGTCATGCCCTGGTTCATGGACGTAAACCAGGATACAGGCCCACAGGTTCATGCTGTAAACCAGGATTCATGCCCACAGGTTTATGCCTGTAAACCAGGATTCATGCCTTGGTTCATGCATGTAAACCAGGATTCATGCACACAGGTTCATGCCCGTAAACCAGGATTCTTGCCCATAAACCAGAATTCATGCCCATAAACAAGGATTCAGGCCCTGTTTCATGCACATAAACCAGGATTCATGCCCACAGGTTCATGCCCTTAAACAAGGATTCATGCCCATAAACCAGGATTCATGCCCATAAACCAGTATTCATGCCCTGTTTCATGCACATAAACCAGGATTCATGCCCACAGGTTCATGCCCTTTAACAAGGATTCATGCCCATAAACCAGGATTCATGCCCATAAACCAGGATTCATGCCCACAGATTCATGTCTGTAAACCAGGATTCATGTCCAAAGGTTCATGCCCATAAACCAGGATTCATGCCCATGAACCAGGATTCATGCCCACAGGTTCATGCCCATAGACCAGGATTCATGGCCACAGGTTCATGCCCATAAACCAGGATTCATGCCCATAAACCAGGATTCATACCCATAAACCAGGATTCATGCCCACAGGTTCATGCCCATAGACCAGGATTCATAGCCACAGGTTCATGCCCAAAAACCAGGATGCATGCCCATGAACCAGGATTCATGCCCATTAACCAGGATTCATGCCCATAAACCAGGATGCATGCCCATAAACCAGGATTCATACCCATTAACCAGGATTCATGCCCATGAACCAGGATTCGTGCCCATAAACCAGGATTCATACCCATAAACCAGGATTCATACCCATAAACCAGGATTCATGCCCAAAGGTTCATGCCCATAAACCAGGATTCATGCCCATGAACCAGGATTCATGCCCACAGGTTCATGCCCATATACCAGGATTCATGCCCACAGGTTCATGCCCATAAACCAGGATTCATACCCATAAACCAGGATTTATGCCCACAGGTTCATGCCCATAGACCAGGATTCATGGCCACAGGATTCATGCCCATAAACCAGGATTCATGCCCAAAGGTTCATGACCATAGACCAGGATTCATGGCCCCACAGGTTCATGTCCATAAACCAGGATTCTTGCCCATAAACCAGGATTCATTCTGAAACAAGTAACCAAGATAGATACAAAGATTAGAAGAGCCTAAGGAGCTTTTAAAAATATTGATTATTGTCAAACCAGTTTTTTTGGTTATGAAAAAAACTCTATAAAAATGCCTGTAGTAGTTATGTGTTTTGTGGAAAAATCTTCAAGTTGTGGGAGTTAAGTACAGATCATAGGATAGGGGAGATAAACACTCTTGGAATAATGAAATGTACAAGCATCAGGTCAGTATGAGTTCCCTTTCTTTATGCAGTACAGTTGATTTCGGTTATTTGCATATCCCATTTGTCTAGAAAATATATGCGATTAACCGAAGTATTCGAATAGCCAAAATTGAACATTTTGTTCATGTACTTTAGCGGTGCACGTTTCTACTTTCGTTTTACTGTTCTGTTAATACTTACATAAAAACTCCATAATAGCGAGTTAATTCTATGTAAGATGTTTGATGGGATTAATATTGTGCATATCCATTTTGTATTTTTTTTTTTTTGATAGATTTTATACAATATGTATGCATATTTGTTTTCTTTCAACCTGCGTCACTTTGCTATTGTTTGTCCTGTGAATTACACAGCCATGATAATAACACGAAAGCTTATTTTATTTTTCATTTATTAAGTAACCTCTATGAGCTACTCAATGTCATATGCATCTTTACCGACACTAGCAAACTGAGAGCAATAAATAATTAACAACATATTGCTTTACATTGCGTACAAACTTATTATTTTTTGCGTGTGTGCTAATTGGTGAGCAATCGTCATGGCGTGGAAGCCTTTCGGAAGCCGCACAAAATGGCAAACTTTCTCTCGGCAAGTCACTAATTAGCACCTTTTGTCAATCAATGTGCCTCGGGCTTATCTCTGTGACCGCGTCAATCAATTAACAGTTGAAAAATAAAGGTGAATTTGACTTTCAGTATGCAGTTAGCCTGATATTCGTTATGCAGTTATCCAGAATGTGACAAAAACCTATGCGATTATACGGGTTTTATTACTTGCAAAAGAATACGATTGGTTTTGTGTTTCAAAACCTTATGCAACTGACCGAAATATGCAATTAATCGATATGCGATTAAACGGAATCGACTGTATATAACATGAGTGTACATCTGAATTTGGGAACGCCCACACAATGTCATTCTTACCTTAATCTCTGTAGGGATTATAGAATCAGTTAGTCAATGTGTGAAATGAACTTATTAAAATGCCTTTAGGAATTGACTTAAAGATTTTATGACACCCTTTTCAAAACTTACATAATTATATATAGGAGGTAGCCTCGTTATAATTATAAAGAAACAAACCCACCAGATAATGACAAAATTACACTACAAAACTATCAAAATTCTGTCCAAATGTTGAGGTCTTATAATAATGTATATATGCCAATTAAAAGAACAGGTTTATTCACAAGTTCTATACCTATGATTCATATTATGCGTGAAAAGAATTTTGAGTTAGTAACTCTAAATATGACGCTCCAGTTGTGGGGTTTGGCCTGGCTGGTTAAAGCCATTTATATTGTGTATATAGTGTTTAAATTCTCAAAATATGTAAGTTATATATACCGAGGAAAAAAAGTTTAGCAAGTTTTTGTTGCACCCTGGAAATAATATATTTTTGTTGTAAAGTCAAGAAACGGCTGCCATAGACACAATATTTTATTAAACACACATCACTAACACTGTCGACTAACACTGTCGAACATCTTAATGATGTTAATGTAACGAATAAATGAACGTAGGGGTCAAGCCTGTAAAGTCCCAACATGCCAGTATATCTTGTATACAGTATTATTTCATCTAAAAAACTTGCTAAACTTTTTCCCCTCAGTACATATACCTCATAATCAGCAGATTTAAAAACTCAGAGTACATCTGTTGTAAAATATGTTGATGCGGGATATGGACTTTAAGATGGCTGAACATTTCATTGATGTCATCGTGAAAAATGTTTATTTACATAATTATGTAGTTGGCAGGGATATACGATAGTAAATATACTAATCAAAGTTTGCTTGGTACCAAACCTTCTTCGCCTTTCACCCCAAATACCGCGCAAAACTGTATTTCGTAGTGTGAAATGCAAAAATACACAAGACAGTTGTTTTCTAATCAATTTTTGACAATAAAGTAATAAATTTCACATAAATTAATCATAAAACTAAATTAATTGTTAAGTTTTATGCTGTTGGTAAAACCAGCCATCGTAAAATGTCGAATTTAAATCTTGATGCTTAGCAAACTTTGAGTAGTCTAATTACATATGTAATGTAGATCAGACACACATGTGGGCATTCACAGGTCAACGTATTAGCAGTCTAGAAGAAGGACAGCTCTCTGTGAGAATAATGTTAAACATATGGCCATTAGTTTTATAATGGAAATGACAAAGACAATTTTTTTTCTCTCTCTGATTTACCGAGACTGATGTGTTAGTAGATTGTCCACCTCACATGCGGGAGGTCGTGGGCTTAATCCAAAGACTTTAAAAAAAAGTGTACTAGTAGCTCCCTTGCTTGATGAAAGGTTTTCATCATGCATTGTTTCAGGTGCCATCTCGCTCATATCACTAGAGCAAGGGCAGAAAAACTATAACGTGGCTCCAGCATAAATGGAGTGTCTACAATAGAATTTGCAGCAACTCTGCAGTTCAGGGTGAGAAGGTTCTAGGCCCGTTCTCCATATTTTATCTCATGTACTTGGAGGATGAGCCTGACATGTTCATTCCTGTTGGGCGCCATATAACCTTTCATGTGTTGGTGCGCCTTTAAACCCCAATTCAATTCAATTCAGTTCTAGGTCCAGTGTCAGTATAAAGTGACTGGGTGGGGTATCATGTCATGTGTCTACGGGGTGGTATTTCAGTGTGGCAGCAATATAAAATTGAGCATTGAGCTCACAGCTACAAGTAGACACTCGTGATATGACTGAAAGATTGTTAAACCTCATACTTACATTCTCAAAGTGACCCTTTGCTTTTCTGTATGTCTCATGTTAAATATTAAATCATTCTTATTTTATTAGTTTAAAGTCAAGATCACATTAATTTCCCTGACAACCAGTGTCTGACTACCCACTTTGATTTTTTTAATTTCATTTATCATAAATAAATAAAAGGTCATTAGACAGAAAATGTCTCCATAAATGCACATTCAGCAAAAATAAGTCAAATTAGTGATGGCCAAGTGGATAGCTTGGTCAACTCTGAATCTGTAGATCAGGGGTTCAGGTCTCGCTGGCACCACTAGGTGTTTCCTTGAGCAAGACATTTACCTTTGCCTAGTCCATTGGAAGGGGACATAAACTTAATTATCAGTCCTGTGTTTCAAAGTGTTATTGTTCAAGCCCATTAAAAGGAATTAAAAGGAATCTATTTGATAGTAAGGGTAGGGCATGGGTCATGGATTTGTATGTATCCTCCACCTACGTCATTGTTAAATTATGATTAAATTACTAAATATTCAGGATTTTTTTGTGTTTTTTTGGCTGTTTTATGTTTTATAGTGTTGTTATTGGGATATATTCCCAATGCCAAAACATTTTTTACCCCAATTTTGAAAGAAAAAAAAGAAAAAAAGAAATAAATAAAAAGTTAATGTGACAAGTACTGCCAACAAAACGTTGTTAGATGCCCCTGTTGACCTTAGGGTACTGAAAACAATATTAAAGATACATTTATTAAATGAATGGTATGAAAAATCGCACTAAAATTCCCAATAGTTACGGTATGGGTTATGTTCCCAAAGTATAGAAAAGACACACTGTATATTAATTAGAGCTTCACAATGGCTGCTAATTAAATGCCATACCTCTGTATAGGAATGTATTGTATAGTTTTGCACACTCATTCAGAGCATAACTATGATATCAGACATCATTTACAGAGCATTGTTCTCCACCCACATATGAATGGAGTGGTAGCTGAGGCATGACTCACTTTAAAAACTGCATTTGTAGCCTGTTATGATTTTACCATTGATCCATTCATTGCCTGGATGAAAGAGATTTAAATATTGTGAATAGGTGTAATAGCATGTATGCGGGAGGTATCTGTATAACATGACTGGGTGGTGTTACTGGGGTATCGTGCATGCGGGATGTATCTGTATAACGTGACTGGGTGGTGTCACTGGGGTATCATGCATGCGGAAGGTATCTGTATAACATGACTGGGTGGTGTTACTGGGGTATCGTGCATGCGGGAGGTATCTATATTATATATTCTGTGATGAATTATAGAAATTTTCCAGTTTGAGAAAATCTGTAACATATCCCTTTCTCTACTGTGCTATCTCGCCTAGTGTGCAAGATAGCAAAGAAGCCAAATGTTATGAACTAAACGACAGACGTCACGATATTACGTCACGAATTGACGTCATGATATTACTCCGCGCTGTCGCCAAAGGAGTGACAGAAGAAGGAATACTTGTGTCAAAGGACAATTGGAAAGAAATTCATCACAGAATATATATTATATAGTTTAATTAACATTTTTGTCGTGATACGGAAAATAATTGACTCGTGAGAAATATTCTTGCGAAAACGCACTCGTTTCTATATCACAAGAATCTTTTTCACTCGGGGAATTATTTCCCGTATCAATTCAACCATGTTAATTATACTCTATGTATAACGTGACTGGGTGGTGTTACTGGGGTATCATGTCGTGTGCTACAATGGGTGGTGTTACTTGGGTATCATGTCGTGTGCTACAATGGGTGGTGTTACTGGGGTATCGTGTCATGTGTGCTACAATGGGTGGTGTTACTGGGGTATCGTATCATGTGTACTACAATGGGTGGTGTTACTAGGGTATCGTGTCATGTGTGCTACAACGGGTGGTGTTACAGGGGTATCGTGTCATGTCATGTGTACTACAATGGGTGGTGTTACTGGGGTATCATGTCATATATGCTACAATGGGTGGTGTTACTGTAGATCATGTCATGTGTGCTACAATGGGTGGTGTTACTGGGGTATCGTGTCGTGTGCTACAATGGGTGGTGTTACTGGGGTATTATGTCATGTGTGCTACAATGGGTGGTGTTACTGGAGTATCATGTCATGTGTGCTACAAAGGGTACTGGGGTATCCTGTCATGTGTGCTACAATGGGTGGTGTTACTGGGGTATCATGTCATGTGTGCTACAATGGGTGGTGTTACTGGGGTATCGTGTCATGTGTGCTACAATGGGTGGTGTTACTGGGGTATCATGTCATGTGTGCTACAATGGGTGGTGTTACTGGGGTATTGTGTCATGTGTGCTACAATCGGTGGTGTTACTGGGGTATCATGTCGTGTGCTACAATGGGTGGTGTTACTGGGGTATCATGTCATGTGTGCTACAATGGGTGGTGTTACTGGGGTATCATGTCATGTGTGCTACAATGGGTGGTGTTACTGGGGTATCATGTCATGTGTGCTACAATGGGTGGTGTTACTGGGGTATCATGTCGTGTGCTACAGTGGGTGGTGTTACTAGGGTATCGTGTCATGTGTGCTACAACGGGTGGTGTTACTGGGGTATCGTGTCATGTGTGCTACAATGGGTGGTGTTACTGGGGTATCGTGTCATGTCATGTGTACTACAATGGGTGGTGTTACTGGGGTATCATGTCATGTGTGCTACAATGGGTGGTGTTACTGGGGTATCATGTCATGTGTGCTACAATGGTTGGTGTTACTGGGGTATCGTGTCATGTGTGCTACAATGGGTGGTGTTACTTGGGTATCATGTCATGTGCTACAATGGGTGGTGTTACTGGAGTATCATGTCATGTGTGCTTCAATGGGTGTTGTTAATGGGGTATCGTGTCATGTGTGCTACAATGGGTGGTATTACTGGGGTATCATGTCATATGTGCTACAATGGGTGGTGTTACTGGGGTATTGTGTCATGTGTGCTGCTAGTAGACACCGTCGTGATTGACTGAAAGATTGTTAAAAGTGACGTTAAACCCAACACATTCGTAGTGAAGTTGTTAAATAAGGTACAGCAGATTTGTTGTGGGGTCTAGTGGTCTGCTGAAAAAGTGAATAGTTGAGCTGCGCTGTTCTCTGCCCTGTAGTGCATAAGTTTGCTGCTTTTTTTTCGTAATTCAGTTTCTCCATTATGCGCTCATGCATACATGTGTATGCCTGGCCATGCCCCAGCCTTTAATAAAAATATAATGTTTTCTCTAAGATCATGAGGGTTGCAGACTACTGGTACATTTAATTTACAGTTGTTTTCATACCTAGAATTATACCATTGGATTAATCTGAAAGTGATGTCACATCACGGACCTATATTTGTTACTAGGTCGGTGTATAGATGCTATCAATTTCCTTAATAGATCTAGATTATTAACATTTAAGTATTAAACAGAAATAATTTAGATTTGAACTTACCTTTAATGTGTTCAATACTCCAGTTTATTATTCCAAGTGATTAATCCAATCTCACCTCATGAATATTCATATCCTCCATTTAATTACCCTTTAGCTAATCACAATACTAGAGTCAACACCACACTAATTGTCTCCATGTACATGTAACTGTAATTGTCCCTAAACGTATACCTGTAACACTGACTGTTTTGTGTATTACTAATGTTGCTTTACTAAGGTTGCTATTATTTCCTCTTTTTGTCAAAAACCGATTCTTTAACGTTTACTCTGATCCTTATATCAGTATAAAAATAACACTAAATGTCACTTCTTTAAAATAATTTACAAGGGAGATAAGATTATGCTTATGATCTGTCGAAGTTATACCTTATTGTTAGAGATAAGCACTTCTGTCAATATTGCATAGCAATATTGTCATGAATGTTAGTATCTGTCACAATTTGTTTAAAGTATTGTAGCTATAAACCACTTAAATACCAGTTGATAGATTGCAGGCTAAAAAATCCCATTTATTTCCATGAAAAAAATAATGAGATAAAATGAGTAAATTCACCAGCACATGATCACAAATAGCACTTAAAGGGTAATATTCTGGCTTCAGGTAACGATGGCAGACATGAAATCATACATTTTTCAGTCACATTGCCTCATTCTGAAAAAAAATCTGTTTAATATTGGCGGAGCAATTCTATATCCATTTCAGACCTCCACACATACACACACATTTTGCAAATAATTTATCCAACATACCAGTTCTATAGAAATGAGAATCAACACGGTACGATTTCAGTTCATTCGTTAGATACTTCATTTATTGAACATCCAACAAAATTATGTGTAATTTCTTCCATGTACGCAGTTATATCGAAATGAAATTGACGGCAGTACTTCTCCAATTTCACTTTTTAAGTCCTACATTTATTGAAAGTCAAACATGTTTCCAATATTAATAATGTTAATTAACTAACACACAGCTCATTAAGTTGACATAAAAAAAATAACTGAATGTTTTTTCACAGTATATTAGATACTTCGTTTTGATTCGATTTTAAATTTCAGTCATTATGACCTTAGCATGACAATTTGTTATGTTTCACGTTTTATTCTTATCAGGAATATTTCCAATACTTCCAAAACAGTAATTGACACAAAACTATTCAAATGTGTATTACATGCGTATAGTATTGAGATACGTTTTAAATTACAAAATATTTTTTCAGGCTCGACAACTTTTTGAAATTGGTTTAATTGTTACCAATGCTTCACAATAAGTGCAGATTGTGTCGAAATAAACCTTTATCAATTGACCATATAAAGTGTATGTTTAGTCCGTCGGAATGTACCCCCTTTTGTGTTTAGCAACGGTTCATTCAATTGGGAGATATCATTACGGCTGGCGGTGATAGCTTAACAGCTACAAAATACATTTTTATTTTATCGGTGAATGTCAAAGGAAAAATTTATCATGCAGACTTGACACTAACATATTGATAAGACTGCAAATTTTCGTAAAATTAATCCTGTACAGTATACCTTCACTGAAATAATTTGCAATATATTTTTTGAACAGTTTACAATCTGTTTGTTATCACACTGGGAGCTTGACTAGTCCAGTGAGAATGTGTCGATTCTTATAGATGGCGGGCGGTATACAGTATTGAGAACACCCAGGAAAAATTGGGTGGTCTGTCGTCATAATTATATGGCCTAATATGTGCTAAAAATGACTTAAAACACCATTCAAATTACAAATACATATTTTTTTACCCCTGCCAACAAAATTGTAGGTGTTGGGGGTGGCATACTGGTTTGAGCTTGTCCGTCCACCCATCCGTCTGTAGACCAAATCTTGTATGTTTCATTATGGGAAATACGGTATAAGAATCTCAGATATACTATAATTGACTCAATCAGGCCAATATAATCTGTTAACAGTTGTACGTCTGCGATTATCGCAAACTGTGATAAGAAACCAGATCAGTCATTTTTCCTTAATGAAATTAAACTTCTGATCCCTGCTGCCCGCCTGGTGAATACCATATACCTTAATTCATAAACAGTAACTAACCAAATACTGGTAAAATACTGATGCATAAAAATACATAATTTCACGCGTAACTTAATTAAATGGTTCACCTTACCTATCCAATAAATTTACCATGTTTGTTTTGACCATTATATTGCTACGATAAGACACTCAATACAAACCTTTGAAATTGGTGGAACGAAAATCCCCAAGGCAGGTGACAACTTATCTATTCAAGTCAATATCGAATATTTGTATAACAGGTCTGCCAAAACTTTTGTAGAAGTTTTAAGTGCTTCATAAAACAGAGTTTTGTGAATAGAAAATACACTGTAGTAGGATAGTTCGCGATCGGCAAGAGTGTATGTGATACTCATAGAAGCATTCATTGCTGTTCAATATAACTTGTCATACAACTTGTTCACAACAAAGATTGTGTACGCTAAACTTACGCTTTAAAGGCACTCACAATCTTGAAGAAGTTATGAAGCATTAAAATTAGCAAGTTGATTTATTAAACCAGTTTTGTTGTTACTTTAAACAATTTGTTTCAGTTACATATAATTAAATAAAAGCTATTGAATAAAAGTTGGGAGTTTTCAGTTTTTTTCTTCATTTAGCTAGTATTTTACCAAAAATTTGAATATATTATTGGTTGAATATAATCAACAATTTGTAATCTATTCAAACAAAATATGCTTTAAACTATTAACATAATTATATAATTAATAATTATTTTTAAATAGGCAAAGTATGTAGAGAAACTAACAGAACTAAATCAATCTCATTAAAATCAAATCCTGATTTTACATGGAGTGTTTACAGTGAGGTATAATAAAAAGGGTTAGCGGGGACATAAAACCCCAATCTCATTAAAATCATATACTAATTACCCTTTGATTCTCTCCGCTATAGGATCTGACAACTCTGCCTTGGAGGTCACGTCAGATCGACCTTTCATCTAATCAATATTCATGAGACGATCAACTATATTTAACCAATGAAATCGCGCATTTTATATGCAATTCAGATGATGTTCGAGTGAAATGAACAAACGAAAATCAACACAAAGCACATATAACGGAATAAGATAAAGCCGCCTTGTGTTAATGCTGTGGATAAATTCAAAGAAATGCACTAAATGGCATGTTTTACATCAAGAATATGAAGAAAATCAGTCAGTTTTTTTGAAAACATTCAGAACATTATTCTACCGAGATCATTAAATTGCAACGTTAGATTTTCTATATAGTACGTATCAATACATTTGGCCCGGTAGCGCAGTCGGTAGCAAGGTAGACAATTATTGTTATCCACGAGTGTAATTTTGCTGTTGGTTACGAGTTCAACCCTACGAAGCGGTACCGTAATTCCTTTTCTTTTTTTTGCACCGCTAATTCCGTCAACAATCTTCAGGTTTTATTCAGCAAATATTCATTAATGGTTGAACTGAATTGAATTGAATGTTGGCTCATCAACACAGTATAGGTTATTTAGAGCCGCCCCAGAGAGAGGGGAAGGATACATAGGAATCCGGGAACCTTCCCTACTCTTATTATCGAATAGATTCCTATGGTTCTTTAACGTGCTCGGTTTACGTCCTATCCGACGGACGAGGCTAAGGAAAAGTGTCTTGCCCAAGAAAACACCGACGAAACTCAGTGGCACCACGGAGGATTGAATCCGGGGCCTCCAGTTACAAATCCGCCGCGCTACCGACTGCGCCACGCCAGCCCTCCATTAATGGTTGATGTGTTATGTTTGTCAATGCAATTGTTGTGTGTTTTATAAACTAAAAGTTACGGACATTGTTTCTTTCAATACCAAGTGTAGACTTTTCCATAGCGTTTGACTGAAACGTGACATGCGCAGTGAAGCAGTCTATACAGAACGATTTTGAAGGCTGAAATCTGATTGGTTTAATCGTAAGGTCAATCTGACGTTACCTCCAATGTGGCAGTGTCAGATCCTTAGTAGTGTAGAGTATCGTAGCATGATAAAAAGGTCTGATTTTAATGAGATTGGAACTAAATGCAATTTTAAAATAAAATTAAGATCGCAGTGAATTTTAGTGTCAAAAGATAAAGAGGATAGTAAAATACAGTACAACTTCCAGGGTCATATTCTGAATTATGTAATATTATACAACTTACTTCAAGCCTAGTCCGTTGGCACCTGTTCTAGCACTGTGACAAAATTGCACTGAATATTAACGTAATTTATAAACATTCTGTCTAACTTTTTTCAAATATAAACCAGAGTGAATGTTTTCACGTCCATGGTCGAGTGGTTAACGATGTTGCCTTGTAAACCTTCTTGCCTCTCAACGCTCCGGGTTTGAATCCCGGTGGGATCTCGACTTGTAAGTGAATAAGTGTTGATTCTGACAGATTGCGGGAGGTGCACAGTACTGGTTCTACCCAGGAAAGTGAGTAGTTTGCCTCCACCACAAAAAATCGACCGTCATATATAACCTTACATGTGTTTAAATTGACGTAAAACACCATACAAACAAACAAACAAAACAATGTTTTCGCCATATGAGTGTTATATATAGTATGACTCATTTTAAAAAGCAGGACAAAAAAGATGATACTCTGTTGGAAGAAGAGAGATCGGCCATGCCCTTAAAATTCTTGCCTAAGAACTACATGGACGACAGTTATATATGAACCATTGTCCTGGCATTTTGACACCGTATCCCTCTGTTGATCTAACATTTTTTCCAAGAATACAACTTTTAATCGGAGCAACCATATGTTAACCATTGACCTGTAACTTACTACCCAAGCAACCAGATTTTGACAACTGACTTAAGTTGTTATCCAAGCAACCATATTTTGACAACTGACTTAAGTTGTTATCCAAGCAACCATATTTTGACAATTGACTTAAGTTGTTATCCAAGCAACCATATTTTGACAATTGACTTAAGTTGTTATCCAAGCAACCATATTTTGACCATTGACAAGTTGTTATCCAAGCAACAATATTTTGACCATTGACAAGTTGTTATCCAAGCATCTATATTTTGACCATTGACTTAAGTTGTTATCCAAGCAACCATATTTTGACCATTGACTTAAGTTGTTATCAAAGCAACCATATTGTGACCATTGACAAGTTGTTATCCAAGCAACCAAATTTTGACCATTGACTTAAGTTGTTATTCAAGCAACCATGTTGTGACCATTGACTTAAGTCTTTATCCAAGCATCCATTGACTTAAGTTGTTATCCAAGCAACCATATTTTAACCATTGACTTATAATAAGTTGTTATCCAAGCAACGAGAATTCCACCATTGACTGAAGTTGTTATCCAAGCAACCATTGACCATTGACTTAAGTTGTTATCCAAGCATCCATTGACTTAAGTTGTTATCCAATCAACCATATTTTGACCATTGACTTCAATTGTTATCCAAGCAACCATATGATAACCATTGACTTAACTGACTCAACCATCAAGACTTGAGATGACCTCTAACAACACTTCATTCTTTATGTTCTTACTTCAATTTAATGTCTGTGAAAACATCGCGTTCCAAATTCTAAAACTTCTTTTTATCTAAGAGCTTTTAATTGAAAGATTCCTTCTTAAAAATAATATACTGCCTATAAACTGCCTTCAAAAACACACACACAATTTTTAAATCATCTGTCTCCCAGACATTTCATTTGATAAAACTTCAGTTTATATATTTTATCCACTTTACTGAGATTTAACATTCGTATTTGTCCATTTATTGTCTCGATGAAAACTAAATGCATTCAAATGAAACAAAAGTCATCAAATAAATCCAATCTTGATCCATAAATCTTATCATTTGGTTAAAATGCCTTGATTTCATCTGGATGTTTTACTTTTTGTGATAGGTGTTTTCAATCAATATTGGAAAGCACAATAACTTTGATTATACAGTCATGTACAAGTATCTTTAAAGGTGGTTACCCATGTCTGATTGGGATACAATCTGGTTGATGGACACGATGACTTAGTTTTGCCATGGCGGTGTCCGTCTGTCTGTCCATAAACTTTTTTTGTGGCGACTACTCCTCTGAAACTACGGGATGGACTTTCATGAAACTTTACAGGAATGTTGCCCATGATGTCTAGTTGATCCTAGCAAAAATTCACATTGATGTGAAATCCAAGATGGCCACCAATGCTAAATATAGATTTTTAAACAAGAAATATCACTGTAAGTGATAAATGCCCCCGAAGTGTCTTTTGACCTCTAAGTTTGACCTTGACCTTGGAGCCATGGTCCTGGATTTTATGCACGACACGTCGTTTGGTTGTGGTGAGCACTTGTGCCAATTTATTTGAAAATCCTTCCAGGCATGCAAAAGTTATTGACCGGACACAATTTGACCTTTGACCTCTAAGTGTGACCTTGGGGCCACAGACCTGGATTTTGTGTCTTGTTGTGATGAGCACTTGTGCCAAGTTATCTGAAAATCCGTCCATGAATGCCAGAGTTATTGACCGGACACAATTTGACTTTTGACCTCCAAGTGTGACCTTGACCTTGAAGACCTGGGTTTTGCGCGCGACACATCGTCTTGTTATGGTGATCAATTGTGCCAAGTTATTTAAAAATCCTTGCAGAGGTTGTGACGTTACGGTCCGGACACGAAATTGCGTACCTGTTTTTGACCTATGAACTGCAAGTGTGACCTTGACCTTTGAGGTACGGACCTGGGTTTTGCGTGCGACACATCATCTTGTTATGGTGATCACTTGTGCCAAGTAATTTAAAAATCCCTGCAGGGGTTGTGACGTTACGGTCCGGACACGAAAATGCGTACCTGTTTTTGACCTATGAACTTCAAGTGTGACCTTTACCTTTGAGGTACGGACCTGGATTTTGCGCGCGACACATCGTCTTGTTATGGTGATCACTTGTGCCAGGTTAATCAAAAATCCATGCAGAGGTTTTGAAGGTACAGTCCGGACACGAACTGCGGAATGACGGACGGAATCCGGACAGACAGACAGTCAGATGGACGGTGCGATTACTATATGCCCCCGAAACCTTTTCGGGGGCAGAAAAAGAAGAAAAAAGAAATGTCACAGTAAGTGTGACCTTGACCTTGGAGCGACGGACCTGGTTTTTGTGTGCGACATGTCGTCTGATGAGCACTTGTGCCAAGTTATTTGAAAATCCGTCCAGGAATGCCAGAGTTATTGACTGGACCAATTTGACCTTTGAACTCTAAGTGTTGTAGCCACGGACATGGTTTTTGTGCGCGACACGTAGTCTAGTTGTGGTGAGCACTTGTGCCAAGTTATTTGAAAATCTGTCCATGAATGTCAGAGTTATTAACCGGACATGAAGCACATTGTTTTGACCTTTGACCTCTAAGTATGAACTTGACCTTGGAGCCACGGACCTTGATTTTGTGCGCGACACATCGTCTTGCTGTGGTGAGCAATTGTGCCAAGTTATTTGAAAATCCATCCATTATTGTCAGAGTTATTAAACGGACACGATTGTACAGACGAACGAACGGACACAGTGCGACTACTATATGCCACCCTTCGGGGGCATAAAAATAAGTTTGTAGTGACTACTTCTTCAAAACTATAAGCGATATTTTCTAAAATGATCAGCATGACATAATGTTGGTCCTTGTTTTGATTCGAGGTTAAACATGGCTGCCAGCAGGCATCTTTTTGCCGTCTGTCTGTCCGTAATTTTGACCATTGACTTAAGTTGTTATCCATGCAGCTTAACAACTTAAGTCAATGGTCACAATATGGATGCTTGGATAACAACTTAAGTCAATGGTCAATGGATGCTTGGATAACAACTTATTATAAGTCAATGGTTAAAAATATGGTTGCGTGGATAACAACTTATTATAAGTCAATGGTTAAAAATATGGTTGCGTGGATAACAACTTAAGTCAATGGTCAATGGATGCTTGGATAACAACTTAAGTCAATGGTCAAAATATGGTTGCTTGGGTAACAACTTAAGTCAATGGTCAATGGATGCTTGGATAACAACTTAAGTCAATGGTCAAAATATGGTTGCTTGGATAACAACTTAAGTCAATGGTCAATGGATACTTGAATACCAACTAAAGTCAATGGTCAAAATATGGTTGCTTGGATAACAACTTAAGTCAATGGTCAAAATATGGTTGCTTGGATAACAACTTAAGTCAATGGTCAAAATATGGTTGCTTGGATAACAACTTCAGTCAATGGATGCTTGTATAATAACTTAAGTCAATGGTCAATGGTTGCTTGGATAACAACTTCA
Organism: Cyrtodaria siliqua; assembly: GCA_037043455.1. Lineage (NCBI taxonomy): Eukaryota > Metazoa > Mollusca > Bivalvia > Adapedonta > Hiatellidae > Cyrtodaria > Cyrtodaria siliqua. Next base: position 301,254 of record JAWPHD010000244.1, read on the forward strand.
GTCAATGGTGGAATTCTCGTGATTGGAGGATAATTATGTATGATGCTGGATTTTTAATGGCGGAGGCAGACCACCCACTTATTCGTTGGTAGGACAGTACTGTACCTCCCACCATCTATAAAAATCGACACTTTCTCACAAGTCGAGCTCCCAGTGGGATTCAATTAAAGAAAATAGTTTGACTGTTCTTCACCTAGGGGTTTAACCTTTAACAGACTGAAATCGGATTGTTAGGTTCTCTATTTGATATGGTGGCACGGCACAAACTGATATCATTCCCTTGTTTTGTCAGTGACAACGTCTCCAAATCAAGCCATATTGTTCACTCCATATACTCATTTAAATCGATCTGCCTTAAAGTGTGGAACCTAGTGTGTTAAAAGCTTTTCAATTTCATATAAAGCCATTTTCCAGTTTTTGCCACTGTTTTGTTTACCCTTTTAAGTACTCGAGCTTTTAGTTGTTGAAGTTTTAGATCCATTAACAGGTCTGAATGGGCTCCTTTGTTTGCCCACTTCTGAAATCTATTTATGTGTGGGGGTAAAAACACACTTTTATAACTTTCATATATATAAAGACTTAACCACATGTTATGGGTAATTAATTTCATTGACATAAGTGTTGCAAAAATCATCTTTAATTATGAATATTTTGCCATAATAAAAGCACCACCCCGAATTGTAGTGTCCCTACCCCACCTATTAAAAAAAAAATCAATAAAAATATTAGTATTGGTTTATACATGTATTTGTTTACATTTTATAAGATCACCCAAGTTCGATTTTCAGGGATTTTCTAGAGTTATGCCCCTTGGAATGGTAAAAATTAAACCAGATGGACACATTTCTGGTTTATATGTATTAAGTCGCAGATGGCACATGTTACTAACAACACAACTTTACAATTATTTTGGTGATCTGAGTACAGGTCAAGTCACACTGACACTGACTGACGTAGACGGCTCATCACTGACAGTAACAGTGGGGGAATTGAGGGAGCCTTGCCTGAACCACCCCCTGTATCCGTATAATATGAACGCGAGTCGGATAAGGCCATACGCGGGTACGGGAAAGACGCGCCACATTACATGTACGCTCAATATTTGTCATTTATTTAAATATTAAATTCGTTATATAATTAGTTTTTGCTTTGTTATATTCCCTGAATATTTTCCTTCACATCCATATCTTATGTTTTTCATTTTAGCATTGTTTTAAGCAATTTTATCCGTTTTGAACTGGGCGGATTGGAAAAATCCGTGTCAACAATTGACATTTCGTCGATTTTTCAATTATACAGTACTTTTGACACGATAATAAGGACATGCACATGTAAAACATTCATTATGTTAGTCATTTTGTCTTTATTTGATCCCTTAATACTAAATAAGGGTTTTTAATCTGGCGTTTTGTGAGAGAGGGGTCCCAGAAAGTGGATAAGTCTTACGATGGCTAAACATTTGTTCGGATAAGGTCAAACGAAGACTATGGATAAGTATTAACGCGGGCGTTTATAACAGCACAAACGCATTTGTTTTCTTATTTGATACCCATGTAAGCTTCTAGCTTCTTAGATACTTACCGATAGTGTTTTCCCTTACTTGATGGCATACTTTCCTAGTACTTTGCCGGTACTTATAGGGAACCCCCACCGGGAATAAGTAATACTAATGCTTTGAGATAGAACATCTGTAATAAAAGGAATTCGGAATTGTAAGCTAAAATCTCGGCATATCTACATATATTCAGTTATATTTTTCAACAAATGTAATTGTGTTAGCGCATCGGGGGCTGGCTTACCCAAGTGAATAGCGCGTTGGACTTGTAACTGGCCCCAGGTTCAAGCCTGGCCGTGGTCACTGACTTTCGTCGGTGTGTTCTTGTGCAAGAAACTTTCCCTCAGCCTCGTCCGTCGGACGGGGACGTTAACAAACGGTTCAGTTTCAGTCTATCCTCCGAGCATGTTAAATAACCATTGGAAGCTTTGGAATCTATTCGATAGTAAGAGTAGGGCAGGTTCCCGCATTCCTATGTATCCTTCCCCTCTCTCTGGCAGTCGGTAGCGCTGCGGATTTGTAACCGGAAGCCTCGGGTTCAATCCTCCGTGGTGTCACTGAGTTTCGTCGGTGTGTTCTTGGGCAAGACACTTTCCCTTAGCCTCGTCCGTCGGATGGGAACGTAAACCAGGCGGTCCCGTGTATCGGTCTATCCTCCGAACACGTTAAAGAACCACAGGAATCTATTCGATAATAAGAGTAGGGCAGGGTTCCCGGATTCCTATGTATTCTTCCCCTCTCTCTGGGGCGACTCTAAATAACCTATACTGTGTCGATGAGCTGTTAAACAACATTCAATTCAATTAATTGTAAGCGCATCAGAACAATGTTATCTTAATTGGCTCCGAGACTATTCGAGCCAAAGATTATTCAATAGGCAGTTGTGCTCGCGCCCAATACATAATTGTTATTGAAATAAATAAGGTGCATGAATATTGTTAGGAACTGAGTAGGTTACATATATACTTGTTCTCATAAATTACATGATTACTCCCATTTGTTAATTTTCTCCATCTGCGTCTTTTTGTAAACATTTTAAAAGATTAATAATTGAGATAAGTAAGTTAATATTTATTTTTTACATTTTTATCTGTGAACGATTGAGATTTCTCAGTGAAAAAAACATTACTCATTAAACATTACTCACTCGCATACGCTCGTTCGTGAAAAAAAAAACACTACCATCTCATGAAGGATTTCCCTATAATCGATCCCAGCAGTTAAGTAATCTCTATATCTTAGTATGTTCACTGCTCATAATGGATTTTTTTATCAAACAGAACAAACAAGGTTTTACGCAGGAGGTGGGGGGGGGTGTCTTCATGACGTATATTTGCCAAGTGACGTCATGTAACCCAGCGCTTCCACATACAGTTGTCTCTCTTCTTTACGTATATGAAAGGATGCACAGGTCCTGTTATAATATAATATAATGAAAGGATAAATTAAAGAGGCTGTTTATATACTCAAGAAAATAACATACGCCAGAAAAATATACTATATACTAGTACTTAGTTATAAGTAGTTATTTTCGATAAAATATCAAATCTTTCAGTGCAGCAGTAGCAAAAGAATTTCTCTATATCACTTGTACTGATAGTATATAATACACTGTATAAAAACAGGGTTTGATATTAACAGTTGTCCCCTTGTCCTGTGCCATGTAGATTTTACTGGGGACAAGTTTTTTGTCCCAAGTGACCTGTCCTACAGACAACTAAATTTTATAACAAGAAATGAATTTTACATCTTTAAAACTTGTGACTGAAAAAATGTCAAAACATTGGTGAGCACATTGTAAATGACAAATAAAAAACATGTTGTTTTCATTGGTGGAATGCAACTGAGGGAATGCAATGTCACTTTCATGATTGATCTTGTTTTTAGCTCGACTGATCAGAGATCAGCAGAGCTTATGCCGTGGTGCGGTGTCCGTCGTCCGTCCGTCCGTCTGTCCGTCCGTCTGTCTGTCCGTCCGTCCGTCCGTCTGTCCGTAAACTTTTTTTTTGTAGCGACTACTTCTCTGAAACTACTGAATTGATTTTCATGAAACTTTACAGAAATGTTGCCCATGTAGTCTAGTTGATCCTAGCAAAAATTCATGTTGATGTGAAATCCAAGATGGCCGCCAGATCTAAAAATAGGTTTTTAAAAAACATGGTTCGCACAGTCTTGAAAAGGCCCTAAATTTTGATGAGTTGCTTGAAAAGGCCCTAAATTGCATGTCAGGCCCTAAAAAGTCCCTAAATTTACTCTATACGGCCCTAAAAATTAGTTTTGGTGGCCCTAAATTTCATTTCGCACATTATTTGGGCTGTCAAGGTGTTGTTGCTTCTAAAAATAGAATGAATTCAAGAACGACAACTCCTACGAAATTTCTAAAAATAGAATGAATTCAAGAACGACAACTCCTACGAAGATTTGTACTATTGTACATCGTACTCAGTTTGATTCATACTCGGTTATATTTCAGAGGGGAAGTTATTAGCCAGCCAACGACTGAGCCAACCGTGCAGCCATTTTTGCACGGCCGTTTTTGAAAAATCGCGGCCAATATTTGGTGGAGTGGGTGGGGTATAATTAAAAAAAAAAGAAAGTTTTTTTTGGGCTAAACTCTTACTTTCCCAATACTCCCTCAATAAAGCCGCTGATGAGTTTGCTATGAAAGCAGAAAAGGAGAGCAATTTTTCACATATAGCCATATCCAATGCTCTCAGGGAAAAGTCAAAAGAGAAAAGTTTGCTGTGTACTCAGCTGGAGAGTAAGATCAGTGACAAGGTCACAGAGCTGAAAACTGTTTAATCTTAGGTGACAAGGCCACAGAGCTGAAAACTGTTTAATCTTAGGTAGGTCCAGGTTTATTGGCTATAAATACAGTAAAACCCAGCTAATGCAACTACAATATACACATTTAGTGGTTTTTATTACAGGTGACTGCTTAATGCAGCACTATAGTTTGCAGAAAGCTATTAGAGGAGCTTTCTACAATACTATCATGCTGCATTAAGCTGCCACCAATCTTCTTGTAGGGGTCACTTTAGAGGGGTTTTACTGTAGCAGTAAGCAGGAATTTTAGTCAAACGCATAATTATGCTATAAATATTGAGGCCCTAAATTTAGCGAAAATGTCCCTAAAAAGGCCCTAAAAAGGCCCTAAATTTAGGTTTGAAAAGTCTGTATGAACCATGAAAAACAAGTTTGTACAACTACTTCTTGAAAACTATAAGTGATATTGATATGGGACTTTTTCTAAAATGATCAGCATGACATGATGTTGGTCCTTGTCGAAAATCGTTTTGATTCGACGTTAAACATGGCTGCCAGCGGCCATCTTTGTTTACATAGAGTTATATAATGAAAACTTGTAACGACTACTCCTCTGAAACTACTTGACGGATTTTCATGAAACTTCACAGGAATGTTGCTCTTGGTGTCTAATTGATCCTAGCAAAATTTCAGGTCGGCCGGAAATTCAAGATGGCTGTCATGGCTAAAAATAGATTTTCAAAATACAAGTTTGTAGCGACTACTTCTTGAAAACTATAAGTGATATTGATATGGGACTTTTTCTAGCAAAATTTCAGGTCGGTCGTAAATTCAAGATGGCCGCCACGGCTAAAAATAATGGGACTTTTTCTAAAATGATCAGCATGACATGATGTTGGTCCTTGTCAAAAATTGTTTTGATTCAACGTTAAACATGGCTGCCAGCGGCCATCTTTGTTTACATAGAGTTATATAGTAAAAACTTGTAGCGACTACTCCTTTGAAACTACTTTGCGGATTTTCATGAAACTTTACAGGAATGTTGCTCTTAATGTCTAATTGATCCTAGCAAAATTTCAGATCGGCCAGAAATTCATGATGGCCGCCACACTAAAAATAGATTTTTAAAAAAGAAGTTTGTAGCGATTACGTCTTGAAAACTATAAGTGATATTGATATGGGACTTTTTGTAAAATGATCAGCATGACATGATGGTTATCAGAGTCAAACATTATTTTGAATCGACGTTAAACATGGCTGCCAGTGGCCATCTTTGTTTACATAGAGTTATATGATGAAAACTTGTAGCGACTACTCCTCTGAAACTACATGACGGATTTTCATGAAACTTCACAGGAATGTTGCTCTTGATGTCTAATTGATCCTAGCAAAATTTCAGGTCGGCCGGAAATTCAAGATGGCTGTCATGGCTAAAAATAGATTTTCAAAATACAAGTTTGTAGCGACTACTTCTTGAAAACTATAAGTGATATTGATATGGGACTTTTTCTAAAATGATCAGCATGACATGATGTTAATCCTTGTCAAAAATCGTTTTGATTCGATGTTAAACATGGCTGTCAGCGGCCATCTTTGTTTACATAGAGTTATATAATGAAAACTTGTAGCGACTATTCCTCTGAAACTACTTGACGGATTTTCATGAAACTTCACAGAAATGTTGCTCTTGATGTCTAATTGATCCTAGCAAAATTTTAGGTCGGCTGGAAATTCAAGATGGCCGCCACGGCTAAAAATAAATTTTCAAAAAACAAGTCTGTAGCGACTACTTCCTGAAATCAAAATCAATCAGTAGAGCTTCAAGGTCATTGACCTCTTGTTTGTATCACTTTTGCATGAAGTGCGGGGACAAGTAAATTTGACTGGGGACTAGTAAATTGTGTAAGTAACTTGTCCTAGTTGCTGAAAAAATGTAATATCAAACCCTGAAAAAACCTAGTTGGACGTGGTTTTGTTGCAAAATTTAGCTTAAATTCCCTGTTCTGATGAAGTTACAACATAAAAGAGCTATATTTCTGAAATGCGTTGGTACTTATCCTTCAATTTTACTACATAACGTTGGTACTTATCTATGGCCGTCGTAAGACTTATCCACTTTCTGGGACCCCACTCTCACAAAACGCCAGATTAAAAACCCTTAGTTAGTATTAAGGGACCAAATAGAGACAAAATGACTAACAGAATGAATGTTTTACATGTGCATGTCCTTATTATCGTGTCAAAATTACTGTATAATTGAAAAATCGACGAAATGTCAATTGTTGACACGGATTTTTCCGATCCGCCCAGTTCAAAGCGGATAAAATTTGCCTAAAACACTATTAAAATGAAAAACATAAGATATGGATGCGAAGAAAAATATTCAGGGAATCTAACAAAGCAAAAACTAATTATATAACGAATATAATATTTAAATAAATGACAAATATTGAGCGTACATGTAATGTGGCGCGTCTTTCCCGTACCCGCGTATGGCCTTATCCGACCCGCGTTCATATTATACGGATACTGGGGGTGTGAACAGAAAATCAATTTTCTTGCAGTTTTACGATGTTAATTTTTTTTCTAATTTCTGTAGGATTTCGCATTGTGCGATATGATTGCTTATATGCCGATAAAATTCTTGCAATTCAACAGAAAAACATCAGCCAAGCGCCTAAGGAACTGTGATTTATCTGCCGATAAAACGCTTGCAAAATGCGACGTGTTTCCCGAATTTACGGCCATTTACGCGGCCGACAAACAAATTTGAAGCGATTGTTGTAGGCACTCATGAAAGGGGAATTTTCGTCCCAAGTTGGGGAAAAAATATATAATTTCGAGGGTAAATGGGGCCAAATTTGGCCGAATATTTGGGGTAAAAGAAACACTGCTAGCTGAAAGAAATTTGATGTTTATAATTAATAATAATAATTATGAAGTATTTGAAAACAATAGCATTTAGATGTATCACAGTTAGTTAAAAACAGTATAGTTCATATAAAAGTATAAGAAAATTATCAAGAACATGGTAACACTTTATTAAAGAAGTGTTCTGTGTCAAAATAATGTAAAAAACAGTTGCTAAGCGTATTATTTTATTCAGTACTGTACCTGTATTTCCCTAATATGTTTGTATGGTGTTTTTCAAAACATGTAAGGTTATATATGACGGTCGATTTTTGTGGTGGAGGCAGGCCACACACGTTTCCTGGGTACACCACTGTACACCACTGTACACCACTGTACACCTCCTGCTAGCTGTAAGAATCATCACTGCCTCACTTACAAGTCCAGCTCCCTAATTAGAGCGCCTCCACTAATAGTAGGGCCCCAGCCTCGACTCCTGCATCCACCCGTGACTCCCCTTCCACCCGTGACTCCCGCATCCACCCGTGACTCCCCTTCCACCCGTGACTCCCCATCTACCCGTCACTCCCCCATCCACCCATGACGCCCGCATCCACCCTGACTCCCCCATCTACCCGTGACTCCCCATCCACCCATGACTCCCGCATCCAACCGTGACTCCCCATCCACCCATGACTCCCCACTCACCCATGACTCCCGCATCCACCGTGACTCCCCCATCCACCCATGATGCCCCCACCACCAAACAAAACAAAAATGTTTTAGGGTGCTTTGGTATATTTTACAGTGTCATGTTCAACAGAAGGTTCACATTTGACACCAAGAAACGCTTATAAAAATGTCAATTGATAGAAAGAAAAAACTTGTAAAACATGAGTATTCTCTTGGGATACTTGATCTTTCATATTCACTATAACCTCACCCCTTACACCCCTCCCCCTACCATCCCAACCCTCCTCGTGAATGAACAGTATCCCTGCGGGCGAGATAGCCTGTAATGGGGGCCTTGGCATTTGTACCCGTGGAGATAAGATAAGATTTTTCAGCACCCGAGTAAAACAGGGATATGCTAGAAAACACATTTACCCTATAATGGCTGTGTCTTACCGAACCAAAACAAAATCTGTTTGCTCCATTTCACTTACTGTAGGGAGAAGAACTTATTGATGTGTTGATGTAAATGTTCGAAATAACTATGTTTAGGGATGGCAGTTAATGGCATTTTCTCATTAATCTTTTATTGCCATATTATTGGTTTCGAAGCTTCATCATGCATGCAAGCATGCAAAAGCTTTCTAGAAATTGAAGAGATATTGGATTTAAGAACTTTTTTTAATCGATCGTCAAATTACAAAACTTTTTTAATCTTCTCATGGCTGTTGAGTACATATTAAAGATGACAGATTTTTCTATCATGTTTTCTGAATAGGTTTTGTAAGATAAAAGAAAAAATTTATGTAATGGGAAATAAATTGAAAAACTAATCGGTGGCTCAATTTGTTTGGTTGCTTTACCTATTTCTAGCTTACAAAGATACATTTGGATAAAGTTGGTAAGGTGTGGGACTGCATTGCAATATTTACTATTTATATCCGTTAATTATACCCCCGCTTTCGCAAAGTGAAGTGGTCCCGTCACCTGACACATTTTTGTTGTGTCCCGTCGCGTCACGTAACACGTTTTCATAACTTGAAATTCCTCAAACACCCAAACTTCATATAAACATAACAACTGATAACCTTATGTCCCTCTACATCACCCATTGTTGATTGCCTAATTTATTAGAGAATTATGGCCTCATTCAGTCGTATGTGATCAATTTGTCCATTGTTTGTCATCGTCCGTCACACTTTAACCTGCAACATAACCTGGGCCATAACTTGAAAAGTAATTGACCTATGTTCATGAAACCTCACACACATCTTCATCTCAACCCAAGGAATGTTGTTACACATGTCCAATAACTCTTACTTTCATTTTGGCAGAGTTATGCCCCCTTTCATAAAACTTTAACCTGCAACCTAACAAAGCTCATAACTGGCCATAACTTCAGAAGTATTTGAGCTAGGTTCATGAAACTTTACACACATATTCATCTTACCACACAGAATATTGTTACCTTTGACCAATAACTCTAACTTCCATTTCATCAAAGTTATGCCCCTTTTCATAAAACTTTAACCTGCAACCTAACCAAGCTCCTAACTGGCCATAACTTGACAAGTATGTGACCTATGTTCATAAACTTCACACACATCTTCATCTTAACCAAAGGAATGTTGCTACACATGCCCAATAACTCTGACTTTCATTTTGGCAGAGTTATGCCCCTGTTCAAGTAACTTGTGGTTGCCGGTGGCCCCTGTTTGGTCACGGAGCAAAGAATAGGGCCACTGCAGATCCCTTTGAAGGGGTAGGCAGAGGGGTAGAATCCCCCCAAATTCATGTATATTTTATCATTTTTTGTTCATGTTCATTAAAGGTCTTCATCATGATCCCTGCATTGTTTCAGCATTGCTCGCATCAAAAGAGCTGTGGCAGAAAAACAATAAAGTGGCTCCAGCATAAATAGAGTTTCTACGATAGAATTTGCAGCAACTCTGCAGTTCAGGGTGAGAAGGTTCTAGGCCCATTTTCCATATTTTATCTCGATGTACATGGAAGATGAGCCTGGCATGTTCATGCCTGTTAGGCGCCATATAACCTTTTCATGTGTTGGTGCGCCTTAAAACCCCAATTCAGTTCAATTCATGTAACTTTAAACTGCAACCTAACCTAGATCATAACTTGGCAAAATATTGACCTATGGTCACTTTAGGCAGTTCTTCCTTTTCAATTATCCAGTGCAGATGTATGCACCTTCTCATAAACTTTAGCGCTTTTAAAAAACAAAAACTTCTCCAATTGCACCCTCTGTTTTCAAACTTTATAGTTAGATTGTACTTGCTGAAAAAAGCACACGGCAGATGACACACGTTCCACTCTTGTCCACTCCATAAGTCCTCAACTTATGCCGCTACAGTGATGAAACTAGATTGACTGTGCATGATGTGAGGATGACCCCTATATTTTTTCAGGTCAAAGGTCAAGGTCACTGGACCGATAATGAAAACCTTCAGTATCCTCAGTATCTGTATCACAGACAGTATCTGTCTCCACATTCATGAAACTTCACAGGTGGACTATGGCTGTGCATGTGAGGATGACCCCTATACTTTTTCAGGTCACTACGTTAAAGGTCAGGGTCACCATGGACCGATAATGAAAAGCGTACCCTCTTCATCGTCCTCAACGTCTGTCGCCACTGTTCTGTTTATTAAGTGAGGATGACCCCTATACATTTTCTGGTCAGAAGGCTAAAAATCAAGGTCACCTACTTGCCAGGGATATTCAGGTAGCCACTAAAGGGCAACAACCCTAGTTGAAAGCATGTAAGAAGAACATATCTTGTATGTTTTGTGGACTAAGCACAATTTTTTCTTCAAACCCATATTTATGTCCAAATCTGTTTCCAGGTTTTGCTGCAGATACTGATTATCGTGACGGGCAATTACAACTTCTTCAACTTGCTAACACTGACTCTGTGTGTGTCCCTCCTGGACGACCAGTTCCTCGGCTACTCCTATAAGAGTAAGTACATTATAATCATCTTTCAGACATGTTACAAGTTTTCCTCTCAAAAATGTCTCTCTCATCTAAAATCTCGTTCTGCACTTGGAAACATATTCCCACCCAACTTCAATTGTTGACCCAAAAAACATCAAACACGATAACCGGAATTTGTCAGGTGTGCAAGTTTCTAAATATGGAACGAGATTTCAGATGAGAGCAAGATATATCGAGAGAAAAACATTGGACCGTGTCTGAAAATATACAGTTGTTACAAAAATGACTAAATGATATTTGGTGAGTTTTAGGCATGTGGTATTTTACGTTTAGTCGATTGCATGGTGTCTTCAGAAACCTAGCCGGAAAGTGTGGGTGGAGTTGTTCTGGATTCTGTAGGAAGAGAGATATGCTATATGGTAGGTACGGATAATAAAACCAGAAGGGCTATGATTCTCACAGTTTATCAGGTGATTCATTTGTTGGTCATTATTTTGCCCATTTACACTTGAACTCAATACATTATCCAGGAGAGGAGGAAACAAATTAAATAGTTAATTTAACCTTTAACCCACTAAGCACGACTATAATAGCCTTTGCATCCATTGTAAACCCAGATCAGCCTGCGAGTAACTCGCAGGCTAAACAGGGTTACAATGTCCAGCTGCTGATCAGTCATTTTCCCTAAAACACCCCTTTGTGACATAAATTTAATGGTCTTAAGTCAAAGAAATAACAGTCCATTATATATATGTAGCGGGTTAAGGGTTAACAAGAGCCACTTAATTGGCTCTCGAGACTCTTATGAATAAAAACACCATGATGATAATAAAACCAGAAATGCCTTCTTGGAAGACCATATTACTATTAAGTTATTTCTTTAAAAATGTGACAGTAGGCTACCAGGTCACTGTGAGGACATTTTTCTAGGTTTCATTTTCATTTTCAGGCACTTTGAAAACAATCACTGTAGGACTATTTTTATTTCACCATCACTGTTGGTGGACAAAAAGAAAAGAAAAACTACTCTGAAAAACAGCAGGATCAGCTTTTATTTCTAACAGAACTCATGCCATACATCACATGTGCACCAAACAATAGGCAAACAGTGCAGTAAAATACAGTAATACATGAATAGTTCAGGGGCAGGTTCACAAAAATTCTTCGATATTGTTGATCGTAAGACAAATTCTTAAATTTCTTTTTATTGTGTCGACTGAGTACCATGGCATACACTTAGGGATCACTTTGTCCGTCGTCGTCCATAACACTTTAACCTGCAACTTAGCCTTGGCCATAACTTGAAAAATATTTGACCTATGTTCATCAAACTTCACACACATCTTCATCTCAAGCCAGGGAATGTTGTTACTCATATCCAATTACTCTGACTTTCATTTTGGCAGAGTTATGCCCCCTTTCATAAAACTTTAACCTGCAGCCTAACCAAGCTCATAATTGGCCATAACTTCAGAAGTATTTGACCTATGTTCATGAAACTGGACACACTTATTCATCTTACCACATAAAATATTGTTACCTATGAACAACAACTCTGACTCATTTCGGCAGAGTTATGCCCCTTTTTATAAAATATTAACCTGCAACCCAAGCAAGCTCATAATTGGCCATAACTTGAAAAGTGTATTGTACTTGCTGAAATAAGCACACAGCAGACGACAAAGGTGTTCCGTGGAACACCCTTCTAGTATTTCAAATGAAAGAAATGATTTTCTAATACATATTTATGTGTTTTTACAATATATTCAGACATCTTCGGTAAACTTGAATGCTAAAGCAAAATTACAGGGTCTATTACTAAATTTTGACATACGATCAAAATTATTGTAAGAATTTAGTGAAACTGGCCCCGGGACCGCTGTCCTAAAAACTGTTACAGGGAGACTAATTGGATCACTTTAAAACCCTACATATATATAATGGACTGTTCTTTCTTTGAAATAAGACCATTCCATGTATGTGACAAAGGGGTGTTTTGGGAGTGCAAGTTACTCGCAGGCTGATCTGGGTTTACAATGGACACAGGCTATTATTGTCATGCTTAGCGGGTTATATATTAAGAGTTAATGTGGTTGAACTGGGGTGAGTAGGTGAGGGAATTATGACCAGTAAACCCTACTCTGGAAAAAAATCTTTGAGGATATTAAACAAATAAGCATTTGGTGATATTTTTTTTTAATTTCTTGTTTTCTTATGACATAAGATATTGAAATAAGTTTAAGGATGGAAATTTTATTTTCATTACAAAAACTGATTCCGAACAATTATAACACTAATATAATACTTCTCTAAGTAGAGAGAATAGTCATGTGGTACTCTTTAACCCTTAACCTGCTATGTAAATATAATGAACTCTTCTTTCTTTGAATTAAGACCAGAATTAAGAGTGATTTTTTTTGTGTGTTTTTTTTTTTGTAATTTTGTCTCCAACATTATGATGATGGCTCCGTACCCAGGGGCCCTCAAGGGGTCAAACGGTCAAATACACTAAAAATATAATTACACTGTCATATTTCCACATTTTTGCACATTAGTTGGTATAATAGTCGTCTATGAAAGAGATACACAGCATGTCAAATGATTTATTATTTAAAACTTGGACGTCTTTCCTGGGGTTGGAGGAGGTTGGTGGTGGGGGGAGGGTAACAGGGGGTCAAATCTTTTTTAATTATGTCTAAAACAAACATTTTGATGAAGGGATTACAGTGTATAATAATGTTTTCTCCTGTATGTGGGGGTGGTGGTGGGGTGGGGAGGGGTGTGGGGGTGACATGTATGAAGAAAACGTGGGTATTTGCAATGGCTTGCCGTTAAATTAATTCTAGTTATATTATAAATTGGTTTGTTTATGATTTTAATTGAAATATTTTGCTTTGTTGACGTCATGACTCATTGTCACGATTATTAGTTATTAATATTTAGCGATTATGAATTTTCTTTCACTGAGAAATCCTGATCTTTCACCCATACAAATTTAGTAAAGTATGAAGTCTATCCTGCTGGTTAATGTTTATAACCATCTTCCCTTCTCAACAGGCAGTTTGTTAGTAAAACATTCACAATCATAAAAGTTGATTCTTAGGTATGGCGGGAGGTATACAGAACTGGTTCTACCCAGGAAAAATGGGGTGGTCTGCTTTTACCACAAAATAATTGACAGTCATTTATGGCCTAACATGTGCTAAAAATTACGCAAAACACCGTTCAAACAAACAATCTTTAATTATACTCTATTTTTGAATGGTGACACTTAAGATGAAATGAAATATTTTCCTGTTGGTTTAAAATATAGTAGATTGATCTCAACAGTTTTAGGCCATTGATAAAAACAAGGAAAGTGCCCTACATAACAGTAATCCAAAACTATGTCCAATAACTTTGACTATAATGAACAGAGGCATACATGTTTCAAATTGTGGACCCAATATAGAAAAATAGATGTACAGTATAAGACAATTTGTTTATTTTAAATGATTTTTAATATGGTAGTTCTATATAAGAAGGTCAAGGCAAGCATTAGATTTAAAATTTTAAAATGCCACAATTTATTCATTTATTAAATTCAAAACAATACACTTTATGATGCCCTGGAACACCACAGATTGCAAGTCCACTGGGCCATGCCAGCATCCCCCCAACCACACACACACACACACACACACATACACACACACACACAGAAAGTCATTACCACATAGGAATTTATAGTTTGCTTTATTTTCACAAGAAGATCAGAAAACAATGGTTTGATTAAAAGAAAGGAAATCGTAATGTATCTACTGATTCTGATATTACTCCTTAATCTTGGCTTACAACCTGTAATACAAAACTTAGAGATTTATCGTTTTAGGAATGGTAGGTTTTTCATGTAAAAAACACCTGAACTTCGCACAGTGTCAGGTGTTCTCGTCCTCTTATTTGAATTTTCACATATCTTCCAAACAGTTTCTCATCAGCGACAATGGTTATCAATTCACCATTATGGCTGGCACCATGATATTCTCCAAATGTTTCATAACCACCATTTTTCTGTTCACTCACTGACACTGTAAAACTGTTCAGTCGTTTTCCACAACAATCCTCTCGATTCTTAATGACCACTCTTCCGATTAATTCATTCACACTTAAATCCACAAGCCACCATGGGTTCTGTTCAAATTTTGTACATGAACATGAGCGACCATCAAAGATTCCATTGATGTTACCATCCACAGCTGCCTCTGGCCCAGGGTTATTTGGATAAATGGAACTTTCGAATGCTGGTTTTCCTAAAGCGTAATTCTTCAAAGGATGTGCAAGGTTTCGAGTTACTTGGTAAATACTTGTCTTTATCCTTTCCATCTGTAGCACTAATTCCTTCCTCTGCCCTTCAGACTGTTGAAATGTCTCTTGAAGCTGTGTTATAGCATTACTCTGGACAAGTATTACTGTCTTTTGTTCCTCAATTACTGATTCTAGATTACTAGTCTTTTCTACTAGATCTGATTCGGTCTCTTCTTTCACTAATTTCACATTTTCTTCCAATGATTTCATACTTTCTTCTACATACTCTATTTTTTCTTGCAGTAATGTTGTTTGTTGTTTGCTTTTAGCAAAGCAGCTGTCTACTTCATTTCTTAGAATGTTATTAAAATCTTCCTCCATTTCAATCCTTAAATCAAAAATTGAATCGCTCATGTTGTTGATTGCATTAGTATTTCCATATCTCATGTTTTTCTCTCCCAGAAAGGCTTTGTTTATGGTAGTTTTAAAGTTTTCCATTTCTTTAGTTGCATTCGTGATTTTGCTCAGGCCAAAAATAAAATTATGTTTGTTTCCCCTTCCCGACCCATGCAAAAAAGGGTTGGGTAGGTAGGTAGGTAAAATATTTTTTTTATTTCATTTTTTTTATTTGAGATCAAAACTGGAATACATGCTACCTATAAGACACATTTAAGACGGTACCAACCCAGTCGTGTCTGAACATCGTGCTGCATGTTCATTAAAAGACAAAAAAAAAAAAAAAAAAAAAATTCGCCAGTGTCGAAAAAAATAAATCGGGTCGCGGCAATTTCGGTGGGTCGGTCGGGAAGGGGAAACAAACATAATTTTATTTTTGGCCTCACTGCTTCTTCCAGCTTCACAATTCTGAAGCCTTCAAATTCACCTTTTGTCTTTGAAAATTCTGGTGTTACAAAATACTTTGAACTTTCTCCAATAAATCCATCTTCCAAGGTTTTAATATCGTCAGTTGCATTCATGACTTTGCTAGCAGCTTCTTCCAGCTTGGATATTATGGAGTCTTCAAATTCACCTTTTATCTTTGAAGTACTAGGTGTTGCTTCAATATACCTAGAACTTTCTGCATTAGATCCTTCCTTCAAGTCTTCTGTATCTGTAGTTGTGTTCATGATTGTGCTAACAGCTTCTTCCAGCCTGTAAATCTGTTCACCTCGTTGTTGAATATCATCCATGACTGTTTTGTAGAAGAGTAGAAACCTTTTAGACATCTGAATATTCTCTTTACCGGCTTTACCGACTCCAAAATGTCCAAATAGCAACAGTAAAAGTATAAAATGCATTTTCATTGCCGGCATGACCAACTTCTTATTTTAGTGGTTGAAGCAGCTAAGTTTGCAATTCTCTGTTTGGCTCGTTCTGATAACAGGTTAGCAGGACACAGTTAGGCCAGAGGTTTTTATTTTTCGGTTCTCAGACCCTAACTTTTGTAAAAAAAAAAAAAAAAAAAAAAAGTTATTTAAGAACACAAACAAATTGTAAGAAAAGCAACCGGTATCAGTATACTGGTCCTGTATTTCAAACAACCATATGGTCATGTTTAAAAATTAACGTAAAATCAGATCATATTATATAGATTTTTCTGGTCAATGTTATGTTTTACAGTTTGACTAACATCATTACAAGATGAAGGGGTATAAAACCCACTCCCGAACCATCCCCAACCCGAACCATGATAAAACTGTATAATTACTAAAATAACTGTTATTTGTTAATTATTTTAATTTGTATACATTGATATTATAGCAATGTATTGTTAGAAAATATTTTGTTGCTTAATTACATGCACTGGCCAAATAATTCACATTTTATCATTCTCAAAGTGTATAAAACCCACACCCATACCGCACCGAACCCCTACCTTTCGGTATATTTGAAAGTGTAAACCAAAATATGGGACCATTTTCAGATAAACATACTTACATTCTCACTAGAACAACTATTTCCAAACAAATTTCTTTAACTAGAAGATGAAAAACATGATTTTATGTGGGTTGTGAATTTCCGAACCCCTACTTCATGCAACTCTTGTGATAATCGCTAGAAACATTATACACTAAAGGAAATATTATCAAGTATAGTGATATTTTTAATATATTATTTGTATAATATATTATTTTTATATTTTTAGGTCTATATAATGTCTGTTATCAGATTTTTTCTGTCAAAAACTTGCTTCTTCAGTAGATTTCTCAGGGTTCTCCAAGAGCGCTTATACGATGGCGTGACGCCACGCTATCGGCACATACCGCCATGCAAAATGCAACTATAAATTGACGCAATAAACACCATAATGTAACCTGAATCTAGACCGATTTGGTACACTGTGGTTACATGCCCTAATTTTGTATGGTTAATGTAAAGATTTCTTTTATTAAGCCTTTTTTTTTTCTTTTTTTTTTAAGTTTTGACTATTTTTTGTTTAAGTAAATATTTGAGAAAATATTGAAAGAGCTGCTATGAGTACACTTTTCTTTCTACATTTTAAGTGTATGTGTGTGCGTGTGTGTGTGCGTGTGTGTGTGCGCGTGCGTGTGCAGTTACTATCAGCATGTATATGTTATTCCTAAAAAAATATATATGATGTATTCTTTGCGATTTTCACGAATGTGTAGGTTGCATGTAGTAGGGGTTCGGAAAATTCACAACCCACATAAAATCGTGTTTTTCATCTTCCAGTTAAAGAAATTTGTTTGGAAATAGTTGTTATAGTGAGAATATAAGAATGTTTAAATGAAAATGGTTCCATATTTGTGTTTAGAGTTCGGTGCGGTATTGGAGTGGGTTTTATACCCTTTGAGAATGATAAAATGTGAATTATTTTGCCACTTCATGTATTTAAGCAACCAAATATTTTCTAACAATACATTGCTATAATATCAATGTATACAAACTGAAATAATCAACAATTAACAGTTTTTAGCTCGACTGATCCGTGGTGCGGCCATTCGTCCGTCTGTCCGTAAACTTTTATTTGTAGCGACTACTCCTCTGAAACTACTGGATGGATATTCATGAAACTTTACACATATGTTGCCCATGAAGTCTAGTTGATCCTAGCAAAAATTCATGTTGATGTGAAATCCAAGATGGCCACCAAAGCTAAAAATAGATTTTTAAAATACAAGTTTGTAGCGACTACTTCTTGAAAACTATAAGTGATATTGATATGGGACTTTTTCTAAAATGACATGATGTTGGTCCTTGTCAAAAATCGTTTTGATTCAACGTTAAACATGGCTGCCAGTGGCCATCTTTGTTTACATAGAGATATCGTAAAAACTTGTATCGACTATACTCCTCTGAAACTACTTGGCGGATTTTCATGAAACTTTACAGGAATGTTGCTCTTGATGTCTAATTGATCCTAGCAAAACTTCATGTCCGCCAAAAATTCAAGATGGCCGCTACGGCTAAAAATAGATTTTTAGCTCGACTATTCGAAGAATAAGAGAGCTTAGGTAATCACCTTGGGGTCGGCGTCGGCGTCGGTGTCGGCGTCGGCGTCCCACATCAAGGTTTGCGTGTAAGCTGTGTTTACAAGTGTATATCTCTTACATTTGTTATCCTACCACAACCAAATTTGTTCATGGGCTTCCTTGTAGCATTATCTTAAGGGCTGCATAAGCAATTTTGGTTCCTGTAACCCATGGGCTCCCATGGAACCCAAATTATGATAGCCCATAAAATGTGCCCCATTTCACATCAAATTTTGCGTGTAAGCTGTGTTTACAAGTCTATATCTCTTACAATTCTTACCCTAGCACAACCAAATTTGGCCATTAGCTTCCTTATAGCATTATCGTAAGGGCTGCTTAAGTAACTTTGGTTCCTGTTACCTCTGGACTCCCATGGAACCCAAATTCTGATAGCCCAGTGCAACCCTACCCGCCCCCGCCCCCACCCCCCGCCTCTCACCCCATCACCCCCCAACCCCCACCCCGCCCCAGACTTGAAACTTTTTTCTTTTTTTTTACATATTTCTGTGTTGCTTTTGTCAATTCTTACACATATATGTTGCAACCCTCCCCGCCTCCCCCCCCACCCCCCAACCCCCCGCCTCTCACCCCATCACCCCACCCCACACTTGATTATTTTTAATTTTTTTTGTTAAATATTTCTGTGTTGTTTTAGTCAATTCTTACACATATATGTTGCAACCCTCCCTGCCCCCACCACACCATCCCCCCCGCCTCTCACACCCTTCCCCAGACTTGAAACTTTTTTATTTTTTTAATTTTTTTTACATATTTCTGTGTTGCTTTTGTCAGTTCTTACACATATGTTGCAAACGTCCCCCTCCCACCCCCCCCCCCCCCACCCCCACCCCCGCTTGCCTCCCACCCCCCCACCCCGCCCCAGACTTATTTTTTTTTTACATATTTCTTTGTTGTTTTAGTCAATTCTTACACACATATGTTGCCCCCCCCCCCCCCCCCCCCACCACCACCACCAAACCCCCAACGCACTCCCCGCCTCTCACTCCATCACGCCCACCCCCACCCCGCCCCAGACTTGACTTTTTTCTTTTTTTTTACATATTTCTTTGTTGTTTTAGTCAATTTTTACACATATATGTTGCCCCATCCACCCCCCCCCCCCCACAACCCACTCCTGCCTCTCACCCCACCCCCTCACCCCCGCTCCACATCCCCCCCCCCCCACCCCACCCCATCCCACCCCCACTTGAAACTATTATATTTATTTTTACATATTTCTGTGTTGCTTTTGTCAATTCTTACACATATAGGTTGCAACCCCCCTCCCCCCACCCCCACCCCTCTCACTCCATCACTCCAACCCCCCTCCCCCACCCCACCCCACCCCACACTTGGAACTTCTTTTTTATTTATTTTTTTACATATTTCATTGTTGTCTTACACACATATGTTGCAACCCTCCTCCCCGCCTCTCCACACACTCTCCCCCACACCACACCCCAACTTGAAACATTTTTTTTTTTTACATATTTCTGTGTTGCTTTTGTCATTTCTTACACATATATGTTGCCCCCTCACCCCACCTACCCCCGCCTCTCACTCTCCCCCCCCCCTCCCCCCCCCCCCCCCCCCCCCCCCCCCATTAGTTTTTTTTTTTTTTTTACATATTTCTTTGTTGTTTTAGTCAATTCTAACACATATATGTTGCACCCTCCCCACCGCCCCCAACTCACTCCCGCCTCTCCCCCCCGCTCCCCCAACCCCACCACCACTTGAAACTTTTTTTTTTTTTTTTTTTTTTACATATTTCTGTGTTGCTTTTGTCAATTCTTACACATATGTTGCCCCCTCCCCGCCCCCCCTCCCCTCCCCCCACCACCCACGCCTCTCACCCCGCCCCACTTGAATTTTTTTTTTTTTTTTTTTTACATATTTCTTTGTTGTTTTAGTCAATTCTTACACATGTTGCCCTCCCCACCCCACGCCTCTACCCCATCCCCACTCAAACTCGATTTTTTAGTTTTTAATTTTTTTCTTCATATTTTTGTGTTGTTTTGGTGAATTATTACATAGCTTCTAACACATATATGTTGCCCTCACCACCCCCACTCCCCCCACCATCCACCCCGGCCTCTCTCCCAACCCCACCCCGCACCCCACTCAAAACTCTATTTTTTTATTTTTTTATTTTTTTTACATATTTCTGTGTAGTTTTGGTCAATTCTTACACATAGTTATGTTGTGCTCCCAACCCCACCCGACATTGTCGTAGCCTTGTTTTCTGATGGTATATACTAGCTATAAATTTATTATTCTCCGAAAAATCGAATAATCGAGCTGCGCTGTTCTCCGACAGCTCTTGTTAAAAATTTAGTTTGAAGCGACTATTTCTTGAAAAAAGTGATATTGATATGGGACTTTTTCTAAAATGATCAGCATGACATGATGTTGGTCCTTGTCGAAAATCGTTTTGATTCGATGTTAAACATGGCTGTCAGCGGCCATCTTTGTTTACATAGAGTTATCTAGTAAAAACTTGTAGCGACTACTCCTCTGTAACTACTCGACGGATTTTCTTGAAACTTCACAGGAATGTTGCTCTTGATGTCTAATTGATCCTAGCAAAATGTCAGGTCGTCTGAAAATTCAAGATGGCCACCGTGGCTAAAAATAGATTTTCAAAATACTATAAGTGATATTGATATGGGACTTTTTCTAAAATGGTCAGTATGACATGATGTTGATCCTTGTCAAAAAATATTTTGATTTTGACGTTAAACATGGCCACCAGCGGACATCTTTGTTTACACAGAGTTATAATGAAAACTTGTAGCGACTACTCCTCTGAAAGTACTTGACAGATTTTCATGAAACTTCACAGGAATGTTGATCTAGCTATCAAAAACCTATCAGTAGAGCTTCAAGGTCATTGACCTCTTGTTTTAGTAATTATACAGTTTTATCATTTCAGTAGACGGTGCGGGGTTCGGGTTGGGGAGGGTTCGGGAGTGGGTTTTATACCCCTTCTTACAAGATACATACTTATAAAGGTTCAGCCTTTTTTTTGCTCCTCCTGTGAAACTTTTACAGAAAAAATTCTGAGAACCAAAAAGAAAAAAAACTGGCCTTATTTATAATTGGCTTTAAGTGACCATCTTTTTCATGAGCCAATGTGTCTGAACTATAGATGAAACAATGGACGTCCTAATTAATATGAAGTGGACTTTGTTTTAATCCAAGCTATTGTGACATTGTGACACTGCTGCACGGAGAATTGACACTTGACAGCTGTTGACATTTGTAATTTGTATTTATTTTGTGATTCTTTTGCTGACTTCACTAAAATATCTTAAGGTCCCTATGCCGCTTTCAAATTTTACAACAGATGTACACTGTTTCTAAACCTACTGACAACGAGGAATATATATAACTTAAATATTTTGAGAATTTTTGAGAACTCTATAGACACACTATAAACGGCTTGAACCACCCATTCCAAACCCCAAAACTAGAGCATTGAATTAAGAGTTACCCACTCATAATTCATTTTACGCATATTCAGTCACAGGTATTTTAAGAACCTAAATAAACCCAACTTTTTATTGGCACATATACATTATAATATGACCAGAGCACCTGAACTGAGTTTTGATAAACAGTTTTGTAGTGATAAATAGTTTTGTAGTGATAAACGGTTTTGTAGTGATAAACGGTTTTGCAGTGTAATTTTGCCATTATTTGGCATGTTAGTGTCTTCAGAAGAAGAGTCCATTGTAAATTGTAGCCAGTGCCCTTTTTTGTTTTTCATAAATTCTTTATTATTTACAGTAAAATCCCGGTGGTGTAAATTGCCACCTGAACGACACTTGTATACAATAACGGAGAATTAAACAGTCAAGAGAAGAAAACTCACTGGAAAATAGTTCAATTAGTTGTTACTTATAATCATTATACTGTTCACTGTTTATTTATTATTATTACACTGTTCATGTCACAATATCACATTTGATTGTCCACGGGGGAGAAGAGTTCATGTTTATCATTTAAAAAATCAGTGAGTTATATTTAAATTAATCTTAACACTTGTAACTGAAGCCTAAAACGAGTGTCGTTTATAATATATGTTAGTAATTTTGTTGAGAACTTGTAACTTAAAAGCTGTATTTACTGAAAATGTATGTAGTCACGTCTTGTATACACATGCAACCTTAAGACATATAAAAATTAAAACATTTTGATAAGTTTTGACTAATGTGTTAATGGTGTATTGTCACATGTGGGATTGCCTTAAAAGCCTAAACGACAATCACACCTGCGAAAAGACACTGTCTAATAATATATATACATATTTATACATTTATATGGATCTAAAGAGAAATGTAATATGATATTAAGGATATTTATATATGCAGTTAATACACTTAGTTACAGATCACCTCCATGCATACGCCTGCGAAGTAAAGTGCCCTTAAACCCCAGTCACACTAGGGCCGCGTTTTCAGGCGATCCCACGGCGTCCAAGAAAAATGCAGAACGCCGAGGTGCGCGCAGTACGATCGCAAGCATCGACGCAGCAACGCAGTGGCATCGCCAGTAGACGCATTGGGATCGCATAGAATGCCAAGCGACGGCGCGCTGTGGTTGTCGGTGGCGCTTGCACGGAGATTGTACGGCGTTCTCTGAGATGTCACTGCGTCTCTACCGCGCTTATACGGCGCGTCTACGGCGCTTATACGGAGTGTTATTTATTTTACTGCGCT
Source organism: Cyrtodaria siliqua (assembly GCA_037043455.1). Taxonomy (NCBI): domain Eukaryota; kingdom Metazoa; phylum Mollusca; class Bivalvia; order Adapedonta; family Hiatellidae; genus Cyrtodaria; species Cyrtodaria siliqua. Next base: position 324,551 of record JAWPHD010000244.1, read on the forward strand.
CTTACAACGACTGTACGGAGCTGTCACGGCGATCATTGCACTCCCAAGGCGCTTCTACCGCGTCCATCGGCGTTTGCATGACAAAAACGAACAAAATAGTATAAATGAATTATAGGTAGTGCAAACGAACGTCTTCAACACGCCGTCAGCGCAGTGTGAGCGCCGTGAAAGCGCAGTGGAAGCGCCGTGAGAGCGCAGACAATCGCCAACAAGAACTCCGTAGGAACGCGATAGAACGCCATGGGAGCTCCGTAGCAACGCCTTGGTCGCTGTGAGGATGCCGTGACATCTCCATCTTCACGAAAAATATCAGATTTTTCTTGCGATCTCACGGCGTTCTGGAAAATTAAACAACGCCGTGCCAACGCAGTGGAAATGCGCTATAGTGTGACAGGGGCATTAAAGAGACGCACGGCAATCTTGAAGTTTTAAGCACTAAAATTATAGCATCTTGATTTATTAACCCAGTATCATTTTGACATTAAACCTGCTTGCATATATTTAAATACAATTTTGATTTTTCAACTTTTCTTGTTATTCTATTCTACCATAGGTTTGAATATTATATATTATTTAATTTAGTGAAATATTATCAACATTATTTTAGTAATATGCAAATAAAAAAACACATACTATTCTTATAATTAATATTAATGATTAAACAAATGCAATTTATGTAGAAAAACTAAAGGACGCCGCGAGTTTTACAAAAATCTTGTTGCCCATATCATCGCAGTGTTTTACTCCAATGATTTTTTGGTGGAGTTACAGTCCTTTAACAATTTCATTATTACCGTATAATCCCTAATAAATGTCCCCCGGGGCGTAACATTTTTGAAAAGGGGGCGTTTATTTGAGACCAAAAATACATAATTTAACTTTTAAATCAGACATTATTTAATGATTTTCTTTACCAAGAAAAACAGTCTGCATGTCAATCAATCAATTAATGTATCGTATTTTAAGTTTTCTAGTGATTTTGTGTTTTTCATTGTGAATGAAACAGATTAACTTGCATGTTCTAGTAAGTTGTAAAAAATATATTTCTGAAAAAATGGTTGGGGTGGGGGTGGTCGGGGCGGGGGTGGTGCCATTATTAGGGTAGGGGCATCTCTTAGGGATTATACGATATTAAATCTTATCCTGACTACTCCTTAACCTTTCGACAAATTCGGTTATATTTGATAGGAAGTATCAGAATAAAGACTAGGTTCGCATATTGTCGCTGTATTATTGTCTATTGAGTTTTGGCAGTGTTGTGATCCTTGAATGTTTGTGTAATGAATAAATCTTGTCCAGTCTACTCCAACTCAATTTCTCAACAATCTTTGGCGATAGTTGGTAGGAAGTGTCAATATGAAGTCTAGTTCTAATCATTTGGCTTTAGGCTTTAAGTATGTTCCTTAAAGGGTCCTCCAAATTGAAATAACTTTCCTTTGTATTACAAAGATAATGATTAGCAGTTTCTAAAAATACTTCGGTCAAAATCGTAAACCTATTCGTTCATCGGTAAATCACGAAATCCATACGGCACATTTGCCCCTAATACACACCTGTCACAGAAACGTAACTGAGGTTTCACGGAAACAGCCGAATGGAAAAACCCCGTTGACGTCACGCATTACCTATGGTTCGTTAGAAACCAAAATGGCGGACACAAACCAAGTAAACAATGCGAGCGAAGTGGACAATCAACATTTTGTGTACCCCATTCACTTTGATTCTGAGCGTTTAAAGTATAAATGAAAACAATAAACAAATAATACAAATAACCTCATGATATTAGATTTTTCAATGTCTTCATCCTGTGGGTCTGCAAATCGGAGAATCGGTGAATTGCGTCAGGTTTCAGCATTGGTTTTAAGTTTTGATACCTACTGTATTTACTCAATGAGTCCGGACACTCATTAATTCCGGACACCTAATTAATTGAAGAAAATAATAAAACTTGTACTCGGACATATTAAGAAATCAATCTTATTTCAATAGTTTTGATGCTTTGATAAATTCGGACATCGGGAAAAGATGAATTATTCGCCGAAAATGACAGGTTAAAATTACGATCAACGACTTCTAATTGCTGACTGCATCCCGATAATTACCAACAGAGGCAGCAGAATATACTTCAATGAATTTAATTGTAACTTGTTTGATGCAATTAAATAAAAAGTTTTTGATCGTGATTTTTTACTGTTATTAACGAGCCATTTTGAAACAATTACATTATTACTGACCCATGCTATAATTTTGTGTAATCGGTCAGGCGCGTGTTGAAACAATTGTCTAAACCAGGTAAAACCATTCCAATGTAGGTGTTACGGGTTATTTTGTGTTGTCGCTGTCGTAGCTAGCAGGGGCGTAGCCAGGCATACTCCTGTACGCCCGGGCGTACTCTAGAAAATCGAATGTGAAAAAATAAAAGTGGTTATTTTTTAAAATCAGCAATAAAAATTGAAGTGGGGTAGGTGGTGAGGCACTATTTTTAAAAACACACTGAATGAATGGCGGCAAAAGCCTCCAAAATCTCGCTCAAATGAAGCCACAAACGTCCGAAATTGCACTCAAATTGAAAAAAAAAAAGCAGGAGGGGGAACCACCCTCCCGCACACTCCCACAGGGCGTATTCTCCAAAAGGCTCTGGCTAGTGGGCAATTCCATTATCTGGCATTACCAGCAAAAAAAATACGGTCTCGCTCACACAGGTAAAGTGCTGTGCGATTTGTTGTCTGTTTGTACAGACACATGAACTATTTTTAGCTCTACTGATCAGAGATCAGCAGAGCTTATGCCGTGGTGCGGCGTCCGGCGTCCGTCTGTCCGTCCGTATGTCTGTCCGTAAACTTTTTTTTGTAGCGACAACTCCTCTGAAACTACTGAATGGATTTTCATGAAACTTTACAGAAATGTTGCCCATGGAGTCTAGTTGATCCTAGCAAAAATTCATGTTGATGTGAAATCCAAGATGGCTGCCAAATCTAAAAATAGGTTTTTAAAAAACAAGTTTGTAGCGACTACTTCTTGAAAACTATAAGTGATATTGATATGGGACTTTTTCTAAAATGATCAGCATGACATGATGTTGGTTCTTGTCAAAAATCATTTTGATTCAACGTTAAACATGGCTGCCAGCGGCCATCTTTGTTTACATAGAATTATATAATGAAAACTTGTAGCGACTACTCCTCTGAAACTACTGGACGGATTTTCATGAAACTTCACAGGAATGTTGCTTTTGATGTCTAATTGATCCTAGCAAATTTTAGGTCGGCCGGAAATTCAAGATGGCCGCCACGACTAAAAATAAATTTTCAAAATACAAGTTTGTAGCGACTTCTTCTTGAAAAATATAAGTGAGATTTATATGGGACTTTTTCTAAAATGATCAGCATGACATGATGTTGGTCCTTGTCAAAAATTGTTTTGATTCAACGTTAAACATTGCTGCCAGCGGCCATCTTTGTTTACATAGAGTTATATAGTAAAAACTCAAGGAAATTCAAGATGGCCGCCACTGCTAAAAATAATTTTTCAAAAAACAAGTCTGTAGCGACTACTTCCTGAAATCAAAATCAATCAGTAGAGCTTCAAGGTCATTGACATCTTGTTTATTTCATACTATAAGCATGGCATGCTTTGTCTTTTAGCTTCGATTTGAGGAATAACATGATGGTGCAATTAAATGGATAAAGAACACGACTATTTTATAATTTTAATTTATTTTCTGCAATACCTTGTATGTTTTTATTTTGTAATAAAATAATCAACATGTTTTAAAATTGCATTGTCTCATTATTCAATAAAGTTCATTGCTACATTTCAAACAAAGTATAATAATTTAATATAATAAACTAGATGTCATAATTGTTCATTAGTTCATTGTTTACACATTTGTTATTAGTTCACTGTTGTGGATATAGCCCAGTATACTATTACACAGTCCGCATTAGCCAGCATATAACTACACTTGTGACTAGAACGTGACAGTTCCACAGATCAAACAGTGTACCGCTCACTCTACCCGCATGTAAAGTGTGTCTCGGTGTACTGATTTCACAGGTTTTACAGTTTGCCCAAGTTGAGTACCGTAATTTTAGACAGTTAATAGAATAGCCGCATAATTACCAATAAGTGATCATTAATGGATGGATTTTCGTAATTACCGTAAATTGCCCCGAACATCACAGTTAAAACTACTTACCGTAGAATGTTAATTTACTGTTCCCTCTCAAAATATTTGGACATTGGCAAATATGAATTAATTTTGGAAAGTTATATTTACGGACACCAAAAAAAATAATTATGTTATCCCGTCTGAACTGATAGAGTAAATGTAATCTGTTTTTCGTTTCATAAGAGTCATCAAAATCGTTCTCAGTAAAATGGTCCGAACATACGCGAGAGTGCTCTGAAAAATTCCATTTCACACCGTTTTGCAAAACAAGTTCAATCCATTTAGTTCGATGACGGCAACATGGAAATGTGTGTAGACTTATACTGCCTTCCTGTTTACTTTTTCTACAAAAGCTTAATGAGCACCTTTTCACCATGATGAAGACACGAACACATCAATAATATTCCAGGGTTTAAAACACTTAGGCTATATTAGAAAAATGGACATCCAACAAGAGTAACGGTTTGTTTACACATAGATACGCGCCATAATTGATTATGTAAATTAGGTAGTTTGTACGGAAGATGTGATTGGTCGTCCCTTATGACGTCATTTTCCGAAGATCGATCGCGCACCAGTTTTTTTGTGTACAGGTAAACTTCATACCTGTAAAACTTGCATTTATCAACGGTTTTTGAGAAAACGGACGATGACATTGACATTCTTTTATAATAAGCTTTCATTTAAAATCACTTTATTTTTCAATTTGGAGGACCCTTTAAAAGAGCAATGTCCGTAACTTTTAGCTTATAAAACACGAAATAATTGCGTTGAAAAACATTAAACAATTACAATTATTGAATATTTACTACATAAAAACAAGACTGTTCGACGGAATTCAATAGCGGTACAAAAAAATGTACCTTCGTGATTTTACACCCACTGGTAATAATAGTGAGTGCGCAATGAGGCCATTTATATTGCACAATACATACTATATAGAAAACCTAATGCGCTAATGGCTGTCACGTGATCAGCAGAAACTGTAAATACTGTGGGACCCACATTGTTTACTCACCTTTTTTTTTTCAAACTCACAAATATATTACGAAGACTTATTTGGGTCTGTGCTCATGTCTTCATGTCTACATTTCACTGTATAAAAGTCAGACAGTTATTTGGTTATGCTCAAAATCTGCTTGCTTACGGACAGTGTCCCTTTAAATGGTTTTATAATTTCTCGAAAAATCATAAAAAAAAATTACGTCTTGTTTATAACATTAGACCCATCCTGTAGAAACTTTTTTAGTGGAGCGCTGTGGTCTAGTGGTAGAGGGTTGATCCCATGATCCAAAAGTCGTGGATTCGATTCCCGTCATTGCCATATGCGTTGTGTCCCTGAGCATGACACTTTATCTGCTTTATCTGCTTTATCTGCATTGCTTAGTACTGGTTCTACCCAGAAAGACATCCAGAGTGATTCAAGTTCAAAGAGTTTTCGTTACAATCGATGTAAAATAAATAAGTTTAAACTAACTGATGGCTTTGAATTTGACCTTGGAATGAAAGGCCAAAGTAACTGGGTAACTTTATTGTATATGCCGATCAGCATATGCGGTATATGCCGGTACACCGAAATGCGCCATGCTGTTTTAACTGGGCCATGTGGCATATGCCGAATTGTTGAGCGATCAACCGCCCGAAGTGAATAGAGCCGAAAACGGGTTATACCGGTACACTGCGGCATAGACCGAGCAGCTCAATAAAATTCGCCAAATGAAACGATTGTGCATATCTGTCATATCACTGCTGCAGGTTTGAATCCCACTGGGAGCTCTAATTGTGAGAAAGTGTGGATTTTTTACGGATGGGGGAGGTATACAGTAATTTATCTACCAGGAAAAAGTGGTGTGGTCTGCCTCCACGAAAAAAAAAAAATAAATAAAAAAAATACTACTATCATGTTTAGCCTTATAAATGGAAAGTTCCAACGAATTTTATAAGAAATGTTTTTTCAAAGAAACTTAAAAGGAAAATAAAATGAAAAAGATATTTTGGACCTACAACTTAAGTCTGAATTTTACGCCTAGTAACCCTCTACAAATTAATCTCATTTATGTCTGTGTAGAAAGTATCATCTAAACACGATTGGAATCACACAGATTCCGATTGGAATCACACAGATTCCTTTAACACATCTGTAATTGGACCTTAGATCATGACCTTGGCCTTTGATGCAGGGACCTGATCAGCCTCCAGTGGAAATTATACATCTGTGATTAGTTTTATTAGTTTTTTTCGTCCGTCCGTCCATCCGTCACGAAAACTTAACATTGGCTATAACTTTCTCATTTCTTCATCAAACTTTCAGTAATTACTCATCATGACAACATTGACAAGACCATACTAAAATATAAAGGTCAAGGTCACACTGAAGGTCATTATATGGGTTATATGGGTTAAATACTCATTTTTAGCTCTACTGATCAAAGAGTCCGTCCGTCTGTCCGTAAACTTTTTTTCTGAGCGACTACTCCTTTGAAACTACTGGATGGATTTTCATGAAACTTTACAGAAATGTTGCCCATGAAGTGTAGTTGATCCTAGCAAAAATTCATGTTGATGTGAAATCCAAGATGGCCACCAAAGCTAAAAATAGATTTAAAAAAAAAGAAGTTTGTAACGACTACTTCTTGAAAACTATAAGTGATATTGATATAGGATCTTTTCTAAAATGATAGCATGAAATGATGTTGGTGTCACAAAATGTCACGGGTAGAGCGTACTGGTCGTATATAGCTCTTGTATCGGTTACACCCAAAATCTATTGTTCGAGTTGAAACAATTTCACAATATTCATGATCTATTCATGTAACACGTAAAAGCGTGCACATTTTAAGTGGCCGCCAGAGAGGCCGTGTCATAAGGTTAGTTTTGTGCTAATGCATGTAAACGTATAGGTATATTTTCCTTAAACGGCAAAATTGTATAAGGGCCTCTCGTGTAGATTCAATACTGTAGATTTAGCCACGTTTGTCACGGACTGAACGGGGGAAATAATGATTTGGGCGTAATGTTTGCTATGAAACCCATTGTCTTCTAGCTGTCGCCGGGATCATCGATAGTACTTTGTTGGAACAGAGATTGGACGGCAAATTTCACAGGCAACATGTGGTTAGTAGTTTTATTAAACTTTTATCGTATATTTGTATTCAGTGGGCGGCGCCATCTTGTTTGGCGGTTACGACATCCGGTTAGCATTGATGTTTCTCAAACATAACTTTAGACTAACATATGATTTTGAAGTTACTATATTAGATGTAATTATTGTAATTGATCATTAATTGTAAAACAATATTAATTTGATAACAGTGGATAATAGGTGCATTAGTTAACGTTGGCGTATAACTCGGTGATTGTAATACACGATTGTTAACATTAGTTAACAATGAGATGAGTGACAAGAATAAATGCGTGCATACATAACTCAGTGAGTGTAATATACGAGTTATTTGATCATGTTTATATTACATGTATTAGGGGCATTGATTAACAGCGACGTACATAGCGTATACATGGCGTTGTAGAATATGTATACATTGCTACTCATCATTAGTACAGCTTACATATATTGGTTGAATAATGATTTGTTTGGGTAATGGTAATTATGCAAGATTTTTATGTTTGTCAACCGACATCTAAAACGTATGTATAATTACAGCCTAAGCCATCCAGGATATAAGCCATCCAGGGTTGGAGTAAGCCATCTAGGTTTGGATATCCAGGAGTGGAGCTAAGCTTCCACGAATAACGTTTACGAGCGGTGGAGACGGTCCCCGTACCTGCGCAGCCAGGTTTTACTAACGACAACCCCCGGGACACAAGGTGGGCCCGTTACCAGTCCTCACTGGAGGAATATCATTCACAATCTCAGTGGAGATTAACTATCATTGCATCGCGTCATCAACCCTTACAGAAGGCATTTGATGACAATCATCCATTGAATTCGCGCATCATCATCTTCATGAGCTCTCGCGCATCACAGTTATCGCGCTAGATCAACATTGTTATAGCTTTAACAACACTTTAGTGTCTTAGACATTCAGTATTTATAACAATACTAAGGACGTCTTAAACGTTCAGGAGAACATTCTTTTCATAGTTCATTTGTGTATTCGCTTGTTTTTTTAGATAATTGTATATATATTAAACATATTTTAAAAGTTGCATTAAACTAATGTAAATGCATTCACCTTCAATGATTCTTTCCTGAGTTAGCCCAACCACTAAGGTCATCCTGTGACAACTGGTGTCAGAAGTGGGATTTTTGGCGACTACGGAGGGAAAGAATCAATAAGTGATCTTTATGATGATATACTAAATCTCTACTTATTATTTTAGAATTGTGTACCACCCTCTGATCCATCAAGGCGACTGTCGACGATCACGGCCACAGCTTGGAAGACAAGTCAAGACACGACAAGGGTAGGGTGAGTCCAAACTGTTGTTTTGTCCGTTCTTTCCTTGGCGCGAGGTCGCAGTGGTCTACACGAGTGGGTCTGAGGCACTTTTGCTCAATAATTCGGGTGTTTGTTTTTACCTCCCTTGATATACATATAGTATCCAATTAGGTTGGCGAACAAGACGTTCTACTCATGTTGTGACACTCGAGTATACTCATATTGATGGGAGAAGTAAATATACATGTACATGTTATACACATTTCGATGATTGTTTAAGGTTTATGTCCAATATCAAATTAAGATATTTTATGTAGTGCATATGTTTTGTGGAAGCTAGATACTATCTACACATAATCGTTAGTAGTTAGCGCTAGTACTAATGTGTATGTAACTTGTCCGATGATGATGCCCAGGTATTTACTGAGGACACAGTGACTTACCATTAGTAGTTAAGTGAGTCGAATTATTAGTGACGTGTGTATTGTAATTATTGTAGCTAGTAGTCCACAATGTCCATAGACATGACGTCCATAAAGGATCTTACGGAAATGGGAAAGGAGTTAGGGTATGCTGGAGAGGAGCTTAGAACCTTTGTTAAAGACGAACAGGCTAGGGAAAGGGAATTTAGACTTAAGGAAAGAGAATTAGCAAAGCAGGAAAGAGATGAAGAAAGTAGACTAGCTAAAGAGAAGCTAGATGCTGAGAAAGATAGGTTAGAAGTAGAAGGTAGACTAGTTAAAGATAAGCTAGAATTAGAAAGTAGATTAGCTAAAGAGAAGCTAGATGCTGATAAAGAGAAGCTAAAATTCGAAAGTAGATTGGCTAAAGAGAAGCGAGATGAAGAAAGTAGACTAGCCACAGAGAAGTTAGAATTAGAAGATAGGTTAGCTAAAGAGAAGTTAGAATTAGAAAGTAGAATAGTATGGGAGAAGCAAGAGTTAGAACATGAGAGGTTCGAAACAGATGGTAGACTAGCTAAGGCTAAGATGATAATGGAAAGGGAGCAAAAGGAGTTTGATCATAAGTTAGCTTTAGAGTTGGAAGCAGCTAAGACACATAGTAAGGACAGTGGAACTGTAGGGAAAGATAGTTATTCTGGAAAGTTAAAAGGTTCGAAGTTACCATACTTTGATGCTGACAAAGATAACATGGACAGTTACTTGTTACGGTTCGAGCGTTATGCTGAGTTACAGGAATGGACCAAAGATAAGTGGGCAGTTCATTTAAGTGCGTTATTGAGAGGCAAGGCCTTAGATGTATTTTCTAGATTACCTAGTTTAGATGCTCTTGACTATGACAAGTTAAAGGATGCTCTTTTAAAGAGATTTGAGTTAACTGAAGAAGGTTTTAGAAAGCGGTTTAGAGCTTGTCTGCCTGAGAAAGGCGAGTCATTTATTCAGTTTATTAGTAGGTCTAGAAATTACTTAGATAGGTGGTTAGAGTTAGGGAAGGTAGCGCAGACTTATCAGGGCCTCATAGATTTCTTGTTGCGGGACCAGCTATTCAATGTTTGTAGTAGAGATCTGTTCTTATTTCTGAAAGAAAGAAAACTAACTAGTGTAGGAGAAATGGCAACACAAGCAGATCAGTTTGCCGAGGCTAGAGGTGGAGCTCATAATGTAGTGTCGAAAGACAGAACTTTTAGAGATAGGCAAGGGGACGATCATAAACAGAAAGGCCAGAGTGGAAACTATAGAGGTGGAGGTAGTTTGATGGGTGCTCGAGGAGGTAGCAATAGTGGTAACATAGGTAGACCTTTTATTCGTTGTCGTCACTGTAATGGGAATCATGCTTCACATGAGTGTAGGAAAGCGGTGAAAGTGTCCGCTGTCGTAGACAATTTTAGTGAAAATAGTAGAGTGGACAACAATGTAGGGAGTCAGAACCAAGGTTTTAACAACCCATGGAATTTCGGTAGAGGTAGAGGTGGTCAAAACCGAGGTAGAGGTAGAGGCAGAGGTAGTAATAGTCCGGTTATTAAAACCGAGAGTAGTAGCTGTTGTGTTAAATCGGATGGTGTAATGGCGAAGATCGGAACATGTCTCTTTCCGTATGCAAATCTTCCAACGGCAGATGGTAGAGTGAACGGCACGGACGTAATTGTAATGAGGGATACAGGTTGTACAGGTGTGGTAGTTAGGCGTAGTTTAGTTACGGATGACCAGTTGGTAGGTAAACAGTCACCGTGTATGTTGTTAAATAAGTCGGTAGAGCACGTGCCAATAGCGAGAATAGATGTAGATACACCTTTCTTTAAAGGGACTACAGAGGCACTATGTATGGATGACCCGATGTATGATTTAACGATAGGGAACATAGATGGTTCAGCACTTCCGGTAATGTCCGATTTTAGAAGTAGCATAAGTAATGCCGTAGAGACTAGAGCGCAGGTTCAGAAGCAAGCTCAGGCTTATAGAAAATTAAAGGTTCCTGCAGCCGTAGGTGACATATCTAAAGCGGAGTTTATAGAAGCACAAACTCAAGACGAGTCATTAGGTCCTTGTAAAGTGAAGGCCAAGGACGGTGTAGTGAAGAAGTGTAAAGGGTCCGGTAGTTGTAAGTTTGTACATAAGAATAGGTTATTGTACAGAGAATTTGAAGATAGTGGTAGTAGACAGTTTCACCAATTAGTGGTACCTACCCAGTATAGAACGACAGTGCTTAAGGTAGCTCATGAGTCGATTATGGGAGGTCATTTAGGCGTAAAGAAAACGTCAGATAGAGTATTGGCAGAATTTTATTGGCCAGGCGTTAGTGGAGATGTAACTAGGTATTGTAGGTCCTGCGATGTATGCCAAAGGACAGTACCAAAAGGTCGAGTGACCAAAGTACATTTAGGTCAGATGCCACTAATAGATACACCATTTAAGCGGGTAGCCGTAGACATAGTTGGACCAATTTTTCCAGTGTCGGATAGGAAAAATAGGTACATTTTAACCATGGTAGACTATGCAACTAGGTATCCGGAGGCAGTCGCATTGCCCTCAATTGAAACTGAGAGAGTAGCTGAGGCATTAGTTGATATGTTCAGTAGGCTAGGTGTACCAGAGGAAATGCTGACTGATTGTGGGTCACAGTTTACGTCAGAACTTATGGCTGAAGTAAGCAGGTTATTGTCTTTGCGTCAAATCATGACAACACCATATCACCCTATGTGTAACGGGTTAGTCGAACGATTTAACGGGACGTTAAAGCAAATGTTACGGCGTATGTGTACCGAGAGACCCAAAGATTGGGACAAGTATCTCAATGCTTTATTGTTTGCATTTAGAGAGGTTCCACAAGAGAGTTTAGGATTTTCTCCGTTTGAGTTATTGTACGGTAGGTCAGTTAGAGGTCCCATGAGGATTCTTAGAGAGATGTGGGCAGGTGAAGTAGATAGTGATGAGGTTAAGACTACATATCAGTATGTTTTAGATCTGAAGGAGAAACTAGAGGAGACTTGTAAGATAGCTCAAAGTCAGTTAGTTAAGGCAAGTACCAAGTACAAACGGTACTATGACCAGAAAGCTAGAGCTAGGAAGTTTAAGATAGATGACCAGGTGTTACTGTTACTCCCGACCGACAATAACAAGTTGTTATTACAATGGAAAGGTCCGTTTTACGTTAGAGGGATAGTGAACACTATGGATTACCGTATCGAGATAAACGGAAAGCTAAAGACCTTTCATGCGAATATGCTGAAAGAGTATATCAGTAGAACCGATAATGGGCAACAAGGGGTGTTAACCGTAGTTAATGTTGCAGTTATTGAGGATAGGGAGGAAGACAGTAGTGAGGACACTAGTCCCATGTATTTTCCCACTAGTGTAGGTAGGGAGACAGCAGCCGATGTAGACATATCGGGCATGCTTAGTGTAGAGCAGCAACGAGAGATGGGTAGTTTACTCTCGGAGTTCAGTGATGTCTTGTCCGAAAACCCGGGGCAGACAGATGGAGTGCAACATGATATTGTACTCACATCAGGGGAACCAATCAGAATTAAGGGGTATCCCATTCCATTTCACTCCCGATCAATTGTTGATGAGGAGGTGAAAGACATGTTGAAATTGGGTGTCATCGAACCTTCAAACGCCCCATTTTCATCCCCAGTCGTACTTATTAAGAAGAAAGATGGGTCAATTCGATTCTGCATCGATTTTAGGCAGCTCAATAAACGTACCATCTTTGATGCAGAGCCAATGCCTAATATTGAGGAGGTATTCTCTAAACTTGCGGGATATTCGTATTTCTCCAAGTTAGACCTCAGTAAAGGTTATTGGCAAGTCCCACTTTCAGACCGAGCTAAAGAGATGACCTCCTTCGAAACTTCGCAAGGACTTTTTAAGTTCAAGGTCATGCCCTTTGGTCTCGTAAACGCCCCAGCAACATTCTGTAGGTTAATGAGGAAAGTCCTGAAGGATTTGTCCAACACAGACAGTTTTGTAGATGACATCCTGGTGTTTACAACAACATTTGAAGACCATATTAAGGCTCTACGTAATCTGTTGGAACGGCTACGCCGGTTTAAACTGACTGCAAAACCTAGCAAGTGTCACATGGGTTACGCAGATATAGAGTGTCTGGGTCATGTTGTCGGGAGGGACCAGAAATTGAAACCCAACCCCGACAAGGTTAAGGCAATTCAGGAAGCACCAAGACCCGAGACAAAGAAACAAGTTAGGTCATTTTTAGGGTTGGCGGGGTTTTACAGGAAGTTTATTCCAAACTTTTCGGCTATAGCTGCACCTTTGTCAGACTTGACAAAGAAAGGTCAACCAAATAGGATAATTTGGGGGGAAAGCCAGGAGCGAGCTTTTGTCTCTTTAAAGGGGAGTCTGGTCAAAACCCCAATACTAAAGTTACCTGAACTTGACCAGGAGTTTATCCTCAGAACGGATGCCTCCGATATCGGGGTGGGTGCAGTCCTACTGCAAGAGCAAGATGGGTGTAGTCTCCCCGTGGCTTACGCAAGTCGGAAACTATTACCCCGGGAATGTAACTACTCTGTTATCGAAAGGGAGTGTCTTGCAGTAGTGTGGGGTGTCAGTAAATTCCACCGATATGTTTTTGGTAAGGAATTTGTCTTGGAGACTGACCACCAACCGTTAGCTTATATGAATAAAGCAAAGGTAGCTAACAGTAGGTTAATGAGGTGGGCACTGACTCTGCAGCCTTACCGGATGAAAATTAAAGCAATCCGTGGAAAGGACAATATTGGGGCAGACTATTTAAGTCGCCGCACATAATGACCGGTTTAATACAATAGTGTATTGCAGTGTATTGTACAATAGTAGTATATGTTATGACAGGGTAGTGTACAATTATAGAATAGTGTTGAAATTGTAATTACATATTATAGTTAGGTTATAACTGCAGTTGATGTTTCCGGAAGACGGTCGTTGTACTAGCTGAAGGTTGCATCCTTCGATCAGCTTGTACGTTTTGTCGCTCATTTGCTCAGAAGAATTAATAGTTTCTTAACGTGTAAATATTAATTATCATTTTGTTGAATTTTAAAAGTGTAGCACTTTCTTTAAGTGGGGAGATGTTGTCACAAAATGTCACGGGTAGAGCGTACTGGTCGTATATAGCTCTTGTATCGGTTACACCCAAAATCTATTGTTCGAGTTGAAACAATTTCACAATATTCATGATCTATTCATGTAACACGTAAAAGCGTGCACATTTTAAGTGGCCGCCAGAGAGGCCGTGTCATAAGGTTAGTTTTGTGCTAATGCATGTAAACGTATAGGTATATTTTCCTTAAACGGCAAAATTGTATAAGGGCCTCTCGTGTAGATTCAATACTGTAGATTTAGCCACGTTTGTCACGGACTGAACGGGGGAAATAATGATTTGGGCGTAATGTTTGCTATGAAACCCATTGTCTTCTAGCTGTCGCCGGGATCATCGATAGTACTTTGTTGGAACAGAGATTGGACGGCAAATTTCACAGGCAACATGTGGTTAGTAGTTTTATTAAACTTTTATCGTATATTTGTATTCAGTGGGCGGCGCCATCTTGTTTGGCGGTTACGACATCCGGTTAGCATTGATGTTTCTCAAACATAACTTTAGACTAACATATGATTTTGAAGTTACTATATTAGATGTAATTATTGTAATTGATCATTAATTGTAAAACAATATTAATTTGATAACAGTGGATAATAGGTGCATTAGTTAACGTTGGCGTATAACTCGGTGATTGTAATACACGATTGTTAACATTAGTTAACAATGAGATGAGTGACAAGAATAAATGCGTGCATACATAACTCAGTGAGTGTAATATACGAGTTATTTGATCATGTTTATATTACATGTATTAGGGGCATTGATTAACAGCGACGTACATAGCGTATAAGTGGCGTTGTAGAATATGTATACATTGCTACTCATCATTAGTACAGCTTACATATATTGGTTGAATAATGATTTGTTTGGGTAATGGTAATTATGCAAGATTGTTATGTTTGTCAACCGACATCTAAAACGTATGTATAATTACAGCCTAAGCCATCCAGGATATAAGCCATCCAGGGTTGGAGTAAGCCATCTAGGTTTGGATATCCAGGAGTGGAGCTAAGCTTCCACGAATAACGTTTACGAGCGGTGGAGACGGTCCCCGTACCTGCGCAGCCAGGTTTTACTAACGACAACCCCCGGGACACAAGGTGGGCCCGTTACCAGTCCTCACTGGAGGAATATCATTCACAATCTCAGTGGAGATTAACTATCATTGCATCGCGTCATCAACCCTTACAGAAGGCATTTGATGACAATCATCCATTGAATTCGCGCATCATCATCTTCATGAGCTCTCGCGCATCACAGTTATCGCGCTAGATCAACATTGTTATAGCTTTAACAACACTTTAGTGTCTCAGACATTCAGTATTTATAACAATACTAAGGACGTCTTAAACGTTCAGGAGAACATTCTTTTCATAGTTCATTTGTGTATTCGCTTGTTTTTTTAGATAATTGTATATATATTAAACATATTTTAAAAGTTGCATTAAACTTATGTAAATGCATTCACCTTCATTGATTCTTTCCTGAGTTAGCCCAACCACTAAGGTCATCCTGTGACAGTTGGTCCTTGTCGAAAATCGTTTTGATTCGACGTTAAACATGGCTGCCAGCGGCCATCTTTGTTTACATAGAGTTGCGTAGTAAAAACTTATAGCGACTACTCCTCTGAAAGTACTTGACGGATTTTCATGAAACTTAACACGAATGTTGCTCTTGATGGCTAATTGATCCTAGCAAAATATACGGTCGGCCGGAAATTCAAGATGGCCACCACGGCTAAAAATAGATTTTTAAAAAACAAGTTTGTAGCAACTACTTCTTGAAAACTACATTAAACATGGCTGCCAGCGGCCATCTTTGTTTACACAGAGTTATATAGAAAAACCTTGTAGCGACTACTCCTCTGAAACAACTTAACGGATTTTCATGAAATTTCACAGGAATGTTGCTCTTGATGTCTAGTTGGTCCTGGGAAAATTTCAGGTGAAATTCAAGATGGCCACCACAGCTAAAAATAGATTTAAAAAAAAACAAGATTGTAGCTACTACTTCTTGAAAACTATAAGTGATATTGATATGGGACTTTTTCTAAAATGATCAGCATGACATGTTGTTGGTCCTTTTCGAAAATCATTTTGATTCAACATTAAAGTTACCATCTTTATTTACATGAGTTATATAGTAAAAACTTGTAGTGACTACTCCTCTGAAACTACTTGACGAATTTTAATGGAATTTCACTGGAATGTTGCTCTTGATGTCTAGTTGATCCTAGCAAAATTTCAGGTCGGTCGGAAATTCAAGATGGCCACCATGGCTAAAAATAGATTTTTTTAAAAAACGAGTTTATAGAGACTACTTCTTGAAAACTATAAGTGATATATATATTTATTTTTTTTTTTTTTTTTTTCGATCACCACTTGGGTGACCCGTTTATTCTCCCCATAAATAGGTGTGTGATGGGTCGGGGAGGACCATCCCACCGCACACCTTACAAATATAATGATATATCTTAATAATTCATGAAGATTCATATGAGCACAAAGTACAAGCATATTATCATTATTAATTAAAATGTAAACAAATAGTTATACTACATGTTGCAATAGATGCAGTTAATATTTTTATTATTAAGGGGAAGTATTTTAGCATGTTAAACAATAGAGAAAAAAATAGTGAAGATCTAAGTTTTCTTACTCTGTATGCTAACCCCATGCAGCCCCTCACAACAGGAAACATATGAGCATTGATTAAAATGATATCAACTTTAAAAGTGATGCGGTCTTGGTTCAGCTAAATTGGCCTATGTAAACACTTTTTATTCAGATATTATTACCTTTTATCCCATTATTTGGTGAATATTTCAACAGTGAATTATAAAATTTTACAAAAAACTCATTTTGTAATAAGTTTATTTTAGGAAGGTTCGAAAATATCTTTGTATTTTTGCCAGTTTTGGTAGAAAGGTTCTAGATTGTTGTTCATAATGGCTATTTCTTTAAGTGTTTTATAACAGTACACAAGTCTGTTTTTGAAGGCTGCTATATATAGTGGTGTATTTAGGCGTTTAGAAGAAAATATATAGTACTTGATTTCAAGTATTACACTGAGATCAGCTGTAGACATATTATTTCCAATGTTAAAAATAAATAACTCCTCAGTGAATGGAATTAAAACACTTTTAGTGTATAACCAATTATTTACTTGATGTAAAAAGTTCTGTGTATCAGGACAAGACCATAACAAATGGACCAATGTTTCTTCCTGGTGACAGGTGTGACATAGAGGGCTATCTATTGCATTTATGGTATGCAAATATTTTCTTGTAGGTAAAATTCTATGGATAATTCTAAGTTGAAACCACTGTAATGTAGAACTAGAGGTTGAATTGAAAGGTGCCATATAAATTTCCTTCCAGGTTTCTTGCTCTATGTTATAATTTTGTTCCCATTTAAGTTTTGAAGAAGGTTGTTCTGTATTTTTATTAAGTATATAGTAAAATTCTTTACTTCCTTTTGTTGTTTTCATAGAGCGTTATTATTCATGAATATGTAAATTCAGTTAACTATTACTGTGTATGGAAATCATTAGAACGCTCTATTACTGAGATTAGGTTTGACCTAATTGGCGATTCCATATAGCGTATATAGTGACCAGTGAAGCGTAAATTTGCTGTACCCCTCGTGTATGGATATAGTTAATTGTGAATTCCATTTTCTGTATACGTTTAGGAATCGAGGTGAAATATGTTTTATTCTAATAAAATTCCAAGGAAGTTTTGTATATGTGTATGAGTTAGTTATAATGTGTGTAAATGTAATTTAGACCTCACTGGGTAAAACGCAAATAATCGGGAGATGTTTCATTAAAGTAATGTATTAGCGGAAGAGCGTGACGTCATAGCTTCTTCCTTGTTTGTGTGCGCAGAAGCAGCCATTAAATTTTTACTTCACATGTTTGAAGAGAGAGAGACGTTGACATTTTGGAGTTTGGCAAATACAAGAAATCGTAAGTAGAAACTGTGTTTTAATGTGCATACATTTTACATTGTCTTCTAATGGACTTGTCAAATTAAACATAGGCTTGCAGACATTTGCAGTTGGTGTTGTCACGGACTGACCTACATAAAATAAGCGGAGTGTCTATTAATAGACACGCAGGTAAAAATAGAACAACCGTAAGAGTAGGTCGATGGCCGTTATCACGGCCGTAATATTTATACTATAATTCAATATTGCGATAGAAACATTGAGTTTAGACTTTATATAAAATTGGCAAACAATCTAAACTCAGTGACACGTCCAATAGAAGACACTGTAAATTTTATGCACATTAAAACACATTTTCTACTTACAATTAATTGCATAACTCCAAAATGTCAACATCTCTCTCTCTCTTTGAACATGTGAAGTAAAAGGGGCGCTTCTACACACACAAAAAAAGGAAAGAAGCTATGACGTCACGCTCTTCCGCTAAAACATTACTTTAATGAAACACCTCCCGATTATTTGCGTTTTGAGAAGTGAGATCTAAATCACATTCACACACATTATAACAAACTCATACACATATGCAAAATATCCTTGGAATTTTATTAGAAAAAACATGTTTCACCTCGATTTCAAAACGTATACAGAAAATGGAATTTACAATTAACTATATTCATACACGATGGGTACAGCAAATTTACGCTTCACTGGTCACTATACACACTATATGGCTGGGCGATCTCTGTAGTGTAAAGAAACACGCTTTTATTTCGAGTAAAGGCATCCATGGTCAAGTCTTGGCAGGGACCGTACACTTACAGAGTTGTACATACAGTGTTTATTTTTGCACATCAATAAAAAAAAAATTGTGTACAGTATGAACTTAAAATCATATACATTTGATCATATTATTACCATATGTAAATTGTAATTATTCATACATGTACATTTTCAGAATGTGTTTTGTTTTATATAAGTTCGAAATGAAACATTATTTACAGTCAAAGTCTGTTTAAGAATACATGTAGCCGAAACTCAGCTATAGCGAATTATCGGCTTTAACGAAAAAAAAATTGCAGTTCGCCGTCCAGCTCCTCAAGTCTGTGCTTTATATAAAATAGCAGATATAGCGCTTTCTTGGTTATAGCGAAGCACTTAAATTGCACGTTTAGTTTCAAATAAAAACATTTCATCTTTATTTTACTTTTCCAATTAGTTCTCTGCCTTTGCTACACCAAATTGAACTCACTATTAATTTTACACAAAAAAACACACACAATATGCATTAAAATAAATACATGTACAGTATATACTATATTTACTACAATGTTTATCCTTATTGCCGCTCGTCGTCATAGTATAGATTGTATACTATGACTTTTCTTGTTAAGAATGGTGTGATATTTAATGGCAGTATTGGTTCGAATAATTTCTGAGTTATGTCCATGTATGTTATCTTTTTGTTACCTGCCATGGATTTAATTGATGCTATAATTCCATTGAAAGTCATGAAATTTGTTTTAAGTTTATATATGGTTGAAAATCATTTTGATTTGACATTAAACATGACTGCCAGCGACCATCTTTGTTTACATAAGAGTTATATACGAAAACTTAACGTTGGCTATAACTTTCTCATTTCTTGATATTTCTTCATAAAACTTTCAATGTATACTCATCATGACAACATCGACATGAACATACAAAAATATAAAGGTCAAGATCACAATGAAGGTCATTATATGGGTTAAATACTCTTTAGTTTTTCTTCACGAAAACTTAACGTTGATATTTCTTCATCAAACTTTCAATATATACTCATCATGACAACATTGAAATGAACATATAAAAATATAAAGGTCAAGGTCACACTGAAGGTCATTATATGGGTTAAATACTCATTTTTTTCTTCACGAAAACTTAATGTTGGCTATAACTATCTCATTTCTTGATATTTCTTGATCAAACTTTCAGTATATACTCATGACAACATCGACATGACCATACTAACATATAAAGGTCAAGGTCACACTGAAGGTCATTATATGGGTTAAATACTCCTTTTTTTCTTCACGAAAACTTTAATGTTGGCTATAACTTTCTAATTTCTTGATATTTCTTCATCAAACTTTCAGTATATACTTACCATGACAACATCGACATGGCCATACTAAAATATAACGGTCAAGGTCACACTGAAGGTCATTATATGGGTTAAATACTCATTTTTTTCTTCACGAAAACTTAGGCCACTTCGTCAAGGTCATCTATCTGGGTCCAAAAATCCTTGTTATACTGACAAAGCGCTGACAGGCAACACAAGTGTTTCGCGGAACACCCATCTAGTAGAGTGTTTGATTTATTAGATGAATTGAATTGAATTGGGGTTTTAAGGCGCACCAACACATGAAAAGGTTATATGGCGCCTAACAGGCATGAACATGCCAGGCTCATCTTCCATGTACATCGAGATAAAATATGGAAAATGGGCCTAGAACCTTCTCACCCTGAACTGCAGAGTTGCTGCAAATTCTATCGTAGAAACTCCATTTACGCTGGAGCCACGTTATTGTTTTTCTGCCACTGCTCTTTTGATGCGAGCGAGATAGCACCTGAAACAATGCAGGGATCATGATGAAGACCTTTAATGAACATGAACAAAAAATGATAAAATGAACATGAATTTGGGGGGATTCTACCCCTCTGCCTACCCCTCCAAAGGGATCTGCAGTGGCCCTATTCTTTGCCCCGTGACCAAACGTTTGCCCCCGGGAACCACACGGGCTGATTTATATAAAAGATAATGTTGAAATTATTTCAGAAAAGCCATCCAGCATTACAAACAAAATAACGTGCCTGGTCGTGTATGGTTACCTTGGTTACCAGACTGTCAAACTATTCAACCTGAATCTCACTGATAACTTTACTGTCGAGTCGAAAGTAGGTAAGTCGCAATTGATTAATCTATGTTATTATCATGATCAAGGATTTAGATCAGTAGGATTTGAAACAGCCTGAAGATTGTAAACAAAACTTGATACTCAAGTCCATGCTCAAGTCTAAATTAAAATGTGTGTAACTCACAGTCAGTAAAACCCGTCTGTTTAACGCAGATACCCTTATACAGTATGCAAGAAATGGATATCTGGCACTAGGACATCAGTTTTGTGACAAAAACTTTGTTGTTTTCGCATATCTAATTTCTGTCACACTAAATAAGTTAATAAGAATGTCAAAAAAATTGCCTTATTCTTGTCAGAGTT
This sequence comes from Cyrtodaria siliqua, assembly GCA_037043455.1. Lineage (NCBI taxonomy): Eukaryota > Metazoa > Mollusca > Bivalvia > Adapedonta > Hiatellidae > Cyrtodaria > Cyrtodaria siliqua. Next base: position 345,897 of record JAWPHD010000244.1, read on the forward strand.
TTTCCCCATTGTAAAATTGAAGCAACCTTTAAAGCAAAGACAAACTATTTTTTGACTATATATAACAACCTGATGTAATGTTTTATATTTCAGCATTTACCCAGGGAGAATTTGACAGGTTCCTGTCGGTGGTCGTGCCTTGGACAATTTGGTTTGGAGCCTTCTCTCTCGCCTTTGAAGTCTTTCTCGCCTTAGTAAGGTATAGCACTCCTTTGATTTGTATTTGCTATACTAAGGTCAACTTATCCAAATTGTGAGTGATTCACGCTTCTCTGCTTGAAAAAACGCTGTACTGGCAACTGTTGCAAGCTTTACATGTCCACTGTTACCAGATAAGTTTTGTGTCGCCTGTGTAACATGGCAGACACTTAGGGATCACTTTGTCATCGTCCATCACACTTTAACCTGCAATCTAACCTTGGCCATATTGACTTTCATTTTAGCAGAGTTATGCCCCTTTTCGTAAAACTTTGTTAAAGCTGTAATTAGCACACTGCAGGTGACACAAGTGTTCCGTGGAACACCCTTCTAGTTTAATAACAGAAGAAAAAAAAGAAGAAATCTCTAAAGTGGTTATCTAATGATTTTACCGTAATAAAAATTTGCTACAGTTTCAGGTAGTGCCCTTCCAGATTCGTGTTCCCTCCCTCCTCAGGCCAACCGCTACTCCTCTCTTATTATTAAAATTTGACCAAATTGAATGAAATTTCAAATATCTTCTTTATAACCAACCACATCATTAATATCAATATTAGCACTTGATATTAGCAGAGCATTTTCTGGGCAACTTGAGTCTCTTGTTCACTCACACACACACGCACAACATGCATGTATAATCGCATACCTACACGCCTAAAAACAAATAAATAAACCTTAATAATGTGTCTCCAGCAGCACTTATATAACCATAGTATGATGCTTAAGAAGCATCAGTAAAGTTGAAAGACAGTCTGACCCTGACATTTGTTCCATATCAGATGCTTCACGGAGGAGAAGGATGTGTTCTGGAAGAACTGGGCAGCTGTACAGTGTCTGGTGTTCGCGGTGCTAGCAGCGGCCATGTTTTCTATCAGTCTGGTAAGTCAACTTGCAAGTTTGACCCATTGGTTTTCACTGGTTGTCTCTGGTTACCTCCAGGTCTCTCTGGTTCTGCAACTTTGAGAATATATGTATTTAGATGTGTTGTCATTGATGACAACTAAATAAAGTTTAAACAAAAGATAATGGACTATGAAAAGTAATAGATACTCTATTTGTTTTGTAGCATGTCCATTTCATCCATATGCCATACTCTAACTTCCAATATCTGGTAGTTATTATACAATTACAGGAGTCACTCTGTTGATCGACCGGTTGGTGATCCAGTCGGTCGGTCTGTTCAAAATCTTGAACACGCTATTTCTACATAACCCCTTGATGGATTTTCATTAAACTGTGAGAAGCCTCAGTATGAAGTGGAGATGCCCATAACCTAGTCTTGTTCCGGTCAATGATCCTTTTTTTTTTGTATTTTCGATCACTTTTTTTTCGATCACTAAGTGATCTTTGATGGAGAATCGTGTCCACACTATTTCTCCATAACCCTGTGATGGGTCTTCAAGAAACGATGAAAAGCATCAGGATGAAGTTGAGATGCACATGTCATCGTCTCGTTCCGGTTCAATGATGTTTGACAAAGTAATGTCCCTTTGAATATTTCACAAACAAATATTGTCTGCTATTTCTCCATAACCCTTTGATGGATTTTCATGAAACTTTGTGAGAAGCGTCAGTATCAAGGGAAGATGTGCATATCTATGGGGTTCAAGTTTGATGATTTTTGTTGGAGTTATGGCCCTTTGAATATTTTTAACAAAATGATCTTGTGGTCTCACACCTCTATTAATTTTCCCATAGGGTTACTCTACAGCCTTTTCCAACATCTGAGCTTCAAAGCAGGGCAGCAGACATTGTTGTTGTTTAATATCTTCAGTATAGCCAAGACCAGTAATTTAAAACAATAAAATACATAAATTAGCCAGGTGTTTTTTTTCTTGCTCATGTTTTGTGACCCATATGGAAAATACAAAATTCATACACTATCTAGCTGAGTATGCGGTGCTTCGGTCAAACACTTCGGAAATTTGAATGAAACCTCATATCAACATGGGATTTTCTGTATCATCTGTCTTTTACACTGCAGATGTATGCTAAAGCAAAGAAAAACCTATTTTTCAAATTAAAGATAGCCTAAAATTGAGAAAAAAATAGATTATTTTCAGTTTTCCTTTTGTCCCTAGGTCCGTGAGCTTTCAGGGGAGATAATAGAGGCGTGAGACCTTGTTTGCGCTATTTCTCCATATTCCCTGAATGGATTTTCAACAAAATTTGTGAGAAGCCTCAGTATGAAGTGGAGATGCTCATATTGTATGGGGTTTCAGCAAAATTTGTGAGAAGCATCAGTATGAAGTGGAGATGCTCATATTGTATGGGGTTTCAGCAAACTTTGTGAGAAGCCTCAGTATGAAGTGGAGATGCTCATATTGTATGGGGTTTCAGTTTGGTGATTTTTAATGGATAGTTCCGACATCCATTTTCCATCTCCGCTCTCTGTTGTTCCTGGTTTAAGTATTTTAGAGTTGTTTTGTGGGACAACACATGCTTTCGGTACATTTGTAAAATTTAATTGGCTCAAATCTTGATTGACAGGTCAGAGCTATATATGGAGTTCTGGTCCCTTGAATATTTTCTCAGAAAAATCTTGACCGCAATATTTCACCATAATCCCTTTTCAACAAACTTTGTGATTAGCATTAATATGAAGTGGAGATGCACATATCGTAGTGGGGTACACCGTTTCAGGGCTATTAATCACCTTGATAGTTCTAGTTTGAAAAGTCAGAGGTAAATTGTTTTTGCATATTACTACCGGGGTATGTTGATTATATTGCATCAATCATGTATTTAATTAAATCTACGGTACTAGAATAAGAAAGAGAATTTGAAAAATTCCAAATTATATTACCTTTTCAAAACGATACTGGATTAATAAATTGAGGTGTAATTCTTTCTCCTAAATACTTCAAGATTGCCGTGTGTCCCTTTGTTTGACAGTAATGCAATGAATGAACCTAGATAGAAAAAATCAGAGCTTTTTTGTTTTTAGATCACCTTAACCCGCTAAGCACGACTATAATAGCCTTTGCATCCATTGTAAACCCAGATCAGCCTGCGAGTAACTTTCAGGCTGATCAGGGTTTACAATGTCTGGCTGCTGATCAGTCATTTTCCACGAACCACCCCTTTGTCACATAAATGGAATGGTCTTATTTCAAAGAAAGAACAGTCCATTATATAGCGGGTTAAGGGTTAAAGTATGACCACTGTCGTCTGTCCATCATTGTTCTCCGTTCACGTTTTGTTTAAAGGATTTCTCTGAAGGTTGTCCAATTTTGATCACATTGTTGATATTGTTAACTAATAGAACAACACAAACAATAAACAAGCATGATTATTTATTCAGTTTCTCTTAATTGTAAAACTTGATATGGCTTGTTCAAATGAGTCGAAGCATGCTAAATTTTCAACCTTTTTTATTATTAGCTCTACTGATCAGAGATCAGCAGAGCTTATGCCGTGGTGCGTCGTCCGTCCGTCTGTCCGTCCGTCTGTCTGTCCGTCCGTCCGTTAACTTTTATTTGTAGCGACTACTCCTCTGAAACTACTGGATGGATATTCATAAAACTTTACAGAATTGTTGCCCATGAAGTCTAGTTGATCCTAGCAAAAATTCATGTTGATGTGAAATCCAAGATGGCCGCCAAAGCTAAAAATAGATTTTTTAAATTCAAGTTTGTAGCGACTACTTCTTGAAAACTATAAGTGATATTGATATGGGACTTTTTCTAAAATGATCAGCATGACATGATGTTGGTCCTTGTCGAAAATCTTTTTAATTTGACGTTAAACATGGCTGCCAGTGGCCATTTTTGTTTACATAGAGTTATATAATGAAAACTTGTAGCGACTACTCCTCTGAAACTACTTGACGGATTTTCATGAAACTTCACAGGAATGTTGCTCTTGATGTCTAAATGATCCTAGCAAAATTTCAGTCGGCCGGAAATTCAAGATGGCCGCCACGGCTAAAAATAAATTTTCAAAATACAAGTTTGTAGCGACTACTTCTTGAAAACTATAAGTGATATTGATATGGGACTTTTTCTAAAATGATCAGCATGACATGATGTTGGTCCTTATCAAAAATCGTTTTGATTCGAAGTTAAACGTGGCTGCCAGCGGCCATCTTTGTTTACATAGAGTTATATAGTAAAAACTTGTAGCGACTACTCCTCTGAAACTACTTGGCGGATTTTCATGAAACTTTACAGGAATGTTGCTCTTAATGTCTAATTGATCCTAGCAAAATTTCAGATCGGCCAGAAATTCAAGATGGCCGCCACAGTTAAAAATAATTTTTTAAAAAATAAGTTTGTAGCGACTACTTCTTGAAAACTATAAGTGATATTGATATGGGACTTTTTTTTAAAATGATCAGCATGACATGATGGTTATCCGAGTCGAACATTATTTTGATTCGACATTTAACATGGCTGCCAGTGGCCATCTTTGTTTACATAGAGTTATATAATGAAAACTTGTAGCGACTACTCCTCTGAAACTACTTGACGGATTTTTATGAAACTTCACAGAAATGTTGCTCTTGATGTCTAATTGATCCTAGCAAAATTTCAGGTCGGCCGGAAATTCAAGATGGCCGCCATGGCTAAAAATAGATTTTCAAAATACAAGTTTGTAGCGACTACTTCTTGAAAACTATAAGTGATATTGATATGGGACTTTTTCTAAAATGATCAGCATGACATGATGGTTATTCAAGTCGAACATTATTTTGATTCGACGTTAAACATGGCTGCCAGTGGCCATGTTTGTTTACATAGAGTTATATAATGAAAACTTGTAGCGACTACTCCTCTGAAACTACTTGACGGATTTTCATAAAACTTCACAGGAATGTTGCTCTTGATGTCTAATTGATCCTAGCAAAATTTCAGGTCGGCCGGAAATTCAAGATGGCCGCCATGGCTAAAAATAGATTTTCAAAATACAACTTTGTAGCGACTACTTCTTGAAAACTATAAGTGATATTGATAGGGGACTTTTTCTAAAATGATCAGCATGACATGATGGTTATCCGAGTCGAACATTATTTTGATTCGACATTTAACATGGCTGCCAGTGGCCATCTTTGTTTACATAGAGTTATATAATGAAAACTTGTAGCGACTACTCCTCTGAAACTACTTGACGGATTTTCATGAAACTTCACAGAAATGTTGCTCTTGATGTCTAATTGATCCTAGCAAAATTACAGGTCGGCCGGAAATTCAAGATGGCCGCCATGGCTAAAAATAGATTTTCAAAATACAAGTTTGTAGCGACTACTTCTTGAAAACTATAAGTGATATTGATATGGGACTTTTTCTAAAATGATCAGCATGACATGATGGTTATTCAAGTCGAACATTATTTTGATTCGACGTTAAACATGGCTGCCAGTGGCCATGTTTGTTTACATAGAGTTATATAATGAAAACTTGTAGCGACTACTCCTCTGAAACTACTTGACGGATTTTCATAAAACTTCACAGGAATGTTGCTCTTGATGTCTAATTGATCCTAGCAAAATTTCAGGTCGGCCGGAAATTCAAGATGGCCACCATGGCTAAAAATAGATTTTCAAAATACAACTTTGTAGCGACTACTTCTTGAAAACTATAAGTGATATTGATATGGGACTTTTTCTAAAATGATCAGCATGACATGATGATTATTCAAGTCGAACATTATTTTGATTCGACGTTAAACATGGCTGCCAGTGGCCATGTTTGTTTACATAGAGTTATATAATGAAAACTTGTAGCGACTACTCCTCTGAAACTACTTGACGGATTTTCATAAAACCTCACAGGAATGTTGCTCTTGATGTCTAATTGATCCTAGCAAAATTTCAGGTTGGCCGGAAATTCAAGATGGCCACCATGGCTAAAAATAGATTTTCAAAAAACCAGTTTGTAGCGACTACTTCCTGAAATCAAAATCAATCAGTAGAGCTTCAAGGTCATTGACCTCTTGTTATTTATAAAAAAAAAAAAAAAGTTATATCGAGTGTATTTGTAAATTGCCTTTTTACCCATACATCTGTTTCTGGGCTCTTCATTGGACTAAACAAAGTTTGAGAGGGGGTATATAGGAGTCATTGTGGCGGTTGGTCTGTCGGTCGGTCGGTCTATAGAATCTTGTGGAGCGAACTACTTCTACAGTTTTCCAGATATTGATTTGAAACTTAATTTACATGATGAACATGAAGTGTGCATGTGTGTGACACAATGTTAGTTTGGCTCGGTCAATTGCCCTTGCACTTATTAACAAGAAATATGCGGATTCACATGTCTCGCCTAACAGATAAATGGTCCTTAAATGAAAGTTTGTCAACATTTTAATAACTAAAAACAATGGAGTTTACAGTTTGCTGAGATGACATTTAAGTGCATTTTGCCATACTATAAAAAAATATTTTTTAAAAAAAATCAGCTCCAAAAAGTAGGTCAAAGTCATATATGAAATCCATGTGACCAAAAAAATGCACTACCCAAGACACAACTATGTCAAAATAGAATGTTTTGTCTTCCAAAGATTAAGCTATAAACTAGTTTAAATCATCTAGTGCATAATTATAGTTCATGAGAAAGTGATGTAAATGCAGGGGCATACCTGGGCATACGCACTGACGCACGTGCGTACAGGCTATTAAAGAAGCAAACAAATAAAAAAGGCTAAAAATGCGAAAAAAGGCAATAAAAACTGAAGGTATAGTGGGGTTAGGCACATTTGTGAATCCAAAACTCGATGGTGCGTATACCTAAATTAGCCCCAGGAACGCCCCTGAAATGTAACATAGTTATCTGCCCTTTGCTTGGATGGTGAAGGTCACATGCACATTTGCTTTTTGACACATTGTGATGTACTACTAGTCTAAAGAAACAACTATACGCGAAGTTTGAAAGGTCTAATGCATAAAGTTTGTGAGAAAGTGACCTAAACGTAAATGTTAAAGGTAACTATTATTAAGTTATCTGCCCCTTGCTTGGAGGGTCAAGGTCACATCCACATGTGTTTTGTCACGTTGCAATGTAACACTCAAGATACAACTATAAGTAAAGTTTGAAAGGTCTTAGTGCATACAGTTTGTGAAAAATTTACCTAAACGCAAAAGTTAAAGATAAAAATTATATGGTTATCTGCCCTTTGCTTGGAGGATCAAGGTCACATCCAAATTTGCTTTGTCATGTTGCAATGTACCACCCAAGATACCAAGATACCACTATAAGTAAAGTTTGAAAGGTGTAATGCATACAGTTTGCGAGAAATTGACTTCAACACGAAAGTTGAAGGTAAAACTTATTAAGTTATCTGCTCTTTGCTTGGAGGGTCAAGGTCACTTCCACGTTTGCTTTGTCACGTTGCAATGTACCACCCAGGATACAACTATAAGCAAAGTTTGAAAGGTGTAGTGCATAGTTTGTGAAAAAGTGACCTAAACGCAAAAGTTGAACGTAAAAATTATTAAGTTTTTCTGCCCTTTGCTTGGAGGGTCAAGGTCCATTCCACATTTGCGATGTACCACCCATGATACAACTATAAGCAAAGTTTGAAAGGTCTAGTGGATACAGCTTGTGAGAAAATGGCCTTAACGCAAAACTTGAAAGTTGACGCCGCTGCCGGAAAAGCAACACCTATGTCTCTTTTTTTTCTTCGAAAAGGCGAGACAAAAATTGCTATATTTAGCATATGGAATCTTGTGGAGCGAACTACTTCTACAGTTTTCCAGATATTCAATTGAAACTTTGTATATGTGATCAACATGAAGTGCAGATGTGCGTGACACAATTTCAGTTCGTCTCGGTCAGTTCCATGCAGTCGTAGTCAAAATTGCAATCTACTTTTACTGTTTTGAAGATATTGAATTGAAACTTTGTGTACATGATAAACATGAAGTGTACATGTGTGCGACACAATTTTGGTGCAGCTCAGTCAATGTCATGCAGAGTTATTGCCCTTGATCTGCACTATTCAAAATTGCTATATATTCAGCATATGCAATCTTGTAGAGCAAACTACTTCTGCAGTTTTCAGATATTCAATTGAAACGTTGTATATATGATCAAAATGAAGTGTAGATGTGTGACATAGTTTTGGTTTGGCTCGGTCAATTCCATATGCAGTTATTGCCCTTGCACTTAGTCAAAATTGATATATTCAGCATATGCAATCCTGTAGAGCGAACTACTTCAACAGTTTTCAAGATGTTAATTTGAAACTTTGTATATGTGATCAACATGAAGTGTAGATGTGCGTGACACAATTTCAGTTTGTCTTGGTCAGTTCCATGCAGAGTTATTGCCCTTGCACTTAGTCAAAATTGCTATATTCAACATATGCAATCTTGTTGCGTGAACTTCTTTACAGTTTTGCAGATATTGAACTGAAACTTTGTGTATGTGATAAACATGAAGTGTACATGTGCGTGAGACAATTTTGGTGCAGCTCAGTCAATGCCATGCAGAGTTATTGCCCTTGATCTTACTAAACAAATTGTGCATTCAAATTCAGTTTGTATTTAGCAAAATACTACAATTATTTAGAGTTACTGCCCTTTTGTTTAGTCAACATTGCTATATTCAGCATATGCAATATTGTGGAGGGGAACTACTTTTACAGTTTTGAAGAATTTGTAATAAACATGAAGTGTACATGTGCTTGATACAATTTTGGTGCTGCTCACTCAATGCCATGCACATTATTGCCATTGATCATACTAAAGAATTGTTTGCGGGGATATTTATCACCTTCAGTGATAGTTCTTGTTTCTTTAGTCAAATGGGAGTTTTGTTTACCCGGTAGTTAAATTTGGCTAAAATAGTATAGCCACTTTAGAAACATATCTATGTTTTTGCCACTTTAGCAACATATCTATGTTTTTGCCACTTTAGCAACATATATATGTTTTTTCCACTTTAACAACATATTATTTTTTTGGCCATTTTAGCAACATATATATGTTTTTGCCACTTTAGCAACATATATATGTTTTTATCAAAACCTGGATCTATCAAAGTGCAAAACTTGTAACACAGTGGTGGTATGCATTTAATAGCAGTTCTTCCAGTTCAGATGTTAAAATTATAGTTGCGACCCACTCATGGATTTTGATACTAGCATCCATGAAAAGGTCATTTTAGCCCATTTTCTTTGCCAGTGTCAAACATTCATTTGTATGGACCAAAATGACTTTAACCAAATTAAATTAAAACACTTGACATAAGTTTAGCCACTAATGGCGACTTTAAAAGGCTTATGAATAGCCTAGTGTTTTAAAGAAATAGCCATTGTAATTGATTCAAACAACCATGGCTATTTGTGTGCCGTTGCAAATATAGCCTGATATTTCTTCCCACTTCCTTCATCATTGTATTCTTTCATGTGCACATGTTTAAACCCGTGTTTCTTCACTGCCACGGTGTATCGTTCTGGGTCAAATTTTTCTTCACTCAAGACGCCACGTGCAGACAATTTCTTCAGATCATCGAAACATAAATTTGCAACCATCATGGAATCTGGTTTCATGACTCTGTGTAGACCTTTCACTGCTACGTCTATGTCTGGCCAAAAATAGTAACAATTAACGTGGTATATGCGATCAAACGTGTTGTCCTTATAGGGCATTTCTGCTACAGAACCTAGTAAAAGATTGACTTTGCCGCTAGATATTTGAGGTAGTAAACTTTGTGTGGCTGTGCGTAACATTCGCTCGGAAATGTCTATGCCGTGAATTACTCCAGGTCCATCTGGAATGTAAAGATTATTTAAAAGTTAATTTAATTTAAATTTTAAAGTAAACCATTGCCATTCAGAAATAATGTCTCCATTTGAAAGGAACAGCTTGCTTGCGTGGGAGCTGTATTTCCAACTTGGAATTGTTTTACAGAAGCAATTTGACATGTAAACTAAATATTGGAAGGAGCATTATAAAATAGCATTTAATTTCTTTCAGCTAAGTGTACATTAAAGCTTGCTAAACTTATTTTATGTTTTTTCAGTATATATGCATAGTTGAAAATATACAAATGCATATCTTTAAATAAAATGCATGAATACATGATTTAACATTTCCCTTCTCCAGTAATCTGTTTGCAGAGTTACATCAAATTAATATTGTTATATGTATATTTAAAATAAGATACTTGACACAATAAGATACTCGACACAATAAGATACTTGACACAATAAGAAAAAAAATGTAGTGAGTTACATGTTTATCAATTTTTGCATGATACCGGTAAATAATATCCAAATTTATATATATATGCAGGGTTTCCCTCAGAAAATTGTGAAGGCATGTTGTTCTGACATTACATTTACCAACCTGGGCTTGAAAAAATAGTGCCTATTAATGGCAAAATGGCAAAATAACATACTCTTATGATTTTGGTGCAAAAGGAACAAGAATCACCATAGAAAATCTATTTTTCTTCTTTTAAATCTGTTATTCATGAAAATTAAGAAAATCTTAAGGCATGTTGCTCTGATGAAGGCATGTTGTTTTTCCTTCCTTTTCCAGGAAGGCATGTTGCATGCGACATGCCTTATGATCCTTGGGGAAACCCTGATATGTTCTGTGTGAATATGATATGGAAGCTTCAGAAAAATAAAAATAATAAAAAAATATATCTATTGGAAGGTGAAAATGAATGTATTAATGTCTTCCCCAACTGTTGTTAGTTCAACATTTAAAGAAATGCTTGTTAAATCATCATCATCATCTTCATCATCATCACATCATCATCCCCGTTTCGAGTAAAGGGGCCGGTTTGGCCCAGTGGAGACGCTTACCATTAGCTTCATTTAACGGTCAAACACATCTTGTTGGAATGTGAAGCTTTTGATCCTATGCGTCAAAGGTACTACAGAGTTAATACTATGAAAGAGTTATTTGATACTATAGATTTTAATCTTGTTTTAGATTTCCTGAAAGAAATCAGACTATATAAATCATTATAATATGTTCTTATATATATTTACTTATTTTTACACCTGTTTACCGGCATTTGTTGATTTACATATATAGTTATATTACTTTCATATCATCCCTTATTATACCCCCACAAACGAAGTTCGGGGGTGTATATAGGAGTGAGCTTGTCGGTCCGTCCGTCATCCGGTCTGTTGGTTTCCGGACGATAACTCATGAAAGGGTTGATGGATTTAAATAATATTTAGTACACGGCATATAACACCGTAAAAGTAAAGTCAAGTTCGACGTTGGTTACAAACCACCAATTTTTGAGGGAGTTATAGCCCCTTTTCAACTTAGAATTTGCCCAAAAAATGGTGTCCGGACGATAACTCATGAAAGGGTTGACGGATTTAAATAATTTTTGGTATACGGGTTTAAGACCATAAAATACAGATCAAGTTTGACTTTGGTTACAAACCACCAATTTTTGACGGAGTTATGGCCCCTTTTCAACTTAGAATTTCCCCAAAAAACGGTGTCTGGACGATAACTCATGAAAGGGTCGATGGATTTAAATAATATTTGGTACACGGGTATAACACCATAAAATACAGGTCAAGTTCGACTTTGGTTACAAACCACCAATTTTTGACGGAGTTATGGCTCCTTTTCAACTTACAATTTGCCCAAAATACGGTGTCCGGACGATAACTCATGAAAAGGTTGACAGATTTAAATAATTTTTGTTACACGGGTTTAAGACCATAAAATACAGGTCAAATTCGACATTGGTTACAAACCACCAGTTTTTGATGGAGTTATGGCCCCTTTTCAACTTAGAATTTGCCAAAAAAATGCTACAGTCATCTCTGAGGAACCTGCTAATTTGGGTTTGTATTAAATTTAAACAATTTATAATGCATCCTCTTCATGACCATGTCTCTTTTTATTACACTTATACATCTTTGACTTGAACGCTGTAACACACACATTCTTCTTCCCTGATCACTAACAATATTGAAAAATCTCTCTTCTCCTCTACTCTCCTCTCCCCCACTCTCTCTCTCATTTTTCCTGTTTATTTCATATTTTGTAGTTTAAATAATTTGTTTGCCATTGTCTAAATTGTATGAATATTTTGTAGCGGGAGGGCCAGATTTCTGATGTTGTAATAACCCGACCCCATTTCCATGTACATTTATTGGAAATAAATATGTTTAAACTAGACCATTTCATTTATGTTAAAAGAGTTACTCGCAGGCTGATCTGGGTTTACAATGGACGCAAAAGCTATTGTAGTCGCCCTTAGTGGGCTAAGGATTAAGAGTAGGGCAAGTTCTCCGATTCCTGTATATCCTTCCCCACTATCATTATCTTGGGCACCGCTAAACAACCTATAATGTGTTGATGATCCATTAAACAACATTCAATTTTATTACTAGTAGAGTAATTGCATTGCTCTTGAAGAGTATAATTATATTTGCAGTCTGACGTGTACAATACGCGGGCAGCAGACAGATAAAGCATGTCAATCTGACGTGTACAATACGCAGGCAGCAGACAGATAAAGCATGTCAGTCTGACGTGTACAATACTCGGGCAGCAGACAGATAAAGCATGTCAATCTGACGTGTACAATACTCGGGCATCAGAAATATAAAAATATATGAGACTCCACATATTTTTTAATTATTTGTAATTGAGACTCTGCTCAGCACAAACTTCAGAGTATTCCCACGCATCCATATTAAGGAAGTGATACCTATTCTGACTGGGCACCAGTACCGGAGTATTAATCACCTTTGCATAATTTGCATTAAATTAGTTTTTTAGTTAATTTATATGAAAATACAGAATAAATACCTTTTTTGAGGATACACACATACTCAAACAGGTCAACAAGCGGGGTATTAATCACCTTTAGTGATAGCTCTAGTTTGAATTGAATTATGAGTAACTTGCAGGCTGATCAGGGTTTACCCTGTCATTTTCCCCGAAACACCCCTTTGTCACATAAATGGAATGGTCTTAATTTAAAGAAAGAATCCATTATATAATTATATGTAGCGGGTTAAGGGTTATTTTTATAAACATCAAGGTTCATACAGCCTTAAAAAGTCCTTAAATTTCAGAAGTAGCCTTTAAAAGTCATTAAATCCACTTCAGCCTTAAAAAGTCCTTAAATTCTGACAAAATGACATTAAAGGTCCTTGAATTTCATAAACAGTCGATTAATTATACAGGAGGAATAATATCTGACGTAGTTTAAAAAAAACTGGCAAAAAAAAAAAATCGTCGATAATGTTATCAGTTAAACTGGGCCTTAAAAATGGGTTATTAGGGCCTTAAAAGTCCTTAAAAAGTCCTTAAATTTCATAATGATATTTCTGTATGAACCATAAACATAATATGTTTGAGCCCTTGTGGACAGCAAATATCATTTTTTGTCAATTTTAATTCAGCCTCTAGACTCTCGTCTCAGGAAAAGCCTGTTGTACCCCTTTAAAAGCACCATAAATTGTGTAAAAGTATATTAGATGAGATACCTTTAACATAGTTATAGGCTGCCTCTAGGCCGATACCCGGTCCAAACCCCACCTCTAACACTGTGTTGTCGGCTTGTATGTCACACACTCTGACAGCATTCTTTACAAGAGGAGTATTATTCTTTCTAAAAAAATGCTGCAAAAGAAAATAAATGAAATGGAGTTTTATCAATCTCATTAAAATCAGACCCTTTATCAAGCTACGATACTCTACACTACTAAGGATCTGACAACACCGCATTGGAGGTCAAGTCAGATTGACCTTACGATTAGTCAATCAGATTTCAGCCTACAAAATTGCTCGGTATAGACTGCTGCGCATGTCGCATTTCCGTAAAATGCTATGGAGCCGTCTACGCTCGGTATTGACAATGTCCGTAACTTTTACTTATAAAACACAAAATAATTGCGTTGACAAACATAACACACCAACAATTATTGAATATTTACTGGAAAAAAAGCAACAAGATTGTTTGACGTTTCAATAGCGGTAGAAAAAATATGTACCGATTCGTGGGATTTAACCCACACTAAAATTACACTCGCAATAGTCCATGTCTGCTACCGACTGAGCTGAGGGGGTCAGACATACTAAAAAATATCATCCTGCTAGCTTTTTGATAAATATGTTCAATAAATATGTTCAAAAAGTCCTGTCTTATTAATGCAATTTTCCATAGAAGTATTTGTTCGGTATAATAAAACCTCGGTCAACATTACATTCTCCGGTTGATAATATCCACTGGCACCCTCAAGAGGATGTGATTAAGGAGGATGTGATCAAAGTGAGATGAGTTCAAGTCCCATCAGAGACATGCCATGCCTCTGCTAGGGAACAAGCCCACAGAAGGGGACGGGGTGGGGGTTGGCGGTTGTGGTGGAGGTCTAAAGACGAGGCCTTATCCATAGAACTACCGAGGCTGCTAAAGATAACTTACTTTGAACTTATATTTATATTGTTGCTATTAACCGTTATCATTTATTATTTATTTAATAAATTAATACTAGTGTTAAAGGACATTAATTATATTTCTAAGGGTGAAAGATCAGGATTTCGCAGTCAAAGAAAATTCATAATCGCTAAATATTAATAACTAACACCCAACACAAAAATAACTGACTGTGACGTTGAGTCAATGTTTTATACAAAGTTGCAATGATAAAGTTACACCATTCTGGGCTCGAAATTAACCCGAGGCTAGTGAAAATGCTGCGGGACTGCTAATGTTTGTGTCTGGGTAGTCTGATGGGCTAGTAAAAATTGTGTCCAAATAAGAAAGAAATTACAAAGCGATAGATTGTGTAGTGATCAAAATGAGTATTATAACAAATATTTAGATTCAAAGAGGTAAATAAGTATATTAACGCTTTAGATGCTTGAAATGTTAATTCAATACATACTTAGAGACAGCGACTTAAAAGGGGAGAGTAGAAGGGAGAAGAGAACCCCGGCTTTTTGCGTCGCCTTTTCGAAGAAAAATGCGATACATAGGGATCACTTTGTTGTCCGTCCGTGCAGCTAAAATGGAGCAGAGGGCCATTTTAGTAGCCTGTCCAGAAGGAAAGAGTCATTTTCCCTTTTTTTTGTGCTCAATTGATAACAAAGAGCCAGAAGATCATAATCCAAACATTTTTGAAAAGTGACCCCCACCATAGGCTGTCCAAGTTTATTGGGCACACTTTGTCCAAATACTTGGACAAAAATACGGGGCCTTTTTCTGAAAGAAGGGGCCATTTTCCTTTATATATGGCCCTTTATTTTTAAATCGTGGCCCTTTATTTATATGGCCCCTTTGTTAATGGCCCTTTGCAAGGTGGCTCCTTGCTCTATTCCGTTTGACCGTCCGTCAGTCCGTCCGTCAGTCTGTCCGTCAGTACGTCACGAAACCTTAACGTTGGCTATAACTTTCTCATTTCTTGATATTTCTTCATCAAAATTTCAATATGTACTCATCGTGACAACATCGACATGACCATACTAAAATATAAAGGTCATGGTCACACTTAAGGTCATTATATGGGTTAAATACTCATTTTTTAGCTCTACTGGCCGAAGGCCAGCAGAGCTTATGGGATGCGGAGTTGTCCGTCGTCCGTCCGTCCGTCTGTCGTCCGTCGTCCGTTGTTAACTTTTGTCTCGTTAAGACGATAGGGCCTTCATTTTTCATCCAATCTTTACCAAACTTTAACAGGTTGTTAATATCAATGAAAGCTCGGATGAGTTCGAAAACCAAGTAACAGCGGAGTTATGGCCCTTGATTTAGTTAAAAATGCTATATTGCTATATTTTGCCTCGTTAAGACGATAGGGCCTTCGTTTTTCATCATATCTTTACCAAACTTTACCACATTGTTAATATCAATGAAAGCTCGAATAAGTTTGAAAACCAGCCATATCGGACTAGTAACAGCGGAGTTATGGCCCTTTATTTAGTTAAAAATGCTATATTTTGTCTCGTTAAGACGCTAGGGGCTTCATTTTTCATCCAATCTTTACCGAACTTTATCAGATTGTTAATATCAATGAAAGCTCGGACAAGTTCGAAAACCAACCATATCGGACCAGTAACAGCGGAGTTGTGGCCCTTGATTTAGTTAAAAATACTATATTTTGCCTCGTTAAGACGATAGGGGCTTCATTGTTCATCTGATCTTTACCAAACTTTATCAGATTGAAAAATGTCAATGAAAGCTCGAGCAAGTTCGAAAACTAGCCATATCGGACCAGGAACAGCGGAGTTATGGCCCTTGATTTAGTTAAAAATGCTATAGTTTGCCTCATTAGGACGATAGGGGCTTCATTGTTCATCCGATCTTTACCAAACTTTATTAGATTGTTAATATCAATGAAAGCTCGGACAAGTTCGAAAACCAAACATATCGGACCAGTAACAGCTTAGTTATGGCCCTTGATTTAGTTCAAAACGCTATATTTGAGGGACCGAACCTACAGCGGTGAGGGGCAAGTGATTTCAAGTCAGAGACGTCAACCACTCGGCCAAGGACACAACCTTGTAATACTGACAAAGCACTGACAGGCAACACACGTGTTCCGCAGAACACCCGTCTAGTTACTATAAGAATTCCTCTGACCTTACACAGTTAGATGAAATATACAATTTCAAAAGTCCCTCTTAATGCTCTCTGTTTATTTTATCGACAATCCAATTCCAGAATAGATCAATCCACAAATCTGGAGCTTTCTGAGAATCTTTCACATGATTTTAAAAGGGATAAAATGACTGTACGTACAGTTACTGCCCATCCACCGAGACCATTGGTTGGCTTGGCGAGATTACGCCCCAGGACACCTCCCATCTCTCTGTACTGTTGGTGATTGACAGTGATCTTGCACTAACCTGGAAGAAAACCAAAATTTACATTAATGTTTTCGCTCACATAGTCACTTATGCAAAAGACCTTTAGGTCCATGAGTACACAGATACATCCAGTGTTTGTTTTTAGATCACCTTGAGCCTTCGAGCCGAAGGCTCAAGGTGATCTATCGGGTTCACTCTTCGTCAGTCGTCCATCGTTAAGTTTTGCTTCGCACAACTTCTCCTCAGAAACCGCTTTGACCAAGATCCTTAGATGAATGCTTTTTAGATTTGTTAAAATTGGGTCAACGCGACATCCAAGATGGCCACCATTACCATATATGGTTGAAACTTTAAAAAATCTTCTTCTCAAGAACCGCTGGACAGATTTCGACAGTTTTTCTTTTAAAATGATCGCCAATGCCTAGACTATCAATTGTGCCCAAAGTTTGTATATTGAGAGTTAACATGTTTTTCATAGACTTATATAGGAAAAACTGTAAAAATCTTCTCTGAAACCACAAGGCACAGAGCTCTCATGTATAACATGTAGCATCAGTTTATGGTCCTCTACTAAATTTATTCAAATGCTGACCCTGTGGTTAAATTTGGTCCTGGCCCTGGGTCACATGTTTTACACAGACTTGTATATGGAAAAACTTAAAAATCTTCTTCTCTGAAACTGCAAGAGCCAGAGGTTTAATATTTTGCAATTGCTATAAGATTATGGTCCTTTACCACATTTGGCCCCGCCCCAGGGGTCACATGTTTTATATAGACTTCTGTAGGCAAATACTTAAAAAATCTTTTTCTCTGGAGCTACAAGAGCCAGAGGTTTAATATTTTGCATTACTAAAATCTTATGGTCCATTACCAAGTTTGTTCAAATGATGACCTTGGGGTCACATTTGGCCACGCCCCAGGGCTCACATGATTTACATAACTCTGGTGTTACTGGTCCGATCTCCACATTCCCTATAAATCTGGTGACCGATCAAATTATGCAATCAATCTTGGAGACATTTTAATCAAAAATAAACACAAAATAAAAAAACTTGCACTTTTAATTTTAATTATATTAAGCATTAAGTATATTTTCCTTTTTTTTTTTTTTTTTTTTTAGGTGTGGTGGGAGGCACTCTTATAAGGGCAAATACGGTATATATACACGGCAACAAATGGCAACCTGAAGTCTATTTTGTCACATAAATTGTTTGCAATCACTTACATTTCTCTATCACTTCAACCCATTCAGTATAAACATGTGTATGTCATTATCTGTGACACGTGTACTGTCTCACTTACTGGTCAATAGTGTGTGGATGATAGATAAAGCTGTGGGGGTAATGCATATTTGATAAGTCTTCAGGCATTTTTTTTTTAAATCTCATTTTAAAGAGATATAACAAACCAATATACATGAGCGGTATGTGTCCAGAGTTATAAGCCAATCAGTTGTATGTTGTATCGAGATGCAGTTGAAGTGATCTGAAACAAGAGATTTGTCTGCGACCCCATTTACGTCAACTTTATAGTGTATAAAGACTTCAGACCTGATTCCCTTTTCTGTTGCTTCACTTTAATAATATATGATACTGCCAGACATAACATATCATCAATCAATAGGGATACATCTGGACTAAAGGTCAATGACATCACATATTGTGAAAACCTCTCAATACGATGTCCGAAATATTAAACCTATACTTTTGTATATATACCGTGTAAGTAATGAACTGTTTGTCCGAAATCATTGACTGTTTCAGTTTATTTTTAGAACATACTATATCTAAAATCGAGCTCTATAAACTGAAACACAAAAGTTCCTGCTATTCCATTAAAACATGCATGCATGGGACCCCAGGTTAGGGCTATTCCATTAAAACATGCATGCATGGGACCCCAGGTAGGCACTTTTGAAATTGAACATGGGCCACCCATAGATGCAAAATTTTAGAATATAGAGTTCACCCATGGATGTTTATTAAATTGCCTTCCTATGGTATCGGGTATATAACACTCTGAAGATTTAAAATCTTACCTGCACAACAGGCTTTGACTGGCTGGTACTGCAGGGTGGTATACTACTAAACACAGACCTAATAATTCACTGTTTGTTAATACGTGTGTGTGTGTGTGTGTGTGTGTGTAGAGACTTAGAGACATATTGGTAAAGGGAAATAACTCTAAAACTCCTATAGTCAATTAGTACAACAGCATAACGGCCCATGTATACTCATGCAAAATGATTTCGACCTATTGGAAAACGAATGACAACATGATATTGGCAATGGAATGATACACACTTTGGTACCAAACATGGCATATTCATTTTGGAATTTGTCAATTTAATTCTAAAAAAACTTTATACAATTAAATCTAAACAAAACTCAGTGTCCACTTTCTTTTTCAACTGAAAATATATAATTATGGTGTAAAGATTTTGACTTGTGGTGTCAGACCGGTGAGAATCACCCCATTCAACACAATGCAATACTATAGGCTATATTTGGAGATCAGTCACTTCACACAACATTCGTTCACTTAAATACACTTTTATTCTGTGAAACACATTTGGCTAGCAAACGGTCCCATATCTGGAATAAAACACAGATTCAGTTTTTCAGAATTTCGCGTCATTCATTCACACGATGCGTATTTTGAAATAAACATCTGTCGAAACCACGTCTCTACCTATCCTCTGTGCTCATACTCTCCAAAGAAATAATCCTGACAAACACAGTAAAAAATTACTATTCATGAAAACAGACATACTACTTTAACCTCAGGTTAGATTTAACAATAAATAAAAACTTATCTTGGGAAAAACACATGCAAACTAGAAACTTTGGATTTTTTCAAGGAACTATTTTAGCACCCTACGACCAGGAAGTACTTCCTGACCGATCTGACATCTAAACGAGTCGCGACATTTGTCAAAAATATTTAATACATCTAACTCACCAAAAAGGTTGACCGAATTGAATCAGATGCTTTTGCAAGGATCTATTATCTTTTCAGTTCAATTCCTGCATGCAAAGAACCAAATCAAGGATTTTAAGAAGCGTTATACAAAACTAGAAAAAATGCCAAAGTAAATGAACTGTTTGGTATATTTCCACCAAGTAAAGTTTTCAAACATTGCCCTCTATATACAAAACTAAAATATACACATAATGTGGGGTATAGATATCAAAATCACTCATGCATGCATTTTCTTCATTTTTCATGGAGAAACAGACATTCTGTTAAATTCCACCAATTTTGAGGCACAAAATAGACCATAAGGCTGCTTTGGAGCACATTTACATGCACAATGTCCAATAAAATATACAGTTTGGCTATAAAATGCCAGAAAAAAAAGACAAAATTGAAGTGATGACTCAAAAACTAAGCCTAGCCCATATACCTGTAGCAGATTTAAAGCCAACTAATACATTCAAGTCTTGGGCAACAGCAAGACAAACTGAATCACACACCAGAATAGTATATATTTCAGTGGATTATACCATTATCACTAACAAAATACCAAATTAATGTGTTTAAATTACAATTGTATGCCATTGCATAGTTTCATCAGAATTAATGAAGAAAAATGGGTGGGATTTACACAATGTTTAGCAAAAATAAAATAAATGCTGAATTACACATATTTCTGTATATTTCAGTTTTAGATTGTAAAACTCATCGCGTACAAAATTTACAGGTTCTCAGGTTTTCGATACAAAGTAAGACTCCTCCTAGAGTTACGTCATGTCAAAATGTCAGTACCGATACATTTTCAGATTTTAGCCTCTTACGGTACCTTAAAATAAGAAAAATTGCCATTTATTTTAGGAAATGTGACAGATCTATTACCTATTGCCACTAATCCACTTAAAGATACCTAAGGGCCTACTTAAAGTGCTTTAGGGCCATTCCAAATCACTAGGACCCCCAAATTTCACCCTAAAACACACACATTCTGTTTTAATTGCAAAAAAAAAAATGTTCTGTTGTAAAATTCAAAAATTTAACATCAGTTTTTTTCTCCTCACTCAGCTGCAAGCTTTCACAGGAAAAATCAACTGGATTTGGCCATTAATAAGAAAAATGCATTTTGTCCATCTAGGTGTCAGACCGGTGAGAATCAGCCCATTCAACACAATGCAATATAGGCTATATTTGGAGATCAGTCACAAGTTCCACAACATTCGTTCGCTTAAATACACTTTTATTCTGTGAATCAAACACATTTGGCTAGCAAACGGTCCCATATCTGAAATAAAACAGATTCAGTTTTTCAACATTTCGCGTCATTCATTCAGACTATGCGTATTTTGAAATAAACATCTGTCAAAACCACATCTCTACCTGACCTCTGTGCTCATACTCTCCAAAGAAATAATCCTGACAAACACAGTAAAATAATTACCATTCATGACAACAGACATACTACTTTAACCTCAGGTTAGATTTAACAATGAAATAAAAACTAATCTTGGGGAAAACATGTGCAAACTAGAAACTTTGGATTTGTTCAAGGAACTATTTTAGCACCAATTACCATCATGGGATGAATTAATAATTAAAAACTTAAAGGGACAAGAGATGATCTGGAAGACTTAATTGCCAACTAGGTGCCAGTCCAAATTCAAAACCCTCATAATGTAGTGCTTCAGTATTACCTCTGGTTTAATTATTGTTTATGAAAATATTTTTAGTCTGGAAAAGTCATTGGCTCGGCTGTTTTTTGTTGCGAAATCATAAATATTATTTCAAGTGGTGTTTATAAAGTGCTAAGAGTTGTACATATAATTCACAAAACAAGAATTTCTAAGAGCCTTTTAGACTGTGGGCTGCTACCCAAATGTTGACTTATTGGTACCAGTCAAGCTGGCAAATTCTAATATGCATTTGCGGAATGGTTAATGTCTTACGCTTCTTTTAAACCATGATAGTATTTTTAGTTTGGTAGCTTAAGTGGGGTAAAACTATTGTTTTTAAAGGGAGGTCATTTTTAAGATTTTTTTCTAAATTGATTAAAAAAAGAGGCGCTGGACGACAAAAAAAATACCAAGGTCAAGGTCATATTTTGCGTTAGTTTCCCCAAACTTAACTGTAGTTGTCTTTGGTGGACATCATTTAAGCACAAAGTTAATGAAATATTTCATATGCAGTTTGACACGGTGGCCGAGAGGTCTTGTATATATACCTATATGATTGCATTCAAATGGTTACGTACGTCATGTAAACACAGTTCAAACCTTTGAAACTTATAAAAGCACAGGAAATCAAACTAACCATTTCAATCATTAAATGCAAATTATATTTGAAGAAGGTAAAGATAACCAAACAAATTAGAATACATTTATCCTTTGATTTAAGCAAATTACATCTGAATATAATTTTTTAGATTCTATATATATATATATGAAAGAATACAAGCGTGGCAGTATAAATAAAGGGCTGCTATAAAAGGAGTAAATAAAATTCGCTTTTAATTTTTTAATTAAAAAGATTGAGCTACAGCCGTTCCCGACTGAGCCTGGAAATACATCGCTTGTGTCAACGGATGTTCGACGCATCAGACATGTAAACAACCGATGAAGTTGTCCAGTAAAATGGAAGTACTCAGTGAATTGAAACTAGTTGACACCTCCAACTCGCCCTTCCTACAAGTCTCACATGACCAAAATCGATATCATAGCATAACACTGAGTACATGTACTTCTAAGACACACCTTTTCGCTATTAGATGCTGATGTATTTCACTCCGCAAAAATAACTTTTGGCGTCTCCAGCAGTGGTGGAAGTTATTCAAAGACTTTTACGCCACGCTATCTTTATTTGCACATGTGGGGTGACTGAACTGATTTCAGAGCATTTGTGTCTAGTTTGTGATGGATTTAGGTCCTTGAATTAATATTTTTTCACGGAGTCGGTCAGATTTGAGAAGAAACATGATTGTATATACTGACTTAACCGCGATGCACAAGCTCACTTATTTCCCAATAACAAAACAAACTTGTGTTCAAATAATTACAGAAACAAATACCCAAGATATATTTACATAAACAACTACTCAAGATATGTCAGTAAAATTCCGTTTGACATTGAATGTGTAAACTAATATACAATTTTACTAAGATGTTTCATTTGACCTATGTCCACGTTTTGACTTTAGTTTTCGTCTGTAAGAACATGTGCACACGTGTTTTTGTTTAAACTTGATTTTAAAGCAATTTGCCATTTTTTCTCAAGTCCAATATTATAATATTAGAAATAGGCTGAAACTACCGTAAGTGCGCGAAATAAAATAATTCCTGTGATCGACATTCTCGCTTGCCAGAGTTATGTAAACCGTGCCGACAATTTAACTCGGGAGAATGATTATAACCACTAAAAATAACTCATTGTGCTTATTTGTCATGAACCATCGAGCATCGTTCACTGCGCTAAATATTGTGTTATTTTCATTGCAAGGCCGAGTGAGACCTTTTATACACAGTCAAAAAAACAATGATGTAGACTACACATATAATTTACTTGTTGCGTGTAAAGATCGCTAGCTACTGCGAAACCAACGGGTCGACGAATTGGTGACGAGAGTAACAACTACTCATTATATATTCACACTCTAGTTTACATTCAGCGAGGAATGGTGCGGAGTTGAACACATGATGATATTGCATCGGTATGAATGTAATTCCATGCTCAATCGTGAACGCCTGTAGTATTAAACCATAATTCACAGGAAAAATACATTTTAAAGTTCCACATCATTTGCTTTTGTGTCTCTTTCGTAACTTAACATATGTTCATGTTACTTAATAAACATCTTAATCAAATCCCAAGGAAAGTTGTTACACAGTTAGACAAAGTTATGCCCCTTTTCATAAAATTATAACATGCAGCCTGACCTAGCTCATAACTTTAAATAAGCACTCGACAGGCGACAAAAGTGTTCCGTGGAACACCCTTCTAGTTAGTTATTTAACATACACAAATGCCTATGTGATTATCAGCCCTTGATTCCATCATTGAATTGTATACAACTGTTAAATTTACCATCACACTAATATGTGTATAACTGTAATTGTAAAAGTACACCAATGTTAAAAAAAGAGAAGATTTTCCATTACGTGGTCCCGCCTTAATTCCATTAAGCGATGGGAAAGTTTATATTTATAGGATTTTATAACGAATATTTTAACAATATAACATGTTTAAAAACATTTTTTGCTGAAAAAATGTGATAACCTGTTTAAAATTTTGGGATTGGACACATTGGACTTTGTGATAAGGCCTGTTATAACAGATGACCCATCTGTTCCTTTATAACTTCCGAATGTTATCAAGTTATCTTGCAAAACATGGTTTCATACTTTACACTGTACTTGCAGAAAGCATAGACTTCCCTGTATTGTAACATGCTGTGAATGCAGGGGAGTTAGTTGTAGCATGTATACTAGATTCAGAATGTTAATATGCATCAACATTCGGCAGATGAAAACGTAGTATTCTGTTAGAGATGTTATTATGAGAGTCTAATACCTCTGACAATAGTTTTGCGTTGTATATTATTTTCCAGTTTTGTTCAAATAGTGACCCTGGGGTCAAATTCAGACCCACCCCAGGGGTCTCATGTTTTACATAGACTTATATAGGGAGAAACCTGAAAATATATTTTTCTCTGAAACCACAGTTATGCATTTATGGAGCATGAACAGAGGGAAATAACCATCCACCCAGCATCTGCCCCGGGCTCCGATTATTGCAAGATCTGTGGTTGAAACAGTGTAAAATGATAGTTGTTTGCGTTATTATAATTTCACAATATTTAAAACCCAGAAACAAGTTCTTCAGGCAGGCAGGCCAAGAGCTGACTCCTGTTTCAATATTTGTTGACCTACATGTACATAGCTTTCACACTATCTCCAATGTCTCCTATGTCTCTTGTCCAATGTATAGTGTTCCTGGGGACATAGCCCCTGGGTTATGACTTGGAAACTGTTGAGATCCCCACCCTTTAACCATATATAGACTTACTGAGGATGAACAGACTGATACAACCATCCACCCAGCATTTGCTCCAGGGTCTGTCCTCAACCTTGGGGTCGTAACTTGGAAACAGTGGAGATACTTTACCCACACTATAACCATATATACATTTACTGGGTATGAACACACGGATACAACCATCTAACCAGCATCAGCACAGGGGTCCGTCCCCAATCCTGGGGATATAGCCCCTGGATCATGACTTGGAAACTGTTGAGATCTCCACCCTATAACCATAGTTACCACTTGCTGAGCATGGACAAACGGATATCACTATCTAACCAGCACTGGCACCGGGGTCTGTCCACACCCCTGGAAACATAGCCCTTGGCTCTTAACTTGGAAACTATTGAGATCCTCACTCCATAACCAGTTACTGGACGTGAACAGCCATCCAACCAGAATCATGGGGACATAGCCCCTGAGTCATAACTTGGAAAGTGTTGAGAACCCACCCTATAACCATTTATACCATTTATGCATGTCTGGGCATGAACAGACCATAATATATACATTTACTGTGTCAGAACACGTTAAGCTTGTTTGAAAAAAATAAAAATAAATTGAAAAGATCATCAGTCAAGCGATTCAGGGCCATTTTGGCCCTCTTGTTATAGAGCTCTGGCCCCTTAAATATTTTCTCAGAAAAATCTTTTCCATGCTATTTCTCCATATTTTCATCAAACTATGTGAGAAACACCAGTATGAACTGGAGATGCACATATCATCATGGCGTACGCATTTGCAGGCGTTTTAATCACCTTCAGTGATAGTTTTAGTTTTCAATAAAAATATTTACACCTGTGCAGATACAAAGGAAATTTCAGCAACCATTCCTCGCGTATATGACAGCTTAGATAATAAAAATGTAGTACAGATCTCTTACAAGTGCATATTATGGCTGACAAAATGAATTGGCTTTGCTAGGAAATACAGCCATTGCCATAATCGTTGTATCATACAATTTTGGGGACGGTTAAAGAACCCTGTTTTACAGAAAAAAGCACTTTCTACTTCTGTAATAGATACTTATTGCTTGTTGTCAAACAATTTCTGCTCTATTCTAAACTCAGTAGTCAGTAGTGTGCAAATAATGTATATGGATACGTTCTGATATTTCAGCTCCCATACACAACTCTTCACAAAGATGCACAAAAAGTAGTTCCAAAACAAGTTGCTGTGTTACACTCCAAGGTGTCGGCCTTCCACCTCACAAGCTCATACGGGCTGTTCAGAAGGTAAATGTCATAAAAGAGTTAGTAAATAATTTCAATTTTATCTTGAAGTCGTCATCAAATGATGTTGTTATATCACCTCAAGGACTTAAAGAATGTCAGTTTTTGCTAGAAATGTATGGTAATTTCATACCGTTTTAAGCCATTTTGAAAGTTATCTTGTAACCGTGGTGGTGGTATAGTGGTAGAATGTCTGCATCGCATGCGAGAGGTCGTGGGTAGATCCCCCGCCAGGTCACATCAAAGAACTCATATAAAAAAGGATAGTTCTAGGACTGGTTGGCACGGTGTCAGTATAATGTGACTGGGTGGGGTATCATGTCATGCGTCTATGGCGTGGTATTCCATTGTGGCAGCACTATAAAGTTGAGTATTGAGCTCGCTGCTACAAGGAGACCCCATCATGATATGACTGAAAGATTGTTAAAAGCGATGTTTAACACAGATACTGACCATCTAGAAGGTATGAAAGCGAAACATAAATTTATGACGTATTAAACAAAGAGAATTTGTTTAAACAATATGTATTCAATAAATGTGGTGAACGCAATATATCATATAATATATGGATAGGATTTGAAAAAAAATGTTGAAACTTATATAATGTTTCAAAAAGATTCAGATAATTAGCCATAAAAAATCTGGACAGTGTTAACAGCACATGGTCCTTGTATTTGTTTGGTTTAGACAGTGCGTGTTTATTTTAGCATGACGGGCGTAGGTGGACGACCTGAAGTAGTGATAGAAGGAAGTAACTCTAGGGACGGTGACTGGAGAGAGTACGAGTTTTATTATAAACCTGGCAACGTCAACAGACGCCCTCCAGTAGTAGGTCAGTAAATGCAAATGTGGATTTTATTCGTTAACTTTACATTACTTGCAGTGTGTTGTATATGAGCATTATTCAGAATCTACTATGCGATTCTCATGGAACTAAATTTTATTACGATGGCTCATTAACACATTATTACGCCTTAACCCGCTAAGCAAGACTGTAATAAGCAGCTGATCAGTCATTTTCCCCAAAACACCCCTTTGTCACCTAAATGGAATGGTCTTAATTGAAAGAAAGAACAGTCCATTATATATATGTAGGGGGTTAAGGGTTAAAAGATACATAGGAATCCTGGGAATAGTGCACTAGATTTAATACATGCTCGAATGATGCAGTAAGTCTCTGATACATCTGGATACATCTGGATTGCCAGATTAACGTCCCCATACAACGGATGATGCTAGGGGAAATGTCTCGCTTAAGACCACACCAAAGAAACCCATTGGTGCAGGATTCAGTGAATACCGTGCTGGCAAAAAAGGCATTGTCACAGTGCCGTATGTTGTTGTTAGTAGTTCTTCTTTCAATCATTGTTGAAGTCTGCAACAATTACACTGCTGTCAGTCATGGGTGTAACTGATTTATGTTAATTTTATTTATCTTTAAGTGTAACTTAAATCAGTTAGTTTGAATTGTCTAAATGATGTAAGTCGCAATATAACTTGCAGAATAGATCTAAATGCCTTTCATTTTTAGGTGCAATTTATTTAATTCCGCAAAATGTTCCTAGAGTTTTAAGGGTTGTTGGGTTAATAAATGTTACAACTGTTACATAAAACCTGCTTTGCAAAGGCTCTGAGGATGGTAACAACTTCTCAAAAATGGAAAAGAATTACAGTATATACTAACAATGTGTCAACACCAACATAAACCTCTCCAAACAGCTGTGCATTGAGTGAAACATTATTTATACTTGTGTGAGTTCGGATATTGTATATATGTTACTGATATGACTGTGTGGAAGTAAATAAGTGAATCTAAGCTGTAATCAAAGAGAACTAAGTTGTGGGGTTAAAAAAAACATATTTAGGTTTAATTTGGAAAGTAACCAAAATCCATAACTGCTGTACAATTAATTACCTTTTAACTGTTTGGGGTTTTGTTTTGTTTGTGGGGCATCATGTCGTGTCTGTGGTGTGGTATTCCAGTGTGGCAGCGCTATAAAGTTAAGCATGAGCTCACTGACTGAAGAATTGTTAATAGTGCCTTTAAACCCCATACATAAATACACACGCGTGCACGCGTGTGCACACACACGCACACAATGGTATGTGTCTGCAGAGGACTTCTAATATTAATTTATTTTCTGTTCTCATTCAGCACCCCACCAACCCAGACTGGACTGGCAGATGTGGTTTGCAGCTCTTGGAAGTTACCAGCGCAATCCCTGGTTTATAAACCTGGCATACCGGCTGCTGACTAATCAACCGGAAGTTCTGGAGCTCCTACAGTACAACCCGTTTCCGGACAAACCGCCGAAGTATCTGCGGGCCATCCTGTACAAGTATCGTTTTACAATGGATAGTAAGAAGTGAGTAATTACCATCACTGAGACAATCTCAACAGTTGTAAATTACAATGGTTTTCAAACAAACACAAATATATGCAGGACATGCAGAGCCCCAGATAAACTTTCATGTCAAAGAGTATTTTACCTCCTAAATAAATCCGCAATGCTGATTTTGATTTTTATAAGATTAAATGTTATAGTTTTGCTTTGTACTCAAATGTTGCCTTTTAATACTAGAATTTTAAATGCTGATTTTCACTCCAAATTTTTTTTTAGTGCTGATTTCCTAAATTTTAATACTGAAATACCCCCCAAAAAATTGTTCATCTCGAGCTCTGCACTTGTATGAAAAATATTGCTTAACTATTTTCATATCTCACCCTATATCAGCCTGAGACCTATATGGGCCCATGCAGTAAATATTGAATATTAAGTGTACGATAAAGGAGCCTGTGAATTTTGCATTCCGTTAAATTCATGTAAGGACATATTGTGGGAGGAGCCACGGAGGGAGATGTAAGGACATATTGTGGGAGCAGCCACGGAGGGAGATGTAAGGACATATTGTGGGAGGAGCCACGGAGGGGGATGTAAGGACATATTGTGGGAGGAGCCAAGGAGGGGGATGTAAGGACATATTGTGGGAGGAGTCACAGAGGGGGATGTAAGGACATATTGTGGGAGGAGCCACGGAGGGAGATGTAAGGACATATTGTGGGAGGAGCCACGGAGGGGGATGTAAGGACATATTGTGGGAGGAGCCACGGAGGGGGATGAGATAAAGGATGACAAGTTGCGTCCGACATTTCACCACAGGGCTCAAACCCACAAGGGACAGATACCTACAGAACTTAAACAAAAGGCTTTAACCACTCATTTACAGCTCACTGATTGTAATATATTCCATGAATAGAGATCTCTGTTTTATTAGTAATGTCCTTTCTATGTCCCGGTCATTCAAAAAAGTGTTACAACCCCGCCATTCGAAGAATGCTGGAAGGGCATAAAGTGTTATCCCTGTCTTTGCGTGCATCCGTGTTGAAAATATTTTCCAGACTCTAATTTGGGTAATTGTTATCCAGTCTTCTCCAAACTTGGTCAAATTGTGCATGGGCAAACTGTCTTGTCTAAGTTTTATAATCGGCCCCGTGCCTTCCACAGTTACGCCACTCGGAATAATAAAAATGTACGAAATTAATGTTGTTTAAACTTGATCAAATTGTATATGAGCGCAATGTCACGATTGCCTCAGTAATTCCAGAGTTATGCTCCTTAGAATAGTAAAAAATCGCGAAATGATTTTCCAAAAGTCAATTTCCTTATTAATATGCGAAGCAATTGCAGGTACGTCTATGTCCTGTGGGCACGTTTCCAGTTATTGATCACACACACATAACCTCCAGTGTGTGAAATAAAGAACTTTAAATCGTCTTTTTGTCCATCAGAAATGCAGCCGCCTGGTGGACAAGGGAGGTAACTGGGGAGTACATGGCGATTATTACGAAGGAAGACGCTGCGGTGGTCAACTATCTGAAACACAGTGGAATAATCGAAGAGACAAAGGTAGGAAAATAATGAAAATGGGAATATATAGAGGATATTTGTTGGTTTGTCGTGAATATAGGATTTATTTTCATCGAGAAGTGAGAAAATATAAGTTTTCTCACTTCGAGATGAAAATAAATCCTATATTCACGACAAACCAACAAATATTCTATTTATTATATACTTTTTATCATGCAACACTCCCAAACTGTTTCAAACAGAAAATACGTTTCGTTCCGACAGTTCCCCTTTAACTTATTCGCGGATAAATATAGTAACGCCAGCACGTGAAGTGATTTACATATATTTAGTGCACATAGAATATAGTTCAAAACTTTGACACAAATTTAATATGACTGTTATCATGGTTATAAGCAAATGTAGAAAAAAGTATTTTTTCCGGCAGTGAGAATATAAGTTCTTATATTCTCACTGAAAATACAAACAATGAGAATATAAGGTTTATTCTAATCATACAATCCACTATTTCACTGGGAAGTATATAATAAATAATGTTGTTTAAAAACACAATTCCTTTTCAAAAATTTATATTCTCCCTACTATTAAAGTATTGGGACACCCTTGTTTGTTTTCTCAACAAGGTACTAAGTTGTTAGATATCCGAAGTTGTGATTATTAGGGAATTTATTGATGTTCAGTGATCAGGTGATGCAATATAACTAACTAAGGGTAGTGAATTATACTGAGTTGACTATGAGTTCTCCCAATATGCGCTAAGCACATGCATACTTCAATGACTGTATTTGATTTTACGCTATAATAAGACAAAGTTACCAATTTGACATTATAAAGTTTCATGTAAGAGTCACATGTAAGATTATAAGAATCTTTCATGGGTATCCGGTGAAGATAGGGAATTCCAACCCGAGGTATAAGTGTTTTTATCGGAACAGAGGCTCTGCCGAGGTTCCGATTAAAACACTTATACCGAGGGTTGGAATTCCCTATCTGAACCTAATACCCATGATAGATTCTTTTTCTTGCATATCAGAGACAGGTTGCGCGTTGACGCCGCCAGCTACTAACGTTTTACATGTTTTCCTGCATACCGGATGTTGGTGCGCGCGTGAATTTTATCTCGACCCTAGGGTGAGATGGAAATATCTAGCCCCGGTAAAATGACGAATATCCTTGTCCAGTATGCAAGAAAGAGTTTCTCGACCCTAGGGTGAGATGGAAATATCTAGCCCCGATAAAATGACGAATATCCTTGTCCGGTATGCAAGAAAGAGATATTTACTTGCATACCGGACAAGGATATTCGTCATTTTATCGGGGCTAGATATTTCCATCTCACCCTAGGGTCGAGATAAAATTCACACGCGCACCAACATCCGGTATGCAGGAAAACATGTAAAACGCTAATAGCTGACGGTGTCAACGCACATGTAACATGCAAGAAAAAGAATCTATCATGGGTGTTCGGTTCAGATAGGGAATTCCAAACCTCGGTATACGTGTTTTAATGGCAACCTCGGCAAGGCCTCGGTTCCGATAAAAACACTTTTACCTCAGGTTGTAATTCCCTATCTTCACCGGATACCCTTGAAAGATTCTTATAATCTGACATGAGGAAAACATGACTAAAAATGGAAGAATATTATGATTACAAATTACTTACCCCACTACAAAAATATGTGGGGTAAGTAAGATGTATAGGGGGCGAGGCAATAGCCGAGAACCCCTATACATCTGACTGACCCCACATATTTCTGTAGGGGGTCAGTAACACACCCAATAACTGATTTAATGCATCAAGCACTTTTTTTAAGGCAAACACCGATATTTAACCCATCAAAATCATTGAGAAGTTTGCGCAGTTTGACGTCATGACGTTGACGTCACGACCGGTACAGTTTAAAAACATTATTAATTTACTTATTACGTTTGTTACTAACGCCTTAAAGAACTATTTGCAAATGCTTGAAACTTTGAATCGGATTTGTAGTCCATATTGTTTTAGTGACCCTCTATGAAATCTACTGACCCACTATAGAATAATAGAGGGTCACCATGTGACCGCTCTAATCCAATGAAATTCCTAGGATTTTGTGTGAGGTGCAATAAACCAAAATCTTGTCCATTATTAAAAGTTAACACCATGTGATAATGTATTTTAAAAATATATTGTTTTCAGGGTAAAAAGAAGAAATCCAGTTCTACATCTCCATCGTACTTATCCCTGGCGATACAGTGGTTACGAGACGTGATTGGGCAGCCGGAAGGGTTCGTGTTTGTCATGTCGATATTTCTGTCAGCGTTGACGACCAACTTCATCACGATGACCATCATGTCATAAGGACAATAAAGTGAAGACGCAGTTAGTTTTATAGATAGACTCACAGGAATGATTATTACAATTGAAATGATGAATTTTAAAAGAGTTAGCTTAACTTTTATTGACCAACACCTCTGAAGGGAAGACTGTGACCATGACCATCCCATTTTAAAGACATTATTTATAAAGATAGAATTAAATTTTTCAACGGACACATGGCAATCTTGATTTGTTTAAAACTTGCGGCATCCCGTTAGCTTTTCTACGTAGCTTGCATTTTTGTAATCATAAATATAAATTATTAGAATAGTTCAAAGCGAATTATTTCTAAATATTATTGACTGCTTATTGTATTGCAACAATAATATAGTGTAGTGGAGCGCTGTGGTCTAGTGGTAGAGCGTTGGACCCATGATCGAAATGTTGTTGGTTCGATCCCCATCATTGCCATATGGGTTGTGTCCCTGAGCAAGACACTTTATCTGCATTTGCTTAGTACTGGTTCTACCCAGGAAGACATCGAGAGTGATTCGAATAAGTCCATACAGCTTTCGTTACAATCAATGTAAAATAAATAAGTTTAAACTAACAATAATATATTAAAACATTTGGTAGAATAATAAGGGGAAAAAATATGAAAACTCAATTTTTTATTTAATTCCCCGGTATATGCAAGCAGGTTTAAAGTCAAAATGATACTGGAAAGAATCGAGGTGCTAACTTAAATGCTTGATACAAACTTCAGGATTGCCGTGTGTCCCTTTAAGCGAAATATTGAATTGGAGAATTTTATCACTGGTCAGCTCATATTGGAACACATTTTAGTCGCGTTTTCTTGTGTGCATGGTGACCACCAGATGGAGATTAAAGTGATAAAATTACGTATAACACGAGAGATTATTAGCTAGAAACCAAATTGTATTGGTGGTCACCTTATATTGGAACACATTTGAAGATGTTTTTCTTGTCAGTGTGATGACCACCATCGGAGATTAAAGTGATACAACACTCAAAGAAGATTATTAACTAGAAACCAAATTTAATTGGTGGTCACCTTATATTGGAACACATTTTTTTGTCTTGTCAGCTCTGAAACGTCAGGACTAGTGTAAGGAGTTTAACTGTAGTACACATCGTGGGAGATTATTAGCTAGAAATATGTTTTTATCGGTGAAATTATTTTCGAACCCTTTCATGTCGGAGCTGACACGTAACATCGTTGCAACGACCAAAATGGTCAACAGTTTTTAAAATCTATGAATTTAGAAAATATTGTTTTTCTAAGAACATTAACGAATTTTATTACCCCAAAGGAATGTTTTTCTTTTACTCAAAATGCATACTATAAAATTAAAAAAAAAAAAATCTTTAAGCTTGTAACAATTTGACGATTGCAAAAGTTTGTCTGAAATTGCATTTATACTTTCCGATATATAACTTTACTTCCAATGTATATTCCTCAGGTTTCTCACAGTCTGGTACATGTATATTTTATCAGTTATCTTTGAAAAAGCATATGTATATATATATATATATGGCGTAATAATATTGTTAAAAAATAGATCGCATGTAAAGTGGGAGAAATAATAATTTGTTTTTGTTTGCCCTATATAAAAAGTTTGGTTTGTAGGTAAATACCTTTTTCTGACGCACTTGACAAATATCCTGCAGTCCGATTGGTTGACGTTCAAAAATTTGCGACTGTTAAATAGTGCATAACTCATCGCAAATCCAGTCATGTGATGTTAAACCATCAAAAACTTGACGTCATTTAGTTTATTTGAAAGCGTTTGTTATATAAACTATCAAAAAATTCTGAAATGCGTTAGAAACAGGTTAACCAGTATTGAAATGTTGACTTTTGCGACAATATATCACTATAATAATGTTTACGCCTCCTCTAATGTGTCCGGTAGCGCGGCGGATTTGTAACCGGAGGCCCCGGGTTCAATCCTCCGTGGTGCCACTGAGTTCCGTCGGTGTGTTCTTGGGCAAGACACTTTACCTTAGCCTCGTCCGTCGGATGGGGACGTAAACCGGGCGGTCCCGTGTATTGGTCTATCCTCCGAGCACGTTAAAGAACCATAGGAATCTATTCGATAATAAGAGTGGGGCAGGTTCCCGGATTCCTATGTATCCTTCCCTTCTCTCTGGGGCGGCTCTAAATAACCTATACTGTGTTGATGAGCCGTTAAACAACATTCAATTCAATTCAATTCTAATGTGTCACCATTAAACAAAATTTGCGACCATTAAGTGACTGATATACTGTCGCAGAATTCAGGATTTCAGTACAGTTAATGCTATAATAATGTATGACGATATCAAACCGTGGTACTAATCTGATCGCTAGACATCAGCAGATGACAAAAAACACAATTTAATCCGTTTATTGTTGATACTATTATTAGACCCATATAAAATTATGGTAAATTCAGAATTATGTGGATTGTATGGGGATGTAAGATGTCAGAATCCAACCTGTCAAGATCTGCTGTTGTTATTTACTGTACTCAGTTTCAATTTTTGTGCTGTGTGTCTAAATAGAAGGTGTGCAACGATTAATCTGGATGCGATTGTATCACTATACTTTCTCTGACGATACACGTATCTTATTGTCTGGTCTGCAGATACCAAAATAAGCAAACGATTCAACTTTTGAAAAAACACTCTCAGAATGTAAAAGTTATCTTTCTTTTCATTTTGATATTATTCAATATTGATTCAATGGTGGTATTGTTAATGACTACTGTTTTTACCCCGTGTGGTTCCCGGGTGCCCCCGTTTGGTCACGGGGCAAAGAATAGGGCCACTGCAGATCCCTTTGGAGGGGTAGGCAGAGGGGTAGAATCCCCCCAAATTCATGTTCATTTTATCATTTTTTGTTCATATTCATTAAAGGTCTTCATCATGATCCCTGCATTGTTTCAGGTGCTATCTCGCTCGTATCAAAAGAGCAGTGGCAGAAAAACAATAACGTGGCTCCAGCGTAAATGGAGTTTCTACAATAGGATTTGCAGCAACTCTGCAGTTCAGGGTGAGAAGGTTCTAGGCCCATTTTCCATATTTTATCTCGATGTACATGGAAGATGAGCCTGGCATGTTCATGCCTTTTAGGTGCCATATAACCTTTTCATGTGTTGGTGCGCCTTAAAACCCCAATTCAATTCAATTACCCTTTATATGCTCGTATTTAGATTTTTGTGAAATAAGATATCATTTAAAGAAACTGTGTATCACGATACATATCTGGATACTTATCATGAACATAATGTATCGTTGCAGCAAATATGTACTTGCTTGAAGTTGTTAGATTATACTCCTCTGATTTGTGTGTTGAAAACATTTATTTTTCTTAAAGGGGCTGGGGCGATGTGGAAACGTGATGTGTCAATCCAAATACAAATACAGCTACCATAAGGAGTTTCAGATTCATATTCACCATGCATGCCCACTAAGCTAGGACACATTAGTGGTACGATTATTTAGTGTTAAGGAAATAGTTTGGTCTATAAAACCAGACGACTCGGCTAGTTTTATTGAATAAATCATTAACAGTGATGTATGTGATGTTTTAAGGCTCTTATAAATTCTTGTTTTGTGATAAAAGTACACTTTATTGGAATTCTACGTACAACTGCTAGTAAAATAATCTCCACTTAAATTATTATTTATGATTTAGAAACAAAACGCAGTCAAGCTTCCAGACCAAACATTCCATTTACAATAATTAACAGGAAGGTAATGTGGCTTAATTGAATGCAGATGTACATTTCATAAGAAACTGAAGCACATTATGAAGGTTGTCGCTTGTATTTAGATGGACACCAATCAATCTAAATATTGATCGCCTCCAGTCCCTTTAAGTAGCAGTTACTGAAAGTCTTTTATTTAAGAAATAATAAATGAGTACCTGTGTTTTATCGGTGAATAAAATACACTTAGGAGTTCGGATGCGTAGTAATTAAATCACGAGTGCGTTGGCACGAGTGATTTAATTACTCGCATCCGAACGACTAACTGTATTATTTATTATTTCGATTCTAACACAACAATAACCCTATTGTTTACGCTTTTGTTGGGGCACTATATGTTATCTCGGAGGTCAAGGTAATCAGGCTGCTATGTTTACAGGCTGTTCAATTGGGCGCCCCCGTATGCAAAGCTCTGCGTTTCAATACCACTACTAGTCACGTGACAAACAATTAAGTCATTGCTTACGTCATATAGCTTACGCTGTATGACGTCAAACGTTCTCAACTTGTTCAAGATGCTTATTAATGTTATATGTACTGATGCATATGATGGGTTTATACCGGGGATGTGCAAGGTTTGGGAGCATGGCAAGTTTGTTGTAATTAACATTTCATTAAAATTACTGTTGAGTTTGTCTTCGTGACGTATATTTAACAAGTGACGTCATGTAACGCGGCGCTTCAGCGGATGAAATATACGCGGAGAATTAATGGAACAGCTGTATTTTATCGTAGAATAACATACGGCTGTCTCTCTTCTTTGTGTACCGGTATATGAAAGACTGCGGAGGTCGTGTTAGAATGATGTGTAAATGGCCATCCGGGACTCGTTTACAATTAAAGACTATGTTTGCTTATGATCTTGAAACTCTTGTTTATTATATAAAATTGTGCAAGAGCACTTAAAAATAGAGTATTTTATAACACTGACAATATAAAGCTCAGAAATGAATTCCGGTTTCATTGTCATATTTGTGGGACATAGGTGCTGCAGAATAATAACTCAATAGTCGCAGCAGTTTTATTCAAAACTATTTGGTGACAAAATAGGTACATTTGTTGTTCATTAATAAATAAAAGGTTTCTCAACATGAATGTTTTGGACATGGTAAACAATTGTTTAATTTTTGACAAGTGATTTTTGCGTAATTGTATCTTTGTACTACGGTAGTTTTTAATATTTGAAAATATTGTTAAAAACAATTCATGAATATTTTGCGTTTTATATACTTGCGATGAATTGTTTTACCTAATGTGTTTTCTCTGTCTTATTAATCTTAATACAACTTTATATTATTTCTTATTCCGATTTAGTTATATAGAACATTTACAGTGATGTTTTTATATTCTGTCTTGATGTTTATACCTGTGAGAATCATAGCTCTTGTGGCTCTACCATAGAGCTGTGACTCCAGGTTGCATTTTTCTGCAAAGTTTCTTTCGACAACACGCAATGCCTGCATAAACAACAGCCGTCTTTTAATTTACTAAACCTTTCATACATAAAATGCACCGAAGATAAGCATTTCACGTCCATCTAGTCAATTATTGTAACAACTACCGATTTTTCGTAATTTGTGCAGCCACTATGCCGTCTGGTGCCATTAAAGATGGGTGAAGCTATTCCTTACACATTATTGCAATCCCATTTTTAGGCGAGATCTTTTATACAGTAGAGGCTACAAACAATATCAACAATAGATATGGTAGTTATTGCAAAATACAAATAAATTGTATTAGTTTTATGCATGAAATTGTGTTAGGAATGTTTATTCTATTGAAATGCAGCAGTTATTTAGGAATGTATGAAGTTATGTATTTAGAAACATCATATCATTGTAAAATATGACCAGGGGTCCCGATTTATACGTGACATATTTACAGATCTGAGTTGGATACAAACTATTAATCCGTAAGAGCTTTGATTTTTTCAGCATTCTCACTGATTGGGGGTAAAAGTTTTGGATTGGTCAGGATATGAAATCCAGGATCAGTGATTGAAATCTGGGATCATTGATTGAAATCCAGGATCAGTGATTGAAATCCGGGATCAGTGATTTGAGATTCACTGTAAAACCATGACTAAGGCAGTTAAAGTGCAATTTTTGGTCTAGACATAATTCTTGTTGATAGTTTGTTATGAAGTTTTTGGTCGGACAGGGAAATCTGACTTTAAATTTTTTGTCTGAGAACCTGCCCCATGTGGTTCCCAGAATAGGTCCACTGCTTATTAAGGTTAAGGGGTAAAATTCCCATGAATTGATGTTCATATTGTCATTTTACAACCGCTTCACAAAGTCGCATCTCGTAACACATTTTTTGCATTTCTCTAACAGTTTTGAATGGATTGTTCCCAGCTTTCATATACACAGAACGGATGACCTTATTTCTCTCTACATCACACATTGTTGATTGCCTAACTTATTATAGAATTGTGGTGCTTTGTTTGACTTAGAATTTTCCACTCTAATATTGTATAATAAACTTCATGTCGTTTGCTTCAAAAGTTTTCAAAGCGGGGGTATGCATCAACTTTAGTGATAGAACTAGTTTTTGTCACGTTTATTAAAGTTTTTCATCATCA
This sequence comes from Cyrtodaria siliqua, assembly GCA_037043455.1. Lineage (NCBI taxonomy): Eukaryota > Metazoa > Mollusca > Bivalvia > Adapedonta > Hiatellidae > Cyrtodaria > Cyrtodaria siliqua. The sequence goes on from JAWPHD010000244.1 coordinate 384,642, forward strand.
TCCCTGTATTGTTTCAGTACTTGAGTGGTGGCAGAACACCATGATTGTGGCACCAGCAAAAAAATGGAGTGTTTACAAAAGAATTTGCATCAACTCTGCAGTTGAGAAGGTTCTGGGCCTATTCAACATATTTTGTCTCGATGTAAATTGAGGGTGGGCCAGGAATCTTCATTCCTGTTGGTGTTAGTGCGATTTCAACTGTATGAACCCTAACAAGGTTCCATGTGCTTGTTTTTTGGGTGATTACACTCCATGTAATACAATAATTTATCACATAACATGTGGTGCAGGAGTGTAATAACATCATTCAATATTTTCGATATTCCACTAGTGCTATAACATAAGGTTAATGACGTCACGTTAATGTACGTTTTCTGACGTAATGTGACATAAGTTATGTAATAAATAGAATCTAACATTCGTTCTCATGTAAGATCCTCTATGTAATTGTCATGTGTACAATTTGATTTAAATTATATTCCTTTCACCAAAATCACTAGTGTATGATAAAACATCCCAGCTCATCCATGTGCTACAAACTATGAACAGCTCAAGAACTATCATGGTGTTTTCTTTCAACAAAATGTTTAGCTTAACTTTTTCGAAGAAACAAAAAGAGCTATTGTCATCACTTGATTGTTGTCTGCATCTGAGTCTGTGTTAAAGGTTGTATGTAAGCTTGTATCTCCGAAACTACACAATGGATTGAAACTTTACACATGTATTCGGCATCATCAGACAACATCATAGTTGGGTCCTACAACTCCTGCTAGTATTTTGACAAAAGTATGGCCTCTTACAAAATTTGGTTAACAAGTGCAATATTTCTGATATGCAATTAAGCAAAGCATAGTTTCCCAATAAATAAACAAGGCATTGAAAGTCGAGCATCTGCACTGACTGGCAGTGCTACTTGTTCTCCTAAGATTACAAGTATCAAACACCTGATCAAGCACAAAACAGAACGGGAACATGAAAATCATAATCCAATTTGAATCTCAATGCAGTCAGTTATTTTTTGTATACTTAGGCCTTTTAGTGGAAATGTAGATTACAGGCATCTGTAGCCAGCGTAAAGTGCTTAATTGGTATTTATGTGTGTAATAGTGGAAATGTAGATTGCATGCATGTATAGCGCATGATAAAAACGCTTATCTGATATTTATGTGTGTGCAAAAATTACGTAAGTGTTTGGCAATAAATAAACCTGTTGCAAAATGACTTTCACATTTTCATTAAATTTCCATCCAGACACGATCTTGAATTTGAACTTCAATTGACCAGGAATCTTTATGTGAGGAAGCTGACCAGGAATCTTTATGTGAGGAAGCTATCCAGCTGGCTTGTGGAACATCGGTAGTTCTACCCAGGTGCCAGCCCGTGCATAAAAATTGTCCAGAGGTGCCCCTGGGGTCTTCCTTCACCAATGGAAGCTGGAGTCGCAATATGACCATAGCTGTTGGTGCGACTATAATATCCAATTCAATTCAATTCAATTGAAACACATGATGCTGCATGTCAGAAGTCGGCACTGTGGCCATTACCTCCTCCAGATTAACGAGAAATGTTAAATTACCAGATCTGTGATGTTACACTGGAATTTTGTTCTAGATAATACTTTGTGACTTAATAATTGTGTCCCCATTTGTGTTATCCCACTCAGATTGCATTTGAAAGAGATAAAAATTGGAACTCAAATAATCTTGAATATTTTTACATGAAACTTTCAGTTTAATATGTTAACACATTTATCTAGGCAGTGCTACCCTTGAATTGTAAATACATACTTGATAAATACGTGAATTAGTCGATACATACATGACCTTGAGCATGACATAAGCGGAGTATGGATATATACACACTTTTGTCAAGTTAGTATGTATTATTCAATGTAGCAGTCTAGATAAAAATGTAAACATATTAAAACTGCAAGTATTCAGGATTATTTGAGTTCTATTTTTTCTTTGTAAATGCACTTTCAATAGGATTTTACAAAAGGGAACATAACCCTTAAATGAATTCAGTTGAAATGTATGATCATTTAAACAGTATAAGAGTATACCTCTAAACTAGAGCCTCAAACACAGACAATCTTGGACTTCAGCGGGCCTCACCCACTGACCACATAGCCAAGAGGCAACCGCTCTTTGGGCCCCATCTCACTCTCGACTTCCACTGGGCCTTGACGGCTATAAAAAAGTTTGTAAAATGTCTGCACTACCAAGATCTTGGATATGAAATCAAAAGAAACACTAACTTCTTAATCATTTTTAACAAGTTTATTAAATACAAAGCAAAAATAATACAATAATATACAGGAACATCTATCAGACAAGAATGCGTATTTCACTAGTTGATCCAGCAATATTAGACCTGGGGCGTCAATACATGGCTTCTTGTTACCATATGCTAGGGCCCAGATCACAAAATAGTTTGCTATTTCCTACCTACCATGAATAAGGCTGTACCCAGAACTTTTTACAGCTGTTATATAAATTATTATACCATTAATTTTTTTGGCTAAAATTAAAAATATTTTCTTCCCTTTCGTAAGGATTGTTAAGGTCTTCAGAAGAAATAATCTACCACCTATGAAACCCTGAGTCAGGAAACTATGGCCTTGCACTGAATGTAGGAACGTGGCACAGGGTGATTCATATTGCGGTACAAATGGTAACTACGTGAATACCTAGTACAGCCAAGGAGAAGTAATATTTAAGATTCTCATACGGCTTCTAAAAGTAAATATAGTGATATGTGGCAGCTTGTTTTTGTTTTCATTATTTTGAATGAAATTTATATTCATAGATCTTTATTATGTGCCATATAGATGACTTTAAAATCAATAAAATAAAAATAAAATTAAAATACCTGTAAACACCTTTAAAGAAATTGTTTTAAGAAATGTTCACTTCACTTTGGGTTGCAGTTGCAGAGCAATAGCCGAGTTTTAATACAAAGATCAAGTAAACTGAGGATTGATACCCCACCCCATCGGTCTTTTGGGTAAGCCTGGTTTAGAGTATTTACCGAGGTCTCCATATACACGATCAACATGTTAAAGCGTAAATTTGATCATCGATCAAAATCCGACGCAGACATTTTAGGATGGACCTTCCCAATTTGGGCATAAAAATATAAAGATTATCTTTACTTGGCCTCACTCTCACTAATATACAACTAATATATAGTCTACAGAAAAGAAATACAAATACTGTAATAAAACATGAGGTCTTAAAAATGATACATTGACCAAAGATGTCTCTATTAAAACAAGAAATACTAAAACAGTTAGTTGATGATTTAGATATAATATGGTATTTGTTTAATTAGGCCAGTACCTTTTAATTGTTTTACCGATTTTTTCCGCAGAAATGTAAGGTAGGAGGAGGGTAAAGAAATTAAAAACAAAAGGAAAATATTTTTCATTTGTAAAAATTCTGATATAATCGTCAAGGTCATATAGAATTGGAAAATTTAGTACCTTTTGGTGGGTATAAATAAAATTCAAACTTTTTACGTCAGAGGCACCTTTTTTGAAAAGACAGCATTTGTTTTATTCAGTTTTGCCAAATGTGTATTAATGTCATTATGTGTAATAAAATTCAACCAATGATTATGAAAATGCAAACACTGACCTATTTCATTCGACTATTGCACATGATTTCCGTAAAATAAACATCATGAGATACATAATGTATAAAAATAGCAAATAAGAGTTAAAAATAAAATGCAATGATGCAAAATATGAGACAATAAGAAATACTTTGGTAACTATTTCTCAAGCATAAGCCATTGAATATTATTTATATCTGCATTGAACAACATTGAAACTGCGGGGTTAAACCCCTTGGCATCTATGATCTTTAAGTCCCTCTCATCTGACAGGTAAAAACCCGCTAAAATCTCAAAAACATCAACTATGGATTTCAAAGGGAAAGTATTGCAAAATACATTATTGAAAATATCAACTTTTGCTTTACATTCACATGACACGACAAAATATGAATACAATATTCAACAATGTTCACAAAATGATTTAAAAATTCCAAATTTTTCAACTACACCAATATTATAACTGCTTTGTTTATTAATGCAACTGTGCCTTATAAACAAAACCCAGAGCAGGGCCTCCACTGGGATTCGCAAATGGAGCCAAATGAGACAAAATAATAAAAGTGGCGATAAAAAATAACTTTGGCGAATGTGATTGGCGAAAGAAATTACAGTAAAATATTTTTTTAAATACAATTTTATGATTATAATTATTACTAACCGCTTTATTCATTTAAAAATCTCCAATTGTTTTCATTTGGCGAAAAAAATGGCCAGAGGAGGCCCTGCAGAGTTGAATATGTATCCAATTATTGTTGTAACTTCAGTTCAAAATGGCAAGGTAAGACACAGTAAATATGTATCTATGCTAATTTAAAGGGACACACAGCGATCTTGAATATTTATTTTTTTAAACTCTCTGCATCTCGTTAGTTTATCACTAGCATTTGATTAATCATAAATATTAATTATAAGAACAGTATAGAGAATTTTGTTTGCGTATTACTAACTGTAGATTACATTGCACCAATAATATATTTAAACATGGTAGAATAACGGGGGAAAAAATGGTACTCAGAATTTAAGTTGATTATATCGGACACCTGCAAGCAGGTTTGAAGTAAAAATTGTACTGAAATAATAAATCAAGAAGCTAATTTTAATGATTGCTAAAAACTTCAAGACAGCCATGTGTCCCTCTGAACAATACCATTTATAAACTGTACCTATCTACTACAAATGTAATTTACTAGTGTAGTTTGTTTACACAATGCGAAAAACTCTTTTAAGAAGTGTTTAAAAAGTTCTAAGAATGCAAAAACCTAACTCCCATCTATGACAAGCCCATTAATATGAACCCATTACTTATTGCCATTATTAACTGATGGTAAATTCATCCGTCTGACAGGAAGCGTGCCAACAATGCCCGGATTTCCTTCCTTTTCACTTGTGAATTTCGGACATTTTAATAACGATTACTCATAATGACACTGTCTGGAGTTTACAACGGAGAAAGAAGAGTCCAACAAGAAAATCTGCGTAGCACAAGCAAAATATTGAATCGAGTCTTTGCCGTTGTATGAAGGCAAACATTTTTTAATGCGCATTGCCTTTATATTTCATGTGTGGATATTATATTTTCCATAAAGTGCACTTCGTCTTAATATCTGGAAATATGTTGCCCTAACCCTATACACTGTACTTTAAAAGGGACATATGGCAATCTTAAGATTTATTCAAACATTAAAATTTGCTCCTCGATTTAGTTATCCTGTGTCATTTTGACTTTAAAACTGCTTGCATGTAATTAAATAAAAAATTAAAATTTCTATTTCTTCACTATTTTACTAAATTTTTAAACATATTATTGGTGCAATATTATAAAAAGTTAGTAATATGTAAAAACAATTTGCTTTGAACTATTCTAACAATTAATATTAATGATTGAACAATGCAAGTTAAGAGAAAAGGATGCCGTGAGTTTTTAAAAAAATCAAGATTGCCGTGTGTCCCTTTAAAATGTCAAAAATGCATCCAATCTCTTAACATCTGCTGAAGAAAGACCTATAAAATGATAAAAAAAACAGAACACTTCAGCTCACAGATTACACCATTTGCAGACTGTTAAACGAGAGTTGATGCAGGAAGATAGCCGAGATTCTGTTGAAGAGCAAATGTTATTTGATGATCATGTGATGACCTCCCATGTCGTTATTTGTTCAAGACATCAGAAAAATAAATAACTATCACTGTGCCAAGTATCATATGGTGAGAAATCTGAAAAAGACAAAATGAAACAAACATGACCATAATTTTATATAAATCAACATCACATCAATACATTTCCTGTGAAGGCGGGGCAATTGTATAGATCAGAAACCACTAAAAAATTTAAATAAATTATATGAAATCAGAAGTCCTAGAACATCCTTTATTATGTTTAACAGTTCTTCAAATTTACAAGTATATATTGAAAGATCGATGAAGAAATAAAAAGAATTGAGAAAGTAATAACCAACGTAAAGTTTTTGTGCAGAAAATTAGTATTTAACCCATATAATGACCTTCAGTGTGACCTTGACCTTTATATTTTAGTATGGTCATGTCAATGTTGTCATGATGAGTATATATTGAAAGTCTGATGAAGAAATATCAAGAAATGAGAAAGTCAAAACCAACGTTAAGTTTTTGTGAAGAAAATGAGTATTTAACCCATATAATGACTTTCAGTGTGACCTTGACCTTTATATTTTAGTATGGTCATGTCAATGTTGTCATGATAAGTATATATTGAAAGTTTGATGAATAAATATCGCAAAATGAGAAAATTATAGCCAATGTTAAGTTTTCGTGAAGAAAAAAACTGAGTATTTAACCCATATAATGACCTTCAGTGTTACCTTGACCTTTATATTTTAGTATGGTCATGTCGATGTTGTCATGATGAGTATATATTGAAAGTTTGATGAAGAAATATCAAGAAATGAGAAAGTTATAGCCAACGTTATGTTTTCGTGACGGACGGACGACAAAGTGCTATGTATCATATTTTTCTTCGGAAGACGACACAAAAAGAGGAGTCGGCAGCCTTTTAAGGGAGTCAGTCGAGTTACAGTAAACATAGGTATTATTTTATTTGGACCTAAAAGCTGATGTTGCCAACAAAAAATACATAGAAGACAATGCCTACCTATACAAATCATAGATCATAGAATGAAACAGCCTTTGGCATCCTTAAATGGGTTCTCCGACTGTGGCAGGCCAACAACTAACGCATCATCATGTGCATGTTGTGTCGTGTACTTCAGAATTCTGTGGGGAGAAAAAACATTTTAATAATTTGTAGTATTGCTTGAAAGTGTTTTTTTCTGTACATGTATATGTTTTTGTTCACATAAAACAGAACAACCAGTGTTTTTAAGAATACGATATTGGATAGGTTTAAGAAATTGCAACAATTAGTGCTAAAATGGTTTCAGTCGATTTTTTTTATATAAAATATGTTTGTTTGTGGGGGGGGGGGGGGGGGGGGGGGGGGGGGGAGCGCAATTATCAATTTGAAGGGGAAAAAATAATGCGATTTCGAGATATTCAATTCAATTCAATTCAAAGTATAGGGAGAACAGTGTATTAGGCAGATTTGGAAGATGAGGTTGTGCAAATATGCAAAAGAGGTACATTTTACATAAACCGTCTTCTATAAATGTATCCCAAACTGTTAAACATAATAATGTCAGGAAAGTTATAGGAGGAAATAAAAGTGGGTTTTTTTTTAGGGGAATTTATTCAGCCAAAGCGGGGGGAAAAGTAGCCTGTTTTGCTAGGGTAAGGGGCCAATATAAGCGACCGAAGGGAAAAAAGCCCAATTACTATGTATTTAATGTTTTACGAAAATACCCAAAAAGTGAGCTCAACACATGACGAATCTGTGAGGGAGGTCTTTTGACAAAACAATAACACCGACTGATAATCGCTAATTGGATTGTTTGTACAGCGAGATTATTGTGTACACCAATCAATTAGACAAAGGTTATCACCTTCTACAATGCAAATTGCCAGAGCATGTGAATTTAGTGTTTAAGTTTGATTAAAGGACATGAAATCTGACTTGATTCTTATTATTTTTAAGCGCAATAGTCTTGATTTTACGAGTAGTGGTCACTTTTAGGGACTATGCTTAAATGGCCTGTGGAGAACCCTGCCCCGATGCCTCTATCCCGCATTCACCGAATTATCCTCGTCGCCAATAAAGTAAACCAACTCAGTTAACCGGGCCACCCGCCATACTAACAATGAGTTACAAGGTGGGGTGCCTTTTGTTAGGTGGGTTAACATTTCACGAAAATAATGTAAACAATTAATTTCATACTCTTCTATGGCCTGAGAGACGGGTATACGTTGGACATTTGCCTCCTGTCGAAGCTGCAGTAACTGCTTCTGTAGGTTTTGAACTTGTGTCGACATCCTGAGACAATTGAAAGTTAAAACTAATTCGTACAAATGAAATTTATGCCAAAAAAACTGCTGACTGATTCTCAACAAACCACTATCTTCTTCACAAAATCAATAACCCAGTCTAATGAACGGTGAAAAACTAAAATACATCTCGTCAATAATATGACTACAGGGTAAAACAAAAAAAAACGTTCCAGTTGTCTGTTTTAATAAGATGGGAAAATCAGGCCAACATAGGCGTCTTAACTTTTCCTTCTAACATCTTTCTCAAATATTCGTTAATTTTGATGAGAATACATTCAAAAGATTTATCATCATAAATAGGAAAATGATTGCTAATAATTTTATAAAAAAAGTTTTGGAACCAAACCAATGATTTTTTGTTCGCTCTCACAGTGCAGGTTATGTATAACGACCATGCTCTGTGCCACATGAAACTGGGATAAATTTGTTAGTAGATTTGTATTTTTTATGCCCCGCCACCAAAATGTGCATGGTGCATATAAGCTTGTCCGCCCCGTTCGTACGCACGGACCTTGTATATATAATTCCTCCCACATTTTTTGGACCATTGTATTGAAACTTGGGAATCAAGCCAATATGTATAAACTGGAGCTGCATCTGTAAATGTAAAGGGGTCATTTAAATTTACAGCTGCAACTGTATTTTTTACAGATGTAGCTGTAAAAAATAGAGATTCAGCTGTAAAAAATACAGTTGCGTCTGCATTTTATATTTTACAGCTGCATCTGTAAAATGTATAGCTGCATCTGTATAGTTTACAGCCGCATCTTTAAAATTTTACAGGCGCACCTGAACAAGTGCTTTTGACCCTGATCGTACACCATAAAGATGCGCATATCGTTATAGCCCTTACGAACATATAAGTAAGCTTCATTTTGAGTTGGCAAGACATCCACAGTGCAGCATATATACGCTCTAACGATCTATTTCACTAAACAACCTACGTAACATCAGTATATAACGTAATCGGAGCCGTCTCTGACCCTAAAAGCCTTTTTTTTCAGACAGATAAAATATCAAAAGTGTAAAAAGGGCTGGTAAGGTCAGAGAAGGCTCGGTTTATAAATACTTAACTTTAATGTTAAAGAATCAATTATATTAAGAAACGCATTATTAACTATTGAAAGGTAGTTACTTAGTTCAACCTCCTACTCTTATTTACTATACTACATAATAATAATAATAATAATGAAATGATAAATTATACCATTTGTATATATTTCATCATTGAAATCACATATCAAAAAATAATAAAACGTCCGTTATATGTTAAAGAATCAATTGTATTAAGAAACGCTTTATTAACTATTGAAAGGTAGTTACTTAGTTTAACCTCCTACTCTTATTTACTATACTACATAATAATAATAATAACAATAATAATGAAATGATAATTATACCATTTGTATATATTTCACCATTTACCTGTATATATACGTTGACATCATATATGCTAATATGTATGTATTGTAGACGATGTACTTTGTACAAGTCTGAATAAAAAGTCTGTCTGTCTGTCTGTCTGTTTAAACATATTTTATTGCTTTTCTTCTATATATACAAGCAAACGGGTAAGGCCACACGTTCTTCCGACATCAATTAAAGATCCTTCCCAAACAAACCAATTATTAAACATGTTTAAATATTTTAAGGCAGGACATTACAAAGCAGATTATGCTAAAACAATTAAAGCGGCAGTTTGGAATAACATAATTAATAAATATTACAACCTAGTATAAGAGACAGTAATATTATAGTTCTAAAAGTAAACTTAATTCCCGATTTGGATATAGAAAAGGTAAAAACGAAGTGTACGTGTGTTTTTTGAAACCGTCAATTTAGGGATAGAAAGAGAACATTCCACCTACCAGAGACGTACTTCTTAGATCTCTGCACTATACCACCACCATTACATTACACTGAACAACATTTATAATTGGTCATATGGGTTTTATGGATATAATTTGAAATATAATTTGAGATATAATTTGAAAACAAATGAGATATTCGAGATATGAATGTAATTTAAAAATCTGTAGTATACGAAACAATTCACATATTTGCTGAAAACACCTAATACTTCAAATATAACAGCTGTATAATGTTCTGAGTCACGGAATAACGCAAGTACGAGATGGCACATATCGAACTGCATATATCAGCCACCAAACACATGTATTGCAATGCACCAGTATGGAGCAACGGCAGTCGCACATTTACATTTGCTTCCCGCCCATGAGTAACATGTTGTCAATCTCCACGCAGAATTATCGTGCCTTGCACTCACATATATTCAAATGAGGAACGAGTGTACTCTGGGTAGAGATTGACATGTTGTACGTAGATTTATATAGGAAAAATCTAAAACAATCGACCTCTCCCAAACAACACGGCTTAGAGCTCTCGTATATAACATTCAACACAAGTTTATTTGTCTATTACATGTTTGTTTTTAAACCATGGGGACAAAGTCACAGTCTTACATAGATTTAAAATAGGGAACAACTTTTTAAACAACAAGTAGAGGTGTAATATTTTGCATGTAACATACGCGTATCATCCGGGCCTCTACCAAGTTTGTTCAAATGGCGACCCTAGGGTCAAATATGGCATCGCCCCAGCACAAGTTATGGTCCTCTGGTAACGTTGTTTATGGTGATCATGTTAAATTTTACCATGCCAGCGGGTACCATTTGCAAAAAGAGTTATATTGGAAAGTCTTTTTACCAGACCTCTTCTATCTGGCGCACTTTTGTTACTGCTGCAAGTGTCTTCAGTGCGCTAAGTTCACAAGGTAAGCGATTCATGGTCATTTGGTCCTCTTGTTTACGAAAACAAGAGGCCCAAGAGGGTCTGTGGACGCTCTACTTGCTAAACATAAAGTTTATGTATAATATCATGGCGATGATATACGCAACTAGGCTTGGTACTGATCATCCCTGCTAAGTTTTGTTGAAATCCAATCAGAGGTTCAGGAGAACTAGTCTATAAAAAGTTAGTGTATTAAAACATTTAAGGAGTCATAACTCTGCCAAAATTCATTCAACCAGAACACGGCAATGACAGTTGCGACTAGGCTTGGTACTGATCATCCCCACCAAGACTCGTTGAATTCCGGTAAGGAGTTCAGAAGAGACTAATCTGGACAAAGTTTGTCTATTAAAACCTTTAAAGGGCCATAACTCTGCCAAAAATCATTCAACCGGAATATGGCGATGACATGCACAACTAGGCTTGATACCATAGCATCTTAACGAGGCAAAATATAACACTTTTAACTATATCAAGGGCCATAACTCCGCTATTACTGGTCCGAACTGGCTGGTTTTCGAACTTGTCCGAGCTGTTATTGACATTAACAATCTGATATGAGGTGTGTTCGAAAAGAAATGCAACTCATGTTGAAACTTTGCATTACGGTTGTGGTGTACGTCAGGGAGACCCTTTATCGCCATATCTATTTATAATATGTGTCGAAATTTTAAGTGCAGCTTTAAAAAATAATCCTGATATTAATGGTATTAAAATAGACGGTTCAGAATACCTTATAAATCAATATGCAGATGACTCGTCCCTTTTCCTTGACGACGATGTAAAGTCACTGAATGCTACTCTAGACACTGTTGACAAATTCTCGTTATGTTCTGGACTAAAAGCAAACTTTGATAAAACTGAAATTGTTTGGATCGGACATAAAAAAAGGATGTAAAGACATATTGAACACATGCAAACCGGAAAATGGAATGAAAGTGGTTCTTTTAAAGTTTTAGGAATAGAATACAATTTGCAAAACAACATCTATGTGGTTCACAATTTTCATAGTAAATTCGATAAAATAAAAAAATTGATAAATGATTGGTCGTTTCGAAATTTATCCTTAATAGGTAAAACAACTATTTTAAAAACACTTGCCCTGCCAATACTCATTCAATGTATCACTGTCTTGCCTGATCCACCCGAACATGTATATCGCGACATTCAAAATGCGATGTTCGATTTTCTGTGGTCAGGTAAACCAGATAAAATAAAACGTAATATGATGATGAAAGCTATTGAAGAAGGTGGAATAAAGATCCCACACATTAAATAACTTAGTCACTCACTTAAATTATCTTGGATAAAAAAGATTTTAGACCTGACAAATTCGCACCATGGAAAACGCTTATTTTAAACGATTTAGAAAAAAACGGTGGATACAGAGTTTGGCATTTTCATAAAGAGGGGCTCATAAAAGTTCGTAGATATTCTATCGGAGCCACTCTTTCACAAACCAAATATAAAAATTAACAACAGAACGGTATTTTATAAAGACTTATGTAAAAAAATATATTTTTCATAAATGACATTGTTGATGACAATTGTATGTTTTTATCTTTTGAACATTTTACCACAAAATATGACATTAACATTCCTTTTTTATTTTATACAGGATTAGTTAGTGCAATTCCAGCTGATTGGAAAGCACGCATGAGAAATAATAATAAGATCGAGAATCCAATAAATAAAAATGTTAGTAAACTTAAAACAGCTTAATTAAAAGGTAAATCAAATATTCTACCCTCAATTTTTGAAGTCAGTAGTTGAAATTCAAAATTATTCTCAAATGAAATGGCAAGCAGATTTGGAATGCGCATTGACTAGTGAAGATTGAGCAATTCTATATACGCAACCTTTCCGTATAACGGATGACTCATATCTTCAATCCTTACAATTTAAAATTAGTCATCGAATTATTTTCACAAATGCAAGATTATATAAATGTGGAATGTCTGAAACTGAATTTTGCACATTTTGTAATAATTCCAAAGAAACATTGTTGCATTTATTTTATGAATGTATGTCAGCCAAGAACATATTAATAAAGTTGTTTAGTGATTTATTTGAAAAATGCAATATTTCAATAGAATTAAAACCGGAGTCCATTTTTCTTGGAACACCATGCTCAACAGATATTGATTATATTTTGTATCTAGTTGTGCTTATCTATAAGAAGTATGTCTATTTCTTGCAAACTGAGAAAATGTCAAACCTAACTATACAATATTTTTAGAACAAGTGAAAATTTACAGAGCTATGGAACTATTCTCAACAAACACGAGGGGCATCCGAAAAGTATTGAGACTTTTGCTCTTATTCAAAGGTCGTTTGGAATACAACATTAAAAAACCCAAGAAATATAGTTTCATCTTTTGTGCACCAGATTACCAAGAATCATGATAATTGTACATATAATTTTGAAAATATTCACATCTGTGCAAGGAGTACTATGCTGAAGCGGGGGCGGTCATATCGATGTCACGACGTCGTGAACTGCAACAATGACGTCAAACACGTTCAACTCTTTTCATAATCTTGTAACGATGCACGTCCTTCATTAAAACGCTTGTGCCACCAGATACAGTTGACTTCATAGACGATCAGTTAATTAGTTTCAATGTTTGGGTAGGTGTCTGCCCAAGTTCACAACACAATTTGATTACTGCGCGACTTTCATGCGGATCTGTTGACGTCATTTTCTTCGGATCTTTAAGTTTGCTGCTACTCATTGTTTACCGACTGTTTACTAATGGAAACGGATATGACGTCAAAATTTACTGAGCGTGTGCGTGTGACGTCGTCTAACACACACACACACTAAAGCGCGCCAAATTTGACGTCTATATTCACTGGTAATATCACTATTTCTTAAGCAACTCAAAAGACCGTTTAGACCCTCCCCGCATCAGCATTATATGGTTGCTATAGCGACGACAAAACTTGTGTTTCGTGCCATCAGTAATACTGTCACTTTCGGAAATAGAAGATAATATATGAAACTGAATTGGTGCCAAATATCTTTTTAAATGAATATAGATAATAAAAATGTTATGGCAAAAGTCTCAATATTTCTGGGATGCCCCTCGTATGTACCCCTTATACAAATCTAATGCAATTAAATCAAGGTGGAATGCAGTTCAAAATGTGTTGTGATATAAGCTGTGTAAAATGTTTGTGATACATTAGTTCTAATGCTTTTATTTACAACTGGAAGGAAGTTAAATCCATTCCACATATTTAATGAAGTTATAATTTACTATAGGAGCAGGTAGACTATAATGCATCTATATATGTATTTGTACACTTGATATTCAAATAAAATGTTCAAAACAAAAAAAAAAAACTTTGCATTAGATCCATCATTCACAACAAAACTCAATGTATACCTTCAACGTAATCACCTTTACACTTTACACATCTTTTTAATCTGTTTATCCACGATTTAAAGCAACTTTGGTAGTCTGAAAATGGTGTACTGTTCATATACCGGTAAATGGCTGACCCCACGACTTTCCTGGAAGTGTATTTTCTTCCAGCTAGATGAGATTTCAACCTGGGGAAGAGAAAAAAGTCACAGGGGGCACGGTCGGGCGAATAGGATGGATGATTAAGCACTGTCACATGTCTTCCCTTTAAAAAACGATTCACAATGTCAGCCTTGTGCGAAGAAGCATTGTCCTGGTACAGATGTACATACTTCAAACCACTCGAAGGTCGACGTTTAAGAAAATATTTCTCAAGTTTGTTCAGCACAACATGTCTGTAGAACTTACCAGTCACAGTTTTGCCCTTTGGTACTGGTATCTGGCGCGCGAGACCTTTGTGTGTAAAGAAAACCACGTACAAAGAAATATAAAAAGATCGGACAGGGATAGTAGCATTCAAGGAGGACAGTCAACCACAAAACACAGAAACAAACACGCAAACAGACAAACAAAAAGGCAAAAGCAATAATAAATGCAAACGACATCACAAACACCAAAGGGTTGACAATAGGGCTACCGCCTTGGAACGGTCAGTGGCAAAGTAGGCCACTGGGGGTTTAAACCGGTTCTAAAACCTTCTTCACAGACTGTGCGTTTAGCAATTACGGGCCTCTTGGAGTTTCTAGTCGCCCAAACAGGGTTTGCCTGCATTCTTCTTGGTTCATAATAGTGAATCCAGTTATCAGACGAGAAAACGTCCGTTGAGAGTATTCAGGATATAACTTCAGTAACTTTTTGGCCTTCAAAATTCTGTTGCGCTTTTGGTCTTCACTCAATAAATGGGGTATCCACCGTGCACATATCTTACTAAGTTTCATAATGTTCTCCAAAATAAAGTGAACTTGGGATAAACATAGGCCAGTACGTCTGGCTAACTGGCGAACAGTCAACCTTGCATCAATTCGAAGCAGTTCCTTAGTTTTGTCGATGTTTTGATTGGTGGTTGCAACTCTTGGGCGACCGCTCTTCTTGTTGTCTTTAAGATTCTCCTGGTCGGCTCTAAATCGTTTAATCCAGCGTGTGACAGAGCTATATGACATTTCATCCTTTCCATAAATATCACATATTTCATTATAAATGTTTTTTGCACATAGTCCAAGTTTATTTCTACCTTTAATGTAAGCGCGTATTTCCGTTACATTAACAGTATGTTTTCCTACCATACTTTTGGTTTAGTGTATCGACTGCATGTACTTTGCGACGCTATAACTTGCAACCGATTGAATGAAAACTAGCCAAAATTTAGGGACATATATATAAAGGCTTCAGTGATATACATGTACAATTTGACACGCGGGAATCCCGTGGATGGCAAGATATACGTGCACTTGCATTTCTTTTCGAACACACCTCGTACAGTTTAGTGTTCATCGGATGAAAAATGAAGGCCCTATCGTCTTAACGAGGCAAAATATAGATTTTTTAACTAAATCAAGGGCCATAACTCTGCTGTTACTGGTCCGATCTGGCTGGTTTTCG
Organism: Cyrtodaria siliqua; assembly: GCA_037043455.1. Taxonomy (NCBI): domain Eukaryota; kingdom Metazoa; phylum Mollusca; class Bivalvia; order Adapedonta; family Hiatellidae; genus Cyrtodaria; species Cyrtodaria siliqua. The sequence continues at coordinate 400,457 of JAWPHD010000244.1, forward strand.
AACTTGTCCCAGCTTTAATTTATATATTAACAATCTGTTAAAGTTTGGTAAAGATCAGATGAAAAAGGAAAGCCCTATTGTCTTAACGTGGCAAAATATAGCATTTTAACTACATCAAGGGCCATAATTCCGCTGTTACTGGTTTGATCTGGCTGGTTTTCGAACTTATCTGAGCTTTTATTGATATTAACAATCTGGTAAAGTTTGGTATAGATTTGATGAAAAATGAAGGACCTATCGTCTTAACCTTAAATCAAGGGCCATAACTCTGCTGTTACTGGTCCGATCTGGCTGGTTTTCGGACTTGTCCGAGCATTCACTGATATTAACAATTGTTTAAGTTTGGTAAAGATCAGATGAAAAATGAAGGTCCTATCGTCTTAACAGACGACGGCGTCTCAACAGACGACGGACGGACAACGGACAACTCGCCATCCCATAAGCTCTGCTGGCTATTTCCTGTTTTGATCATAGAACTACTTTGCACTGACCAACTAGAATACAAAAGGTGACACTTGGCTTTACAATATTTTCACACACCTTAGGTCATGATTAGTTCCTTCTGTTAGCATTTTTTCTTCTGTTCATTTAATTGGTCCAATTAAGTTGAAGAGGGTCATTCAAATGCATTATTAGATAGACCCTGAGTTGAATGACAATAGTTTAAACGTATTTCTTTTACATCGATTGCGAAACAAGTTTTTCCAACTTATATTAATCACTCTCTATGATTTTTTTATATTCATCACTCTCGATGATTATTTATCTTGCTCAAGGATAACTAACATGGTCACTGCGAGGATCGAACCCGCGACTTTTCGATCTGGAGTCCAACGCTCTACCAATGGACCACGCACTGTGACAATAGGAGGGTCGGGCTTTTTTGTGTGCCTGTAATCGAAATATGTTATTAGGGTCTGTGAAAACAGTCAAAACCACAAGCTTCTATTATGATAATATAGAAAGATAGAGAGAACAGATAGTGTTATAGTATATTTATATATTAGATTATGTATACTAGATAGATATATGTATAATTTATACAACATTTAAAGTATGTAAAAAATATTTGCCTGCCTTCCTGTCTGTCCGCCTGTCTTCCTAACTATCTACCTACATATATATGATGTTAATTAATTAGAAATTTTAAAATTACGGAATAATATGCGTACGATGATATTCTTCTTTCAGTAAAAGGTCAGGAGTCTTCTTAGACTGTAATGTTGACATTGATATTAAACTTCTTCTTTTCTAAAGTTGTTCTTTAATAGGCCTACTAAAAATATTTAAAAATGTAAAAAAAAAGAAGATATTTAATAAATTCTGTCCCTCTGTGAAAAAAAAAAGTTTCCTGATTGGTACAACACTTTTGAGCCAACCCATCTTCTGTTATCAACCAACCGTGACTAACCGATCACATCCCACCAGTCGGCGAGATTTACCGAGAAAAAAAGAGAAAATATTCATACGCCGAATTTGTATTATTTGAATAAATTGTTGATTCATTTACATTAATCATTTTGAATATGCTCTTACATTGAATGTTATAAATATTATTCGCATTTCTTGTAATAGTGATTGCTTATTTGTAAAAGGATTTCTGAAATAAATTAGGAACTATTTTCTTCCACCATTTTTGTTGCGGAATAAGAGGCGAGGTCACGAACCGCCATAACTTGGTTGATGTTGTGATGTTTCCTGAACTTTCATTAAAATGAGAGATTATCAAGTTTATTTAGGACCTACATCACAGACGGTTTGCAAATATAGAACCTGTTAACGTGATTCACCATTTTTGATCCTAGCTGATACGTCTAAATCTCGAAAGCAGGCCATATTTTTACCAGGTAGGTGGGGTGTTTTCTCATAAAAGTGAAAATTTGGAAACGTCAGACTGAAAAGTCATTTATGATTTCTTCCCAACTCAACAGAAAAACAATTTGTTCAGATAGAAGTTATTATAAACGGACTTTATCTCACCTGTGATGGTTTTCAGCAAGGCATTAGGGGCAAAATGCTGCAACTTTAAATTTTGAAGGTAAACTGGTAACTTCCTTTTCATCTTTCCAAAACTGTTGCAGTACCTCTAGTTTGTCAAGTAGGCTTGTTGTCAATGTCATTAGATGCCGGGCCTTTTAACCATTCTTTGTAGATGCCATATATTGGCGATTTGTAGTTGACATATATATATAATACAGTTTAGCTCACACGAAACCCACACTTAGACTCGATTCATCGAGTTTGGTCGTATTGAGTGCCTCGCGGATCTACACGGAGTCAGCTCGGCGAAATTACACTATGAGTTACTCCGCATAGAATCCAGTTAACCATGAGTGCACAGGGTTCCAGAAATTGGATAGCCCAATGTTGGGCTTGTAGGGCTTGTAACAAATTCCATGCAGCTAGTCAAAAAAACAACAAATAAATCCCACTGCCTAAATTACACGATCTCTGTATAACAAACACGCGCCAGTCAGGCACCTGTAATAAAACATCCCCCACGTTTCATAATCTGTTAATTGCACTTGCTTGGGTAATTCAGTTAGCATTCGCCGCGGGCAACGGCGATTTTCAACATCAAAACATGTTGTAAGTCCATCCTCCAACAACCTTAATTGACAGTTGGCATTATCCAATCAAATGATGTGTAGTATTTCAAATAGGGTCAATTAGCCAATGAAACCACTTTTTAAAAATACTACCGGTTGATCACATGTTCGTGACGTGGTCAGCTCAAAATGGCGGTACTAACACAAACAATTACAAATAGCCCGATACAGAATCGCAATCAACACAATCACGCTGATTTGTCGGCGACTTTTGATGAATCAAGAGACCATGGGCTTTTGATAATGGAAGCATGCTTGATATGAAACTGTGAAAAGCGAAATATATCAATACTTAGATAACATTTAGAAATTCTTGACTCAGGGGAAAAAACTCCCGCAAGTGAAATTGATTATGATACACGGAAAGATATGATATATATATATTGTGAGAAGAAATATCGATTTCTTTATAAATAAATTTTAAACACAGTTATTTTCATATGCAATTAACAGTTTATGTTTATTTTCCAATGTATTTTGCCGATTAAAATGCCTTCCTGGAGGAACTGGACTTGAAAACTTGTATCACTGTATACAATTTGTGGGTGGGGTAATGCTAAAAAAAAACATTTTTCCATCTTACCATTGCTACGCTTTCACCCAAAGACTACTGCCAACGCAACTTAAACGTACATCAATTGGTTATGAGAAGATAAGAATTACTGAATTTTTAATTTTCTCAGTATTTAATAAATTATAATGAGTATTTGAATCCGTTAAATCAGAATCACCTTTAACATAATGAGATGTCGTCCGCTGGGTATAAGTAATAGATAGAGTCAGGTGTCAGTGGGCTGGTTCATTAAAATTATTTTTAAGGCAAGTAAAAAAACAGGGCTTGTGACAAAAAACCTCAGGGCTGGTGAAATAAAAAAAACAGGGCTAGTGGATTTTCAGGACCCACTAGCCCTGGGCTAGTCCTCTTAACACAAAATCTTGGAGCACTGGTGCACACCTGTGGTGATTTATTATTGGGGAAAAATCTGAGTTTTCCGACATCTTTTCAACATGTCCGACAGCACGCTTGAAAAAGCCATTCGCCAGAAAAAGTACAAACAATAAGGCGCCGAGTGCATCTTTTCTGTGCAAAGTTGACACGACTGATAAATACAGTGAATACGTATTTAACTTTTAATGCATTTAATCACAAGTTTTGTTTGCTTCTGTTCCAAAAGTCACACTTCACAGGGCTGTCTTTTGGCTGTATCGGCCCCAGTCCCCCACCTGAAAAGTATCTTTTTTTCCCCCACCTCAGTGTCAAAATTCCCCCACCTCAGTGTCAAAATTCCCCCATTGAAAAAAAAAATATATATATATATAAAAAAAATAAACTGAAAGACAGAAGGCTAGAATTTTAAGAGAACTAAGTGTTAATTATGCTTGTGTTGAAGAAAGTAATTGGTACTTTTTGAACATAGTCTAACTCTTACAGCTAGTCAACATACATATTTTTCAAGTCTGTTTTGAACCCATTTATTGTTAAATGTATATTGGTTGGCATAAACAACAATAAAATTGTGTTATTGTATGCTTAAGTCCTTGCTTTATTTGTCTATTTAGTGTTATATATCTATTTAATCAGAATGATTTCATTTTATATTGATGATATCATAATGTGTTATGGATGTTTGAACTTTCATGCAAAATTCCCCCTTTTACTGAAATTGACGCGAAAATTCCCCCCTCTGAGGGACCCGTACCCATTCCGCCATGGTAGAAAGACAGCCCTGCTTCATCAACCGACAAATACCCATGATCCTTGGCCATGTATGTAACTTGTAACAAGGTGGCACTAACAACAGGTTTATGACCCGGAATTCTTTAAAATTGCTTCGATTATTTTTGACTAAAGAACCCATCAATGTATTAATAATAAACAGCAGATTAGTAAAATTTGTTACAAATAACGATTAATTAAAGATATAATTATAATTTCCAGTACAATAATTACTAATTGAATTTTATGTTCAGTTGCCGCGAAGCCGGTAACTGCCATATAACTATCTTGACCCCGTATACATAATCGGGACATTCAAATTTTCCACATCCACTTTTCTAAAATTGTCTTCTGCTTAGATTTTTTTTAAAGTTATTAAATAATTGCACATTAAAACGACTGCAATTAGAAAAGGTTTCACCCTTTACCTGTGCAGTTTCGTGAAGTATCGAGAGCTTTTCGCTTAGCTGATACCCACTCCGATTAGTTTATTATCAAAACTCCATGTAATTACGCGATTTGTAAATCCCTCACTCGGCGTGAAAGAGAAAAGTGTGGGTTTCGCGTGAGCTGTACTGTATATCGGTATTGTCTCCAACTTCCAAGCAAAAACATCATCCATCACCCCAATTGACCATAAGAGTTCATAGGTATAATGTTTTACATTCCAAAATAAAAGGTAAGTATGATAGATAGCTGGAGGTGCTGAACATTGAACAACACCACCCTGCATAACCTACATTTTACTTGGTATATCCAACCCTTGAAACAGACATGTGCAGCAGCCTTTCCACTAACAGGGCATGAAAATTGCACTGAAACCCATGAATCGGTCGTCCAAGAGGACGAGTAACATTTCAGTAGAAAAAAACAACAAAGAAAATAGTTCTTACGTAGTTTATTAAGCGATTAAATGCAGCAAAGTCAACCGGATACCGTATTTTACCTTGTATAACACGCACCCGTGTATAGTACGCACCCCCTTCTCGGAGGTCAAAACTGGGGTAAAAAAGTTGTTTCCGTGTATAGTACGCATCAAAATATTATGCTTTCTTTTTCAGATAAAGGTGAAGTCATTTGTTAAGAAACGTGAGCAGAAGAAGCTTTTCATTTTCATTTGTATAACGCATATGCAGACTGTGATGTATTGTAGTAATAGTGGTAAAATAAACCAGTGGGAGGGGTGTGGGTGTGTTTATTTATTTGTGTTGACAGTAGTTTTCCTAGATGAAACATTCAATGAAAATAAAAAAAAAAAAAAAAAACACGATCGAGATAATTAGCGTACAAAAGAAAATATAATTACTTCAATCATTAATTGCCAATCTTCATGGGAGTACCTATCTTGTATCATCTCATCAAAGAGCCAATTATAATGCCGCAGATAATTGTCCGTAATCCGATAATTACATCTGCTAAAACACAACAAAGTAGTTGGTTACCGTAATCCATTACGCCGATTATACTAACATTGTGTATTCACGGGAACCAGAGTTTATCATACGTGAATCAGATGTGTAACGCGTGATCAGTTACCTGTACCCCATGGCTAAATCTGGTAAATCTGGTAAAGGTCACACAGCGTGTCAAAGTGCATCCTCAGAAATAGTCGATACTCGCGGCAACTTCAAAGGATTATAAAAATAGAATAACCCATTCTACCCGTGTTTATAATGTGTCTAAACTGCAGCCGAGGTGCGATATTGTTTGACCCAATTATCAATCATCAAATGTGTACCGGTAAGCATGTTTTCACAAGCATTATTGAATAATTGCCATTTCAAAGTAGGGTGATTCTGCCTTTCTACGCCGTCTAAAATATATGTATTTCAAAAAAAAGCAAAAACTTCATTAATTTTTTATAAAATATTAAATAAAACCCTATAAATATAAGAATAGATTAGAACTGTAAAAATACTACATTTACCCAGTATGTACCAGTCTAAACAGCTGGAAGTCACGTGATATTACGTCACGCGATATAAACAAAAAGATCGAGGGACGATTTTTCACACAATTTATTGAAGTTTTACAACAAACATGCAAACATTTATACAAAAAGAAGCATCATAATACACTTTATTCATTTATAAATCGGATTAAGTCAATATATAACTTATATGAAGCGAGTAAATTACGAAAAAATTGTGTATTATCGGTATTCACAATTTTCTGTCTCAATGTCTGTTCTTCGTCAACGTTTTTCTTCCCAGACATCGATTTCCTGCAAGAAAAAAAAAATTCTTTTTATTGTTTCCTTATATTGTACGCACCCCCCTTTCAGAAACCGTAAAAGTGGTAAAAAAACTGCGTACTATACATGGTAAAATACGGTATTGGGAAATTGATGTGTTTCCGTTTTTGGGACATTCTAAAAGGCGGCTCCCGTTCGTTCTAATTTCACGGAGCGCAAATGTTACGGTATTTGATGTTATACAAATTACACTTTCACGAGGGAAATCTTAAAGGGCACTAGTCCGCTTTTAGGTGACTGGGGCCAGGGCCTTCAGGAAGGGGAATTGCAAGAAGTATGCTGTTTTCCTGTATCATGTGTATTGGAGTTTAACATTTTCCAATAAAAAACTTTTTTCTTTTTTTTTTAAGAGGGAAGTTTTTCACAGGAAAAGGGGGAAAATATATACCATGCCAGAGTAACTGTAATGGCCATGATCAGTTTGTAGTGAACTATAGAATATGAATATAGTCGTCTATAATACTGGTCAAAGTTTCATAATTTTCATTGATTTATATAAAGAAAATAACAATACATTATGATGTTTCCCTTTGTTTTATTTATATATAATAGGTTAAATGATGGTATCTGACTACTTTGACTTATGAACTTTTACAATCAAAGCAGGACGGGTAAACATTCTCTAGTAACATGTCAATGCCACTCGTCCTACAGGACAAGTATAGTAGGACGAGTATACAGTAAAATATATATTGTCCCCTGACTAAGTTTGGATTCTTGGAAGTCCTGACTTTCTACCTTAAAATTTTGAAAGTCCCATGAAAAAAATCAGGAAGTCCCAAGATTTACGCGGTCTGTTTTTTTCTCCCTGTAATCACTTTATTTGCATCTATCAACCATTATTTGATTATTGAGTTTATTTTGTGTGTGTGTTTGTACATGTTCATTTAAAGTGGCGCAGTCGGTAGCGCGGCAGATTTGTAACCGGAGGCCCCGGATTCAGTCCTCCATGGTGCCACTGAATTTCGTTGGTGTGTTCTTGGGCAAGACACTCCCTTAGCCTCGTCCGTCGGATGGGGTCATAAACCGGTCCCGTGAATCGGTCTATCCTCTTTGAACTTATGCTTGTTGAATTTACCAATAAAAATACTTATATACTACATCTGATTTTTGTGTGTTGTTTTCCATAAACAGCATTTCCGTGAGAACTCGTTTCTTGCATTTTTGATACACGAAAATGATTGGCGACGCAACATAAATCAACATGTGCGTTTTCCTTGACGCAATGAAATTGACTAGGCTAGAAATGAAATACCCGTCAAATTATCGTCGTAAAACTTGCTTGAAAAGCTTCAAATGTAAGGAAAAACTAATACCTGTACTTTCATGTTATTGTCGTTGTCATATCGATCATATTTAATTACATCTTATAATTTCGTTTCATTTTACTGTTATTATCCTACTCAGAATTAAGCTTTTGTTATGTTTCATTATGTTGTTCATTTTACACTGTGGCCCATGATGGAAAATAAAGTGATTTATTCTTTGTCTATTTTTAGAACAGGTTAAACTAATCTCTTTACTTTCCATGCTATTGTCGATCACATGTATGTGGGTCTGAGTAGGTAGAGGCTTATTTAAAAACACTAGCAAATAAAAGCGCGTATATGATCATGATACGGCTGTAAAATGGCAGACGAACCCAAACTGAAACAACGCCGGTTAACTTCTTTTTTTGCTGACAAATCCACCGAAGAGGTCTAATCAACTAATAATGCATACATGTCTATCTGACATCACATGGTCTATTCATCAAAATGCATACCCAAAAATATGACCCCTATATTTACAAAATGACCCGAAGTTTATTCCATAGGGGGTCAAATTGAGAACTGCAGAAACACTGCATATATAAAGATAAAACCAATTATCAATTTCCTCTAGATAATGTTTGATAGGCATATCATTAAGATTTTGAAAAAAAAGTAGCTGAATTTAAAATCTGAAACCACAAAGAGAAGATACATTGATGTACGTAAAAAATAAAGCCTCAGGGCAAGTGTATTTTCAAAAGGCGATTGCCCTGCCCAAAAACTCACTTACCCTACATTTAAGTCCACTTGGTCTTATTGTTTATTGTTTAAGCAGTAGTGTAAGGCTTAGATATATCAAACATATTCAGATCTAAACAAATATCTTTTCTTGCGTTCTTTTTGGAATCGCGAATACCGGTGACATACGGAAAAAGAATATATCACTAATTTTTGCAAAGTTTTTGGGGGGAAAATGCACATTAATAAACGTTTAATTTTATACTTTCTTGCCCAAACATTTGGTTGTGACGCCGAAAAATAAAATCTAAGACGTCCCATGGACTTCCGAAAAGTCTACCGTACGCCGAAAATCATTACCATGGACATACAAACAAAAAATATCTGGGGCAACTTTTGTATATCACAAAGTCTTTTGTTTCGTCTATAAAACAACTAAATCGAATACACACCATTCAAAACTGCAGTTCATTGTTTTCCCCAGCGCCCTTCCCAGATAACAAGTTTTGACTGTCATTTTTGCCTCGGGCTTAGTGAGCAATCAAGTCAGTGACCTTCCAACCATCACCTTGCCGAAAAATATCTAGGTCGTATGGACTTTTGACCATTCAAATACAGAATTAAAAAAAGGACTAATATACATATTTATTGACGCCACATTTGTTTTGTGTTTTTTTACGACAACCGAAATCATAACAATATGTGCGACCCTGGATTTTTTTGCGAGAACAATGCGAACGTTTTTATGTATTTCATTGATTTCCATATGTCACCAGTTTTTGCGATTCCAAAAAAGGACGCAAGAAAATATATTTGTTTAGATCTGAATATGTTTAATTGATATACACTACTGCTTAAACAATAAACAATAAGACCAAGTGGACGATGTTGGCCATGTGAGTTTTTGGGCAGGGCAATTACCTTTTGAAAATACACTTGCTCTGAGGGTGAGAAAGTGGAAAAATATTGAGGAAATTGATAATTGTTTTTATCTTTATATATATATATATGTAAATATTGGTAAATTCAACAAGCAAAACAGTTCCAATTGCACTTTAAATGAGAATATGTACAAACACAAAATAAACTCAATATAATCAAATACTGGTCGATAGATGTGAATAAAAAGGGATTACAGGGGGAAAAACGGACCGCGTAAAAGTTAAAAACTGTGACTTCCTGAATTTTTTCATGGGACTTCCAAAATTTTAATGTAAAAAGTCAGGACTTCCAAGAATCCTAACTTAGTGGAAAGGCTGTGGATTTTATTGGGGATCTGTAGGAATAGCGCTGAGCAGCTAAAGGATAGCGCCCCAATTAAGGAGTTGCAATATATTCCATTTTGGAATAAAGGCGTAGCGCACCCGCTTCGCGTAAATGGCCTGTGAAAAACACTGGTGCTCTAGCACATTCATCTTCCATGCGATCTTTAATGGTCAACCTGACTGTTAATATTAATAAAAGCTGGTACAAGTTTGAAAACCAGTTAGATCATTTTACATCAGATTTTCAGTCTATATCAACCAAATTTGTCAGAAGATGTTTAAATCATTAGAAAAACTCTATGGGCATCATGCAGTCTTAAACCAGTAGAGCTATATACAGGCCGCTTGTTAGATAGATATGGATTAGGTGATCAAATGATATATATCTCTTTTCAGTTTGAAAGTACGTTACCAGGAAGATGGGGAAGTTGTTGTCAAAAATATTTGGCAACAAGGAGATGAGGATTCTAATGCTGGGCCTCGATGCAGCTGGCAAAACTAGTATCCTTTCAATAAGCTGTGCACAAGCATTTATTTTAATTTTCTATCATTATGAAACTATTTGAGAAGACTCCTTATTCCTTCAAAGCAAAAGGTTCACATTAGTTTTAGTGCAGCTGTGGCCCACTGGATGGCACAGTAGACTCGTAATCCATTGGGCTTCTTTAGTAAATGCAGGGATTTTTCTGCAGTTTTGAAAGTGGGGCCAGGGGACCTTTGAATTGGGAAAATATGCCTGTGAAACCTTCAAATTGGGGAAAAAAAATAAGAAAAGCTGTATATTGCATATAAGGCACTAAATTGTTTGAAATAGTTTTTAAAAAAAAATCACGTTCTTCTACAAAAGTGCAGCACAGGTACATGGTCAAACAGGGCTGCATTTAATAAAAGGAAAACATAGATTTTTTTATTGATTTTTTTGTGTGGGGTGGGAGGGTGGATTTTTTGGGGAAATATGAGAATATTTGGAATTAGGCCTAGCAAAATCCCTTAAATGTCTCCTTGAGCAAGACACTGCCCTTAGTCTTGTATGTCGGGTGGAAACGTAAACCAGACAGTCCTGTATATTGGAGTCTATTCTCTGAAAGAGGAGGGCAATGTTCCTGGATTCCTGTGTAATCCTGCTCTTTGTGTGGTTCTACCCAGGTGGCTGCCCGTGCAGGTGGAAGCTGGAAAGTCGCCATATGACCTTATCTGTTGGCGCGACTATAAATTCCAATTCAGTTCTTTCTCCGTGATGGCTGGAAATAACCTGCATGTATTATTTTAGATAAGGTATTGAGTCGTGAAACAACAATCTATTCCAATTAATTTATTTTTACTTGACAGGGATTTCTTTATACGATAGTGTTGTACAAGTTGTGTTAACTTGTCCTTTGTATTACCGTATTTTATTTTATCCGTAAATATTGAAAAGAAACAAAACCTAGTCAGAAACTTACCAGTGGAATGGCCATATATATCCCCAACAGGGCTTCTAAAATTTTAAAATGCAAATCGGTCCAGGTTTTTTTACTGCCGTAAGAATCGCACTTATTTTGAAAATCGCCGTACCCCACCCACCATGTCAGCTGCACAATGCATTTTTTCCGTTTAGTCATTTATATAGAGAACTATTTAAAATTTATGTTTGTATTATATTTGTATTATTTATAACTTACTTTATCACAATTTGTACATATTAATGACTGACATCATGTCTTCACTTTACTGAATGAATAATTTTCACTCAATATTAAAATTGTTGATCATTTGAGGAATTGAACCGGAAGTGTCTAATAATCCGGAAGTCGCGTGAAGAATTACCGTGGTAACCAATGTAATTTAGGGGCAGTCGAGTTCATTTGTCGGTTCTAACACTTTGTTTGATCACTTTCCTTAATTAATGTCATTAATATTATAGTTAAAGTTATTGAGGAAAAAAAATCAAACAAACAAGTAACACCGCTCGGTATTTTAATTTTTTTTAATGACGCAAACAAATTTCAGTCCCAGCTTTGGATCCTTAAAAAAATAAACCGACACAAGCAAACAGGCCAACACCTTACGACTAACGGTATATCAAAAATTACAGACGGTAACACTCGCTTTAGTGAACCGACAGAACGCGTGATATACTTTCTCATGCTACCTAGCTATAGACTCTTCCGGAAAACTCCCTACTATCGGTAATGGTTTAGTCCAAATTGACCTACTTTCGCACAGCGAGTGACAAACAATCATGTTATGGATCAAAGAATATTGCCTCAAGGCATAGTTTAAGGGTAAAGGGCAATTGTAGATTTTTTAACGACCGATAGATAAAATATCTGGACCAATTTAAACAGAGATTTTGAAAAGAAAAACGGTCTGGAGAAACAGATTTCGGTCTGGGAACTGATAAACCGGCGATTTTAGAAGCCCTGATCCCCAACATACCATCGCTTTGATAATATCATGTGACTGAATATTAATTATCTGCTTCAGGTGCAAGCTTACATGGAAAACTTTGCTTTAGTTTAGTATCTAGAGAACAATCTGCCTGTAAGGTAATGCAATCATTTGCACAAAGATTATTCTCTCTACAGATTTATTAAATATGTAATTTATGTTATTCTCCATATTGTTATAAACGCTCCTTGCGAACTTACGAGACCCACTAATGGACAACCAGTACTTAATTTTGGTAGCTAAAGGCCAATGGCTAATTTAAAATAATGCAATTTGGTTTAAAGCAGTTCTAGTGAGCCAACACAGTTTCTTTAAAAATATGGCAAATGCAATTTCTATAAAGTTTATTAAACTTTAAAAAAATATTTTTTCACTTATAGGGACACTGCGCTCTCGACTATTGTGCACTCATTATTATTATCGGAGCATAAAATATTTCATATGCTGTTTGCCACATTGGACACCCTCAGACCGAGGTCTTGTCTTTGTTTGATACTTGGTCATTTGAAGTGTTGTCTTTGGTGGACATCATTTAATCACAAATTTAATAAAATATTACATATACTGTTTGCCACGGTGGGCGAGGTCTTGTTATTGACCTTCAGCTACATGTAATGGACTATACATATGATTTACCAGTGTTCTAATGGCTTTTTCTCTCTCAAATAATCACAAAATGTCAATATATACAGAATGTGTTTATTAATAATTCAGCAATTAATCCATTGTCATGCAGGCCTCGGCCATGTTCATTTTTATCTCATTAACTCGGCAGTCGCTATTGGAATGTGTAGAAAATTGATTTAAGATATCTGGCTCACGCATGATACAAATGATCCATTCCAAGAGTGCATGCCATACTACAGACATCATGTAATGGGTTATTATTGCTGACAGTCGTCAGATTTGTGTTTAATTAGGATCTGTGCAATTGGTGATCTAGTGTTTGTATGAGATACGAGGGCTGAATGTAATAGTGTACTAGTCTGACTTGAGCTGGGGAAAATTATATATTTTATTTAAATTGAGATTATTTAACTGCTTGGATCGATTATTGGGTAATCCTTCATAAGATGGTAGGCGTGATTTGTTTGCGAAAGCAAGTGAGTCAAAAAAACATGCCTACCATCGAGTGAAGGATTACCCAATAATCGATCCAAGCAGTGAAATAATCTATAACATTTTAAATCAATTAATGTATGATTTAAACCAAAGTGTTTCGCTTTGTTGAACGTTATCAGTGGATGGCGTAATCGTCAGGCCTAAAAAAAAAAAAGGTTTGTTTCTGGTTACATGCCCCAAAAAATATGGGTCGGTAGGTAGGCTTTTTTTTTTTTTTTTTTTTTCTCCAAGACAGACAACAAAATCATAAATATTTACTTTCATTATGCATTAACTGCAACATCACATCATGTTTAGGAAGGCAAATTAGATCCCATGAATTAGAAGTGACGAGTTTTATTTTATTTATTTTTTTTTTTATTTTTTTGGAAGGGCACCTTGACTTTTTTTTTCGGAGGTCCATAAAAAAGTTACGGTCGGCGGTAAAACGGGAGGGTCGGTCGGGTAACCAGAAACAAACCTTTTTTTTTTAGGCCTCAGCAACACTTTATTGACGCAATTACTCGTCAAAGTTGTTTTTGTGTTCGGAGTTAATACTATTTAACGATTATGAGAAATTACAATCTTTCACCCGTGGCCGAATGGTTAACGACGTTGCGTGTAAACGGTTGCCTCTCACCGCTGCGGGTTCGAATCCCACTGGAAGCTCGACTTGTAAGTGAGGAAGTGTCGATTCTTACGGATGTCAGGAGGTGTACAGTACTGGTTCTACCCAGGAAAAGTGGGTGGACTGCCTCCACCCCAAAAAATCGACCGTCATATATAACCTTACATGTGTTGAAAATGACATAAAACACCATACAAACAAACAATCTTTCACCCATAGAAATGTAATAAAACTTCCAAATGTTTTAAGATATTATTGGTACAATTTAATATATAGCTAGTAATTTGTAAAAACTATTTGCATTGAACTATTCTATAGTTAATATTAATTATTGAAAAAGTGCAAGTTATGTAGGAAAACTAATCTGTGCCGTGAGTTTTTAATAAATCAAGGTTGCCTTGTGTCCTTTAAAGTAGCTATCCCGGCAAAAATAGTCAAACTTTGTAACATGTACACCGTTTCTATACCTACTCATCACAAGGTATATATTTAACTTTCACATTTTGAGAATACAAACTATAGACAAAATATAAATGGCTTTAACCAGCCAGGCAAAGCCCATAAACTGGAGCATCAAATTAAAGTTACCACCTCAATGACGGGTATTTTAAGAAATTGTAAATAAACCAATACTTTTATTCGGCATATATGTATGATATTATATGACCCGAACACCTGGACAGAGTTTTGATAAACGGCTGTGTATTGTAATATTGCCTTTATTTGGTGGGTTAGTTTCTTTAATCTTGATTTTTGTAACACTTGCTTTCCAACCTTGTAGACATGATTTTTATTTGAACATTTGATTTGTTTGTTAGGTTGGTTAACGATGCTTATTTTATTTCTTGGCTTGATGTTCATTAAACAGATTCTAAGAGACCTTTGGTAGCATTCATATTTAAACCCTGTTTTCAATGTTTTGTTTGCTTTTTAACTAAAAAAAAATATATAAAGCCGTGAATATCTAGACATATAATGTACTGAATGCCAGCTATAGAGACACTTAAATGAGGAAATTTCAGAATCCTTTAAAGGCTATTATCCTGTCTTAAATGAATTGGGGAAAGACTCAGACAGACTCTCAAGGGACTTCACACAGATTCCTACAGAAACTTATTGATATCATGTTTAGTGGCTAGCCAGTAAATCTTTTTAGATTTTCTTCCAGTTATCAACCTGCCAGATGCAAGTCCGCCCTATTGTAAATAAGAAACCTTGCTCAGCAGTTAAAAAAGTAGGTTTTCAATGTCTAGTCAAGTTTGTTACCATTATTTGGCCATTCTATTCTCTGCCTGCACAGAAATCCATATGACCGGCTGTTTGTGAAAATTTAGGGTCATCGGGTCGGTAAAAATACTGGCCTTATATTCTCTGCCTGCATAGAAATCCATATTTTTTATCATGACGGCCAGTATAGGTGTCAAACCTGCGTGGGTGGACATAAGTTAAAGAGTATGTTCTTCCGTCCAAAACGATTGTTTCAGCCATAACTTTGAAGGTACGGAAGGGAATTGCATGAAGCTTCACACAAGAGATTAATCACAATGACTGTGTCGTGCGCAAGAATCAGGTCTGTACACTTGGAGGTCAAAGGTCAGAAATCTCTCCAAGGGCATTTGTCACTTACCGTGATATTTCTTGTCTAGAAAGACTGGGGGAGACATATTGCTTTTAGCTTGGATGTATATCTGTCCGTCACAAGTCGTGTCTGCTCCATATCTCTTGAAATGCTTGAGGGGTTTTGAAATAACTTGGCACACATGTTCAGCATATCGAGACGACGTGCAGAGCGCAACTTCCAGCCACGTCCGTTCAAGGTCAAGGTCACACTTAGAGGTCCAAGGTCATATGCACTATATTTCATGTCCGCTCCATATCTCTTGAACTGCATGAGGGATTTTAAAATAACTTGGCACAGTTGTTCACAATATCGAGACGACGTGCAGAGCGCAACTTTCAGCCACGTTCTGTCAAGGTCACTCTTAGAGATTGAAGGTCATATGCACTATATTTTATGTCCGCTCCATATCTCTTGAACCACTTGAGGGATTTTGAAATAACTTGCCACAAATGTTCACCATATCAAGACGATGTGCAGAGCGCAACTTTCAGCCAGATTGGTTTATATGCATTACACTGAGAGAAGGGGTAGATATATGTTTTTGTTACAAAAACAGCTCGGTCTAGTTTCAATGAAACTTCACACAAATGAGGTGTGTTGTGTGTCTACCCCCACTCTACAATCCCTTACCGTATTCCAGACAAGAGTGGCTTTGATTCATCAGTAGTATAGTACGGTATTATTAAGACACATCCTCATACATACCAGGGTTTCCCCCAGGGTCATAAGGCATGTCGCATTCAACATGCCTTCCTGGAAAATAAAGGAAAAACAACATGCCTTCATCAGAGCAACATGCCTTAAGATTTTCTTAATTTGCATGAATAACAGATTTAAAAGAAGAAAAATAGAATTTCTATGGTGATTCTTGTTCCTTTTGCACCAAAATCATACAAGTATGTTATTTTGCCATTTTGCCATTTTGCCATTTATAGGCACTATTTTTTTCAAGCCCAGTTTGGTAAATGTAATGTAAGAACAACATGCCTTCAAAATTTTCAAGGGGAAACCCTGCATACGGTAGCTAAAATGTGTTTTATTGTGTCAATTTCATGGCCGGATGCTAGTGTTTGGAGATTTTTGTGTTTATGTCTATATTTGTGTGATATTGGCGGTCACATATTGACTTATTTACACACTTATTGCTTCTACAGGAAATTATCTGGAGTATTGCGCACCGTGTAATTACTTGTATCGCAGACAGACCTTGATATAGAATCTTTAATTTGACTTTGTCAGACATCGTATCATTATTACTAAACAGTAAACCTTTAACAGTATCTGACTTGTAATGTACAGTGTTATACACAGCTTCAAGTGTTGAGCACTTGAATATGAAAACACTTGTCAGCAAATTCTAAAATTGCTCCCTGATTTAATATGCTCCAGTTAGGGAAAACTAAGATGAGAGCAGTCTGTATCGGATATATCCCCAACCACCCCGCCAAACCTTCAAAAACCACACATCCCTCACAGACATACACCACCCAACACCCTCGCAAACACCCCACCCTACCGCACAGCCCCCTGCACACACACATGCAACCCCCACATCTCACCAACACAGCCCATCCCCTCCCCTTTAAAAAACACACACACACACATACATACACACACCACCTTACCACACACTTCCCACCTCACAAACATAAAATACACAAAACTTATGCAAGATTCACAATCGGTAGAGTAAAAATAATGATGTTGCAGTTTCTCTGATTGTGCTACATGCAGTGCTAGTATTTCAGCATTAATCCAAATTATATGTGCATGTCGCATGTCGTACATGGATCTGGTGACTGGTAATGGACTGCATCACTAAACTGCTCAACCTCCCACTAACCACAACCCTGTAATGCCCCACCCAACAGAAAACTGGAGTTTGTGCCTGTCGGTGCCAGTGTTAATTTATGTATTGATGTATGATTTTGTGCCTGTCGGTGCCAGTGTCATGTATTCTGTATTGCTGTATGAGTTTGTGCCTGTCTGCCAGTGTCGTATTCTGTATTGATGTATATTTTATTTAACAAGCTATAAATGATCATTTAAGATGTGTTCATACTAGGAGAACAGTGAGCACAATATGCATATAATTCATTGTTTAATGTAATACAAAATATGCATTAATGCATTGTTTGTTGCACTAATTTACATGTTTGCATATTGTAATGTGCATTTATTCAACTAACCCTCCAAAGTGATCTCTTTCCTGCACCGCAAAAGGTAATTTGATTTGTCTAGTACTTTCTGAGATTTAATAGCCCTTCCAAAGTCTTGAAAATGAAAGAAATTGATGATCATGTACATTTTGGGAGGGCTAATCTCAGAAACTACTGAATGAGCCAAGTTGTCTCTTGCGGCAGAGGAAAGAGCTCGCATTGTAAGGGTATGTACTCTTTATTTGAACAAATTTGATAAATATTAAAGTAATTAAGAAAAACCTGAATCGAGCGCTTTGCTTTTTTTTTTTACCATGAAACCCATTGCCACCCTGATACATTGATTTTTTTAATGCAATATGCATAAATCCATTGTTTGGTGATATAGAGTCTCAGATACCCATATAATTTGTTTCGAGCTTTGTTGATCAAAATTGTATACATATTGAAATAACGTACTCTGGATTGAGATGTTGATGTTTTACTGTTATAACTTGTATACTCTGGAAGGCGTTATTGATAGATCTAAGTTGTGTGTTTTACTGTTATAACTTGTATACTCTGGAAGGCGTTATTGATAGACCTAAGTTGTGTAGTACTACTTATCTGCCAGCTTCCTTAACTTGTGATCAGCTATACTGTACAAATTAAAATTAGGTCAGTCTGTGACCACTATACCAACTGTAGGATTTAATGTGGAAACTGTCAACTATAAAAATGTCAAATTTAGTGTTTGGGTAAGTATAACTTCCTTATATTTATGCTGTGTTCGTCTTTTATTCATGTTTGATCCCTCTTGTGTGTATGTGAAGCTCACCAGCAGGTCATGATTTTTATAGGAATCTTTATGTGAGGAAGCAATCCAGCTGGCTTGCGGAACGTCGATGGTTGTACCCAGGTGCCCGTGAACGAAAATTGCCTGAAGGGGCACCGGGGTCTTTTCACCAATAAAACCTGAAAAATTCGCCACATGACCTTAGCTGTTGGTGCGACTGTAAAAATCCAATTCAGTTCAATTCATGACTGTTATCAGTGCTTTGTTTAAGGCTGAATATATATGCATTAACAAACAGTGCTCTCAAAATGATGTTGACTGAGGCCATCCTTAAAAATATACCGGTATTTGTTTGCTGTTTCCCGACCCAGGATTTTATAAGTGGGTTGGTAGGTAGGTAGGTATGTGATTTTTAGCTCTTCTGATCAGAGATCAGCAGAGCTTATGCCGTGGTGCGGTGTCCGTCGTCCGTCCGTTAACTTTTTTTTTGTAGCGACTACTCCTCTGAAACTACTGAATGGATTTTCATGAAACTTTACAGAAATGTTGCCCATGAAGTCTAGTTGATTCTAGCAAAAATTCATGTAGATGTGAAATCCAAGATGGCCGCCAAATCTAAAAATAGGTTTTTAAAAAACAAGTTTGTAGCGACTACTTCTTGAAAACTCTAAGGGATATTGCTATGGGACTTTTTCTAAAATGATCAGCATGACATGATGTTGGTCCTTGTCGAAAATCGTTTTGATTCGACGTTAAACATGGCTGCCAGCGGCCATCTTTGTTTACATAGAGTTATATAATGAAAACTTGTAGCGACTACTCCTCTGAAACTACTTGACGGATTTTCATGAAACTTCACAGGAATGTTGCTCTTGATGTCTAATTGATCCTAGCAAAATTTCAGGTCGGCCGGAAATTCAAGATGGCCGCCACGGCTAAAAATAGATTTTTAAAAAATAAGTTTGTAGCAACTACTTCTTGAAAACTATAAGAGATATTGATATGGGACTTTTTCTTAAATGATCAGGATGACATGATGTTGGTCCTTGTCGAAAATCATTTTGATTCGACGTTAAACACGGCTGCCAGCGGCAATCTTTGTTTACATAGAGTTATATAATGAAAACTTGTAGCGACTACTCCTCTGAAACTACTTGACGGATTTTCATGAAACTTCACAGGAATGTTGCTCTTGATGTCTAATTGATCCTAGCAAAATTTCAGGTCGGCCGGATATTCAAGATGGCCACCATGGCTAAAAATAGATTTTTAAAAAACAAGTTTGTAGCGACTACTTCTTGAAAACTATAAGAGATATTGATATGGGACTTTTTCTAAAATGATCAGCATGACATGATGGTTATCCGAGTCGAACATTATTGTGATTCGACGTTAAACATGGCTGCCAGTGGCCATCTTTGTTTACATAGAGTTATATATTGAAAACTTGTAGCGACTACTCGTCTGAAACTACTTGACGGATTTTCATGAAACTTCACAGGAATGTTGCTCTTGATGTCTTATTGATCCTAGCAAAATTTCAGATCGGCCAGAAATTCAAGATGGCCGCCACAGCTAAAAATAGATTTAAAAAAAATAAGTTTGTAGCGACTACTTCTTGAAAACTATAAGTGATATTGATATGGGACTTTTTCTAAAATTATCAGCATGACATGATGGTTATCCGAGTCGAACAATATTTTGATTCAATGTTAAACATGGCTGTCAGCGGCCATCTTTGTTTACATAGAGTTATATAATGAAAACTTGTAGCGACTACTCCTCTGAAACTACTTGACGGATTTTCATGAAACTTCACAGGAATGTTGCTCTTGATGTCTAATTGATCCTAGCAAAATTTCAGGTCGGCCGGAAATTCAAGATGGCCGCCACTGCTAAAAATAGATTTTCAAAAAACAAGTTTGTAGCGACTTCTTCCTGAAAACAAAATCAATCAGTAGAGCTTCAAGGTCATTGACCTCTTGTTTTTTTTGCCAAAGTAAAAAAATGTAAGAAATTATAGAAAAATATGCTAAAAACAGTAAAAAAATAATTTTTGTTAAAGAATTGCTATAAAAAGTTTTGGGTAGGGCCGTTTTTGTCGAAACAGGGAAACAGCAAACCAACACTTTTTTATGGTCGGCCTGAATACTTTTAATTAAAAAATTTCAGCTCTTTCAACAGACAAGATAACATTTCTATGGTGATACAATATGGATGACTTGTCCAAATAATCAATTGTTGGAGTCTCCATTTGGTTATTCATTCATGCAATCGTGCACACTCTGGATCATATACATGGAGAGTTTTATGGTCTTTTTATGCCCCAAAGGTAGGAATATAGTAATCACACTGCGCGTTCGTCCTTCCATCCGAAACAATCATGTCTCAACCATAACTAAATAACTGAAGGGCTTTCCATGAAACTTCACACAAATGTTTACCATAATGAGAAGGTGTGTTGTGTGCAAGAATCGGGGCCGTACCTTAAAGGTCAAATGAGTCAAAATATTTGGGGTCATTTGTCACTTTAAAAACTGGTGGCATAGTTCTTGTTTTTACCTTCATTACACTTGGGCTGTTATTCAACCCATTTCTTAATGAGAAAAAAAATCACAAGTGAGATAAAAAAAATTTATATATATATATATATATACTACTCAAAATTTGCTAAGGATCACTGTTTTGTTGTCTAAATTTCTTGCTGAAATAAATAGCATTATTTCTATTTTACAATTATATAGGGCAGTGTATGATCATGTGATCTCATAACTTGATTCAAATTGTGGAATTGTTGAAGTATCAATGAAATTAATATCGTTATTGTTAATAAATTTCTAATAAAATTATATGGAAGAATAAAAGTGATCCTCAGCAAATTTTGAGTAGTACATGTACGTGTATATTTTAAAGTTACTGTTGTTTGTCTCTTCTAAAACGACTATGTCTTCAGCTTTCTATAGCTCAGTTACTAGTGTACTGTATAATTGCGATCACAAATTAATTGATATATATACAAAACTTTTGATTGTGATATTGGGTCGCACTGGTTGCATACCCAGTAAAAGGCTGCACACGATTAACTTCTTTATCTGTTCCAAACAAGGATGAGTCGTGTTTATGTTATGACTGTACCATAACTTCCCTGCATGAGATCATTATCTGTTTAATCTTGTTGCTTACATTGTTTATCTGGAAACAAATCTTGCTTTAAACTCTTCATAAAACCACTTCTGCTTTCGTCATGATGCAAGCTTCTCTTCAGGTAAGGAGATGAAAGTGGCAGATATGTTTTATTAGAGAGGAATAGTTTTGCCAACATTTCAGCCAGAGATTAAATCAGTTTCTGTAAAATAAAGAACACCTATTAAAGGGACACACTGCAATCTTACTTTTTATACGCCCAGACGTATTATGGTATAGGGTTGTCCGTCTGTCTGTCTATCCATAAACAATTGCGTATTCCGGACAATAAATCCGAAACCATTACACCTATACTCATGAAACTTCATAGGTACATTGCCCTGGGTGAGAGGAGCAACCCTATCGTTTTTGGGGCCAGTAGGTCAATATATGTCTTATATGAAAATAGACATTCCATCTGATAACTTCGAAACCATAATATCCACACTTATGAAACTTCATAGGTACATTGCCTTTGGTGAGAGGAGGAACCCTATTTATTATAGTTCAGTGGGACAAAGGTCAAGGTGGCCATGACCATATATGGAAATAGGATATCTCAGGATAACTTCAAAACCATAACACCTACACTCATGAAATCCATAGGTACATTGCCTTAGATGCCTAAGGTGAGAGAAGGATCCCTAATATTGTTGGGATCAGTATGTCAAGGTCATTGTGACCTTATATAGAAAAACGCATGCCGGATGATAACTTTGAAACTGTAACTCCTACACTCATAAAACCTCATAGATACATTGCCCAAGATGAGAGGAGGATCCCTAATGTTTTTTGAGGTCAGTAGGTCAAAGGTCAAGGTCATTGTGACCTTATATAGAAAATGCATTCCGAACTATAACTTCAAAACCGTAACACCTACACTCATGAAACTACATATGTACATTGCCCTTGGTAAGAGAAAATATTGTATTTCATTGGGGTTAGCAGGTCAGTGGTCAAGGTCGCTATGACCTTATGTGGTAATACGCATTCTGCACGATAACATCAAAACCATAACACCCCCACTGCTGATACTTTGTATGTGCAGTCACGTTGTCAAGAGAAAGAACCGTATTGTCTTTGTGGTCAGTAGGCCAAATGTCAAGGTCACCATGACCTTATATGGGAATACACATTGCGCCATATAACTTACCACGACACTCACACTCATGAAACTTCATAGATACATTGCGTTTGGTAGAGGAGGAACCCTGTTGCTTTTGGGGTCACTAGGTCAAATATGTGAAATATACCCCCGTAACATCAATGTGTAAAGCAGTTATTGAGATAGTGTTGTCGCTTTGTATATCAGTTGGTGTGTCATAGTGAGGTAATCATTGTTGAATAGAAGTTAACTAATTAAAAATCATGACGCAACACTTGACGTAGTACTGTATCCATATTGTCCAATCAAATAACCGATGTATTTTTATCAGCCAATGAAACAACTACCGTTCACAACCACGTGGTAAAGTGAAACAATGGCGATTCAATCGAACCAATTTGTAATCAAGTAGGGCAATGAAACGATTATGGCAATTTGACGGCGTTGTTTGATGAGCATAGAGACCTTCGACGCATGTCGTAATGAATAGGTGTGCATTTGTTTTTATTTCAAAATGCCATGTCTATAACATAAGTAAAAGTAGAAAAAAGTTTTGTTCGACCTAATGCATTATTTTTTTCGTTTTTTTTTATCTGCCTGCCCTTTTGTAATTACTGCACTAGGAGCATCATATACGTCTAATTCCATAGGGTCTTCAAATATCTGATATTACCCTATTGGTACCAGGTTCATCCCCGCCGACACCCCCCTCCCCCTCTCCCACTGGTGGAGGGAAACACTGATATGTGCATAATGGTAACAACCTATAGCTCTGATCCTTCCTAATTTAAGGCATTACTTTTACAATGAAATCATCTAAAAAATTATGACATAAAAAAAACGTAACAGAAAAGTATTCAACTTAGCACGCAGTCTCAAAAAAAAAAGATATGTTGACATAGCTTAATTTTGGGGCAAGTGGCTTTTGAAATTAGGGCAAGTGACATTTAGGGCAGGGTAAGCGGATTTTGAAATTCAGCTTGCCTTGGGCAGGTGGATTTTCAAAATATTTCCAGACCATTGCCGGAGACATTTTCCTCTCTGTAACTTGTAACTATTAGACCTACAGTTTTGGAAGTTTACAGAAATAGTACCTATGTAAAAACAACCTCTATTAATTGATCTATTTGATCTACAGTCTTGAAACTTTATACAAATAGCGCTCTTGGTTAAACAACATCCCCTATCAGTTATTAGTTATTATGCCGTGGTGCTGTGTCCATCGTCCGTCTGTCCGTCCTTAAACTTTTTTTTGTAGCAACTACTCCATGGATTTTCATGAAACTACAGAAATGTTGTCCATGAAGTCTAGTTGATCCTAGAAAAAATTAATGTTGATGTGAAATCCAAGATGGCCACCAAATCTGAAAATAGATTTTTAAAAAACAAGTTTGTAGCGACTACTTCTTGAAAACTCTAATTGATATTGATATGGGACTTAACAATATGGTTCCAACATCATATTTTGATGGATATAAGTGTTTTATCATGAATTGGAACATTTTTATAATTTAAGATATCTCTAGAAAAATCATGATGTACTCCCTTTAAGGTATAATAAACGAAGAAAATTTGAAAACTGCCAAATTGTAAATAGCTTTTATTTAAATACATGCATGCAAGCAGATGTAAAGACAACACACTATTACATTAGGTGCTAATTTTAATGCTTGATAACAGCTTGAAGATTGCCGTGTGTCTCTTTAATATGTGTACTTAAGGAAAAATTTATAAAACTTGTTATATTTGTAAACAGTTTATTAGAACTAATTAAGTTATATCTCAGCAATACCATCACAAAATAATATATGTTTTATTATCTGAGCTTCTGTATGAAATAAAAATGGGCTTGAAAGTTAGTCGTAAACCTTGTAATGTTATTAAATAAATAGACCGCATACACTTTATATGGTATATTTGTGTTAAAAAGTATAACCCTTTTTTGGCCTTAAGAGGTTAACAGAAAATGTGACGTCCGATTGGCAATTGTTGAACCTTTAAAATAAGGTAAAATAGGAAGCTACAGCCTACAGTACAAACTGAAGAGTTAGTAGGCTCATTTAAATGTTCAACTTGTTAAGTGTTTAGTTCTGACGTATAAATATGAAATAAAGACTTAAGTTGCGCATAGTTTCTTTGTCAGACAAGCACTTGTAACTTCCTGTTTGGCAAAAATGTAGTAAGAGCTTGTTTCTCACTCTCGATAGAATATAACATACACACCCTGTTGTGTGCGCTTAACAGAGATTACATCATTGATAAAATTTAAAGCGTTTTTTTTTTAAAATATATATATATACAATCTTCTACTGGTAGATAGTGTGATGTAATTGTGTATATTATTATTCAAAGATTTGTAAGGACTTTCACTTGGGCTTAAGATGAAATATTTACCGACCCGGGGCAGAAGCTGTACAGCCACAGTATAATGTTGGAGATCATTTCAAGATATGGTATATTCAGCATTCATATTGTTAAAATGCAAAGTCCTGATACGACATCTGTAAAATGGACCTTCACGTATAAAATGTGCTGAAATGACGTAAAACACCATTCAGTCAACTAACTGTTCAGTTTGTCCAAGCGGTGATACATGTAGTCATTTTCAAAATAATAGTTCCTGTTGTTGTTTATTAATAATATTACTTACACATTTATGTTTTAACACACCACAGGATGTTGGGGGTCAGGACAAGATCCGGCCTCTATGGCGACATTACTACACAGGAACCCAGGGTCTTATATTCGTGGTGGATTGTGCGGACAGAGACAGGATAGATGAGGCGCGGCAGGAGTTACATAGAATTATCAATGACAGAGAAATGCGAGAATCACTTGTACTAGTGTTTGCAAATAAACAAGATTTACCTGATGGTAGGTGGTATAGTTTAATGGGGGATATGACTGAAATGTCCGGTGTTCCTTTTGTTAGCTCAACTGATCAGAGATCAGCAGAGCTTGTGCCGTGGTGCGGTGTCCGTCGTCCTTCTGTTAATCCGTCCGTAAACTTTTTTTGTAGCGACTACTCCTGTGAATAGATTTTCATGAAACTTATAAGAAATGTTGCCCATGAAGTCTAGTTGATCCTAGCAAAAATTCATGTTGATGTGGTATCCAAGATGGCCACCAAATCTAAAAATAGATTTTTAGAAAACGAGTTTGTAGCGACTACTTCTTGAAAACTCTTAAGTGATATTGATATGGGACTTTTTCTAAAGTGATCAGCATGACAAGATGTATGTCCTTGTTGAAAATCGTTTTGATTCGACGTTAAACATGGCTGAGAGCAGCCATCTGTGTTTACATAGAGTTATTTAGTAAAAACTTGTAGCGACTACTCCTCTGAAACTACTCGACGGATTTCCATGAAACTTCACAGGAATGTTGCTCTTGATGTTTAAATGATCTTAGCAACATTTCAGGTTGGTCGGAAATTCAAGATGGCCACCACAGCTAAAAATAGATTTTCAAAAAACAATTTTGTAGCGAGTAATTTTTGAAAACTATAAGTGATATTGATATGGGACTTTATCTAAAATGATCAGTATGGAATGATGTTGATCCTTGTCGAAAATTATTTTGATGTGCATTAAACATGGCCGCCAGCGGCCATCTTTGTTTACATAGTTATATAATGAAAACTTGTAGCGACTACTCCTCTGAAACTACTTGACGGATTTTCATGAAACTTCACACAAATGTTGCTCTTGATGTCTATTGATCCTAGCAAAACTTAGTTCGTCCGGAAATTGAAGATGGCCGCCACAGCTAAAAATAGATTTTCAAAAAACAAGTTTGTAGCGACTACTTCTTGAAAACTATAATATTGATGTGGGACTTTTTCTAAAATGATCAGTATATATATTTTGATTCGACATTAAACATGGCCGCCAGCGGCCGTCTTTGTTTACATAGAGTTATATAATGAAAACTTGTAGCGACTACTCCTCTGAAACTACTTGACGGACTTTCATGAAACTTCACAGGAATGCTGATCTAGCTATAAAAAACCTATCAGTAGAGCTTCAAGGTCATTGACCTCTTGTTGGTTTTTGGGGGCCAAAATTCAGTTCCATTTCTAATTAATGCCAAAAAGATTTTTTGTTTTGTTTTTTACAGTTGAAAAGAGAAAAATTCCAATTTATTTATTTTGCCTTAAAAACCTGGTTGTGAAAACTTATTTATAAAACATAGAACTATATACGCAATCGATTAAATATTGCTGACAGTATTTTGAGAGAAATACCAGATTTTCCGAAGGAAAAAAATCTTAAAATTTGCTTAAATATTTTCTTGAAGAAATATACCATGTTGTGACATTCATTTATTACTTCTATAAGAGTGAAAGAATGGCATTGCCCGTCGCTTAATCTGGGCCACAGTCTTGCACCCACACCTTCCATACACAGGTGTGGTTTTAGCTGACTACAATTTTAAAATGTCACAAACATTGTCACAGTCTGTGATAAATAAAAGTCATTACAAAATTAAGATCTTAAATATTTCATTCATAAAAACGCTTAACACTGTATTCAGTGTGTTTGGGAAGTGTTAAACTGACTTCTAGTAAATTATTCAGAATCATGTCATTAGTAGGTTAGGTGACATTTATCTGTGAATGTTAGTGAGTGCATGCCTATGCATGAATATGTTAATGACCTCTTGGTGGTAAGCCTACTTACATAGCAGGTCAATTAATGCCTACAGGCATTAAGGCTAGCCAGATAAGAGGTTTGTTATCAGGTTTTATTTATCAACTCCAAGCAGTATCGATACGTGGCCAAAGGAAATTATTGACCGTTTTAAAATATGTCATTTTGCCATATATATACATATTGACGGAGAATAATATACATGTAGGTGAAAGACAAAGAAATCCAAGGTGATATTATCAAACAATCAATTTGTTGGATTCAATAATTTTAGTTAATTTATTGAAGAAGTGTGAACTTTTGATAAGTAATCTTGAGCGCATTAAAAAAAAAATATATATATACATGTTACATTGTATATCAAAATTAATGTGATCGATTTAATTATTGCTTTATTTTTCTATTATCACAAGAAGGAGCATGTGATAATAGCAACACCGTATGCTGTTACTAAATATCCGGTGCTGCAGTTACGACCTGTATCAGGCGGTCAGGATATAGGAATAAGGCAGCCTATGTTGTTACTAAATATCCGGTGCTGCAGTTTACAACCTGTATCAGGCGGTCAGGATATAGAAATAAGGCAGCCTATGTTGTTACTAAATGTTCGGTGCTGCAGTTTATGACCTGTATCAGGCCGTCAGGATATAGGAATAAGGCAGCCTATGTTGTTACTAAATGTCCAGTGCTGCAGTTTACGACCTGTATCAGGCAGTCAGGATATAAGGATAAGGCAGCCTATGTTATTACTAAATTTCCAGTGCTGCAGTTTACGACCTGTATCAGGCAGGCAGGATATAAGGATAAGGAAAGTGGGGATATGCCGGATTCAGTCGGTCCGTTTGACTGTCTGTTGACACAACATTTCCACTCTATAACTTTTCAAGACTTAGAATCACACTCATGGAACAGATATGCTTTTACACCGCTGCGGGTTCGAATCCCACTGGGTGCTCGACTTGTAAGTGAGGAAGTGTCGATTCTTACAGATGGCGGGAGGTGTACAGTACTGGTTCTACCCAGGAAAAGTACCTCCACCACAAGAAAATTGACCGACATATATAACCTTGCATGTGTTGAAAATGACGTAAAACATATAAACAAACAAATCCATGGTGAAAAGATGACTCCTATACATTATGGGGTCAATAGGTGAAAGGTCAAGGTTACCATGACTCAGCCATTAAAAAAACCTTGTCCACTCTGGTACTCTTGAACATTCATAACAACACTCGTGACACTTCACAGGTACACTTCAATTGTCCCAGTGGGGATATATCAGTCAGACTTTTCCATGATGTATAATACCCGTATGAAAGCACTGGACCGTAAACTTATTTAAGACTAGATGCGGTCTCGAAGATTTGTGGGATGTCTTCCATCATACTGTGCTTAGTTCCCTTTAATACTTGCATGTGCACTCAAAGGGAGACTTCAGTAATATTTAATTGTCTTCCCTTCTATCGTTTTTCCATGGTTTTTGAAGTTGGTTCAATATGTAATGATGGGTATTAGAAAGAAAAAATCTGAAATGCCATTCTTCATTTAACCACGTTTCTATTTCAGCCATGAAACCACATGAAATACAAGAAAAGCTTGGTTTAACTCGTATACGAGACAGAAATTGGTACGTACAGCCCGCGTGTGCCACAACAGGTGACGGACTTTACGAAGGTTTAACGTGGTTGACGTCAAACTGTAAATCTTGATTACCTCTTATGTATATAGGACGTGTACATACAATAAAACATTCGTCGCTGCGTCGAGAGAGTGATTAGGTTTAAATGCTTGAAGAAAGAGAGATGTTGCTTCGCAGTTCACTTGTTATTATGATCTTGCCAGGACCATAAAGTTGGCATGAGGAAAAAGCAGTGAACGCGATTTGATTTCGTCGAGCGATGTGATAGACAACAGCGATAGCTATAATTACACTATCGAGGATTTATTTCATTTTTCATCGCAACTGCCGTTTTATATTGAGAAGAATCGTCATGGGGCATTTGTATGTGTCAGACTGGTGGGTTATTAGATTGTTTTTAATACAAAAGCTACAAGGAGCTATAAGATTTTAAGTTAATATGTATATATTATCAACCTTGTCCGTTTTCCTCACCTCTGCAGTGTGATTATACAAAAAATAAGCTGATTGGTCAGTTTAAAACAAGTTTTGTTTTGCTTATAATCTGGTTGACATAACAGTATGGAGTGTTCAGCTGCAAATAATATTATTGGTCTGTTTAAATAGACGTAACAGATCACCTGATTGGTCGGTTCGAATTGAGTGTTCAGCTGCAAAAAGTCTGATTGGTCTATTTAAATATAAAACAGAAGCAGATAGGTCAGTTTGAAATGAGTGATGTAACCTGATTGGTGGCATTGAGCTGAGAATGAAATATTGTGTAAGCATTCCGTTTCTGTATGTAGTGAAAAGTTTAAAAGTTGTTTCGACGACTGGAAATATGTGTGTAGAAGCATCAGTGTATCTAGCATCAGTGTACCTGCCTTGATGTCAGCTTGGGCGCTCCTGAAAGCCCATTGTGATACATATGCTTATGTGCCCGATTCAATGAAAATTAATTTTAAATTCATATACCGGAATGAATTGCATCTGGGGTCAGATATACTTGATACATATAGAAGTTATGGTTCATTTTCATGGCTTCATAAATTTATAGTAAGGGTTTCAAACCTGTTATAGTTTCAAGAATGACTGCATTAACAATTAATGTGACTAAAGCTGCCTCAGTGGAATTATTTACGAAGTACTTGTATAGAATGATTTTGCATTTATTTTTGGCCGTGTTCGTCTCTTTCACAAACCTTAAAACACGTTTGTGGTGGTATATTTGGGGGATTATTTGTTAGCACAAACTTGTTCTTCACTTATTTTAGTTTAGAGGAAAATAACAAACTTATTCTTTTGTCCAGACGGACACTATATAAAAACAACAATAAAGGACTACATAAAAAACAACACATACTTGTTGAAATACTGACAAATGAGCAACAACATTTTTCAAAATTGTCTGATCTGTAAAAAATACATTCAATTTTTAGAGGGATCATTGCTTTTGGCCAAATTTGGGAAGCAAAAAATATTTATGGTTACTTTAATACTCGGGTCTTGTGCTGTAAGTAAGGTTTCAATTAATTTTGGGAGAATATTTAAATAACTAAGCTTTTAAATATACATATATATATATATCTGTATACTAGTTGCCGTGGTGCCAGTCCAGGGGTGGCAAACAGACCAATGTGACTTCTGCGGCTAAATTTAGTATTTAAGTGCTGCAACTCTGCAATTTGAGTGCTGAATGTGAAACTAAGGCCATATACATAATAACAAAGCATACAGAAATTAAGCATTTAGCAAAGCTGTGTGAAAGTTCCAGGTCCATCCTGCATAATTTTATCTTGATGTACATGGAGAATGGTTCTAGAATGTTTACTCCTGATGGTACCCAATCTCATTAAATAAGACCCTTAATCACGCTACGATACTCTACACTACTAAGGATCTGATCACTGCATTTGAGGTCACGTCAGATTGGCCTTACGATTAGCCAAACAGATTTCGGCCTACAAGATTGTTCAGTATATCCTGCTTCACTGCGCATCTACGCTCGGTATTGAACGAGACCATGCCCATAACTTTTACTTATAAAACACAAAAAAAATTGCGTTGAAAAACATTAACATACCAACAACCATTATTGAATATTTACTGAGGGAGAAAAAACGAGGTTGGTGGATGGAATTCAATAGCGGTACAAAAAACGTACAGATCCCTGAGGTTGAACCCACACTAAAATTACACTCGCAATAGTACATGTCTGCTACCGATTGAGCTGAGGGGTCAGACATACTAAGAAATACTATTTAGAAAACCTAATGTCACAATCTTTTTCAGATACTGTTCCGAATGTTGATTTTCTTCGTATGTTTGATGTAAAACATGCCATTTAGTGCATTTCTTTGAATTTATCATACAATTCACAGCAATAACACACGAAGACTTTATCTTTTTTCAGATATAGATCTGTGTGTTTTATGTGGATTTTCGTTTGTTCAGTTCACTCGAACATCGTCAAGTGTATATGAAACACGCGATTTCATTTGTTGAATTTAGTTGATCTTCTCATGAATATTAATGAGATGAAAGGTCGATCTGACGTGTCGTCAGATCCTATAGAGGAGAGTATCAATGCTTAATTAGGATATAGTTTTAATGAGATTGGTTGGTGCCATGTAGGGTTTTTGTGCTGCTGGTGCCCAGCATCATATAACCAATTCTGATTGTATAATAATCCAACTGAACATAAGGCCGGACCAAATATGTAACAGTTGAATTTGGTATCGATTATTCTTTCTCCGATTCCAAAATATTTGAAGAAGAAAAAACAACACTGTAAATAGAAAGCTCTTGTTTGTAAATTGTTTTACATGTGAATGGGGTGTAAATGATTATTTTGTTATTGTGTATTGTTTGTTAATGGGTAAAACCCAACTGTTGGAATGTACAGCCTGTCTGTATATTTATGATTGGGTGTACAGATAGCTTCCTAAAATCAGGCCATCCATAAACAATTATAGGTATGCTGTTTTCCTATCCATGCAAAAAGAGCCCCACCCAAAACGTTTTTTAGTAATTTTTATTGTCGCTTTCTTAAAAATATTTTTCTTAAACTTCATGAAATTTTTACTTCCTTCAAAAATATTTTTTTTAACTGCATACACACTTAGAAAATCCTGGGTCGGGAAAAGGGAAACGCATTATTGTTTTAAGGATGGCTTCAGATCTTCAAACAGTGACGATCAAAACCTCCATTTTGTGGCAAACTAGTTTATTGCAGTTATGCATGTTTGTTCGTCTCTGCATTATTCGTTGAGACTGTTTGGGTATTTGTTTATATGGATTGGCTCGTATAAGGTGTAAAATGTTGTTTTTTTGTACAAGGATTTAATGTGTATATATTCTTTAACTTTATCTTCTTTATTACTTGAAAGGGCTTTTCAGTCAAGTCTTTCCTGATTGCTGTACATTAGAGTTTCGAATTGTTAAAATTTTGGAAGTTTTGATGTTTGGGCTGGTACATGTATTTTAATTAGATTTGGATAATTTCATGTGCGGATCTGCTGAAAAGTGGTCGAAGTGGGTGGTGTACAACTTGATTCTTGATACAGTTTATGAGTTTGTCCGGAAAAATGTGTTGAACAATTTCATTTTCTTAAAGCAAAGCTTAATACAGTATTCTTTTTTCTTCGGAAAGTTGTATTTTGTATTGGTCGAGAAATTATTTTTCATTGACGCAATTTTAAAGAGTTGCGGACAGTCACACACAGCTGTCTTTCCTGTACAATTTGAATATTTGTAAATTGTAATTCTATGATGAAAGAAAATAAATTGCAGTTCATATTTCCGCAATGTTTAAAAAATTCAGTGTAGGTTAAAGGTAAAAATAAATCGAGGTATACATTTTGTATGACATATATTTCAAAACTTTAATTCTTGACGTTTCCATTTCTGCCAGTACCAGCTCAAACACAACACCACTCAAGATTTTGAATGGTTCATAACTCCAGGAATGTATGTGCAAAAAAGAACAGATATAAAATGGCTTCCATGTAGAGTACTGGGCATGCTTAATTTATTCTATAATTGTCCATGTATGGTTTTATACTCAAAATGCTAAACAGTATATGTACTTAAGGTAAACAAAAAAAAATAGGTGTGGTTCAGGTAACACTGGCAAAAAAAAATAGGGCAGGTAGGTAATTCTGATAATTAA
This sequence comes from Cyrtodaria siliqua, assembly GCA_037043455.1. Taxonomy (NCBI): domain Eukaryota; kingdom Metazoa; phylum Mollusca; class Bivalvia; order Adapedonta; family Hiatellidae; genus Cyrtodaria; species Cyrtodaria siliqua. The sequence goes on from JAWPHD010000244.1 coordinate 433,736, forward strand.
TTTAATATGTTAATTACTATACTTTGAGTTCGATTTTTTGCAACAAATTTTTTGTATTTTATAATTTTACATAAAAAGTTTTACGGTCGGGCCTTTAAAATAGTGTCGGTCGGGTTACCTGAACCACACATATTTTTTATTTGGCCTAATTAATGTCCTGTTCACTTCATGTTTTCATTTGAATCAAGTTTTAAAGTCGATTATTTATAATATTTCCCATTTGTGTGACATCAGTTTGATTGTTTTGAGTGCAAGGTTCAATTATGGTTGTACTCTCGTTGAGCGTTTTGCGGATAAATAAGATAAATAATAATACTAAACATTCAAAATTTAAATTAGTCCTGATATAGTAAGAGATAGGTTGATTTATAAAATTGATAAATCAATTTCTTATATGCGACCCCAGGAAGGCACTTTTGAAATTGAACACCCACCCATAGATGCAAAATTGAGTTTAAATAACCAAATTCCGGAACATAGGGTTCAACCATAGATGTTTATTAAATTACCTTCCTGGGGTAGCAAAAACGTTTTAATGGAATAGGCCCTTTTGAGTTTCAACGATTTAACATGTATGGTCATACTGTACAGCTCGGTTGGATATCTAGAGGGTCTTACACAAGGTCCGGTTTAATTTCGATGGAGGAAGCAAATAAGCATGTAGCTAGTTTGGGTTAGTTTCATAATGAGAGTCAATATTAAATTTAAACATGGTTTTGAGATTCATTTTATTATTATTCCTCAACACACATTGCTCACAGCAATGCTTTCAAAAAAAATACTGGTTCTTAACCTAGCATGTGTATTACGCTAATGTTTTACGACACATACTATTATACGGAAACAGTTTTATAAACACACTACAGCTCACTGTCTATTACACATGCTGCAAACTGATGGTGTTTTACACAGTCAAAACAGTGAAAGTTGTTGAGACACATCTTATCCAGCCATCTTAATATCTAATCCTGTGTTTTATCATATTCAGCAACCCTTTTCTATGTTAACATGTACACTATTCATTTGTCATTTATAGAAAAGAAAAGATTTTTTTTTTTTAAAAGGAGTAATGTGTTTGTATGTTGACAAGTACTGTATTCGTATATATTTTGTATATTTAAGTTTCATAAATAAAAAATATTAAATCGGCTTTGTTCTTACCCTTAGTAAATTTATTTCAATTATGAAATGTCAGGCTGTGGGTGTACCGCCTTGTTTTACAAATCAGTGTATATATTAATAACTTATAACTACTATTTATATAGTCGTGAATCAAGTGCTTCAAACTTTTCTCTTTTTTTACTTGAAACTAGACTTATTTGATGTTCAGCGTAGATTAGACGTAGAGTTTGTAAATTATTAGACTAAATGAAGTTAAGAGAGCAATATCGTTATTAAATTTCACACGGTGTTTGGCAATTTCTTCTCTATTGAAATTCACCTACCAGTACATGTGTAGAAATCACACAACTTGTTAGAAAGCAGCAAATGAAATTTGCTGATCTTTACTACATTTGTAACAAACTTTAATTTTAATGCAGCTAGATGCATTTTTTTTAAGGTAATCAGAAATGTTTTTATTTACAACTTATGTTAACTAGATTTTTAAATTTAATAACTGATCACTGCCTACAACTTGAGCATAGGCAGTGTTTATTGTTATAGTTACTGTGATTGGAGTGACATAATAATGCTAACATAATGCCTACATTCTGCTTTAATGGTGTCATTGATGATGTCATCTTTCAATCAAGTGTGAATCCCGCATGAGGGTTCTCCACAGAAATGTATTCCAAATGCTTGGGCATGCATGTGTGCTTATTAAAACATTGATTATTCATATGTAAGCTTCCGGCAATTGAAACTTTATAAATCAATAAAAAAATATATTCAAATATTGAATCAACATGAATTTGATTTTTTGGGGGAATTCTACCCCTCCAAAGGGATCTGCAGTGGCCCTTTTTTTTGCCCCTTGACCAAACGGGTCACCCGGAAACCACACGGGGCATTTTTTGTTCATGTTCATTAAAGGTCTTCATCATGATCCCTGTTTCAGGTGCCCTCTTGCTCACATCGAAAGAGCAGTGGCAGAAAAACAATAAACATGGCTCCAGCGTGAATGGAGTTTTACGATAGAATTTGCAGCAACTCTGCAGTTCAGGGTGAGAAGGTTCTAGACCCATTTTCCATATTTTATCTCGATGTACATGGAGGATGAGCCTGGCATGTTCATTCCTTTTAGGCGCCATATAACCTGTAATGTGTTGGTGCGCCATAAAACCCCAATTCAATCAAATATTGAATCTTAAATTGACCATATCATCGTAAGATGTGTAAGAATAAAAATAAAGGATTCACACGGCTCCAACGCCTGGTAAAAGGGGACTAAAGTGCGTATTACAACAGAATGTTTTCTGCAGTCCCGCAGGTGTAACAGTTCTAGGTCCATCCTGCATAAATAATGTGTGAGTCTCCAGTGTTTATTCCTATTGGCACCAGTCCTGCAGGTGAGATTGTTCTAGGTCCATTCTTCATATTTGTATTTGGATGTAAATGGAGGGTGTGCCTGGCATGTTCATTCCTGGTGGCGCCATATGACCTTTTTGTGTTGGTGCGCCGTAAAACCCCAATTCCATTCAACCCTATTGGCGCCATACAGTCTGTTTGTATTATTAAAGTGTGCTGAGAAAACCAAATTCAGTTCATTTAATAGTGCTATATAATAGAAATAAAAATTCCTTCCTTTGAATTTACTTTCCCTGGATTTCATAGGAGTAAAGAAGTTCAAGTAAAGAATCAAAATGAAAGCACAGAGACCGAAGACCTATACATTTTGGAGGCCTGTGGAGATCCCTCACTTGATAGTAACCCGCCTTGCATTTGTGGGGCACGCCGTTACTGCCCTTGTTATGTGAGATAGTTTATGTGTACATTTAGTTATACGCACCACATATTGTAGAAATGTTCTGGAGGGGTGGAACACACATATTATATAGATGTAAAGCAAATAGCCGTAATAAGGGCTATTCCAATAAAAAAATACATGGGACCCCAAGAGGGCACTTTTGAAATTGAACACCCACCCATAAACGCAAAATGGAGTTTAAAAAACCAAATAACGGAAAACAGGGTTCACCCATAGATGTTTATTAAATTGCCTTCCTGGGGTCCCGGGTATATTTTAATGGAATAGCCCTGACATATGACTGAAAATGCTACTACAGTACTCGGATTGTTTTTTGGTGGTTATGGTTAGAATTAGCTTTACTAGTAAAATGTCAAATATCCATTGAAGCAAAATGCGACTAACATACACCAACATTCTCAGCAGTTCTGCAAGTTCTATTGTTTACGTCATTATGCGATGTTTTTTGTAAATGAAGTGCTAACAACGTTGCATTGTAAACCTTCGCCTCACTGCTGCAGGTTCGAAACCAACGGGAGCTCGACTTGTAAGAAAGTGCCGATTCTTACGGATGGCGGGAGGTGTACAGTACTGGTTATTACCAGGAAAAGTGGGTGGTCTGCCTCCACCACAAAAAATCGACCATCATATATAACCTTACGTGTGTTGAAAATGACGTAAAACACCATACAAACAAATTAAAAATGGTTGTACATATTGTGATAGAAATCTATTAACGTAGTACTCCCTGCAGCAGATCATTTCTAGAATATGTGTTAGTTTCACCCCATTTTCTATTCTCCATAAAAGGTTTACTAGAACCATCCCATTTTCTGTTACCATAAAATATTTATTAGACCCATCCCATTTTATGTTTCCATAAAATATTTACTAGAACCATTTTCAAATGTGTACCTTGTTTTATGTACGACTTGAACAATACCATATTTAATATATCATCCGAGTTTCCATTGCTATATGAGTAAATCTGCTTTAGGTCGAATAATAGATGGTGACATATACATATAAGATATAATTTTAGATATAATTCCCTTGTGTATTATATTAGAACCATATTCCTGCTCAAACTGTTACTAGTGCTACAGGCAGCACCATCAGTGGTGTAGCTGGACAACAGACGACGGGCAAGCATTCTGTTGCTTGTGGGGTCTGGGGGTGTAACACTCAGAAAAAACTAAATGTTTTAAAGAATGCATTTGGTGAGCTTTAGTGAATTTTCTGAGCAATATATTTTTTTTGTTGGAAAACATGTGCAAGCCCGGGTGTTTGTTGTGTAAAGGCAGCTACGCCACTGACAATATGTTATAAGAGATCGCTCACACGCAGAATGATAGGATCCAATCAGATTGAAGATCATAACTTGCGTTGTATACTATTTAATACAAATATGTGGTGCAATACACTTTGGGGCAGTTGGTTAGAGAATTGTCTAATACTTCTGACTTAAAGGTTCAGGGTTCTAGCTTCATATAAGGCAACACTTTTTTTAAACAATAGTGATAAAATGTTTCAAAAATATTATACGAAACTAAAACGGAATAGATCTGAATGGTTCCTATCATTTTGCCTGTGAGTACTCTGTAAAGATAAGAAGTTGTATTTATTTTGAAAATGCTAGAAAATGTGCACCAAAAGAAATACGGAAATGTAATAAATATAAATCAATATAATATTATATTATACAGCATCTGTATAGTCTACAACAGAATTTACAGCAACTCTGCAGTTCAGGATGAGAAGGTTCTAGGCCCGTTCTCCATATTTTATCTCGATGTACATGGAGGATGAGCCTGGCATGTTCATTCCTATTAGGCGCCATGTAACCTTTATGTGTTGGTGCGCCTTAAAATTCCAATTCAATCTGTATAGTTAACATAAATGGTACCAACATAAATGGTATTATTTAATGTTATAATAAATTTAACTAAGGTAAATGGTACTATTTAATTTTAATAAATTTAACCACAATTACGGGCACTATTTATTGTGAACTATCTATAGAAAACAAGGAAAATGGCATTTTTTGCTCTTGCCCAAAAAATTATTCTACAATTGTAACTTATGCTTTTTGCGCACCATACAGGCTGTTGACATTTGCGACTTTTGAAATTGACTGATGGTTGCAAATATGTCTTATTTCTTTTATTTCCATTTGATCAAAAGATTCAGGGTGAGAAGGTTCTAGGCCCATTTTCCATATTTTATCTCGATGTACATGGAAGATGAGCCTGGCATGTTCATGCCTGTTAGGCGCCATATAACCTTTTCATGTGTTGGTGCGCCTTAAAACCCCAATTCAATTCAATTCAATTTACTCACTGAACTTTGTTTTAAGGTCTCAATTTTTAAGCAAACCCCTGTGCTCTCTATACTAAATATAAACAGTGGTGTACTTCAATATTATTGTTACTATTAATTATAAAAATCTTAGTCGAAATGTTTTTTATTTTCTGTGTAAACTCTATTCAAAGGCAAAACTGCTGCTGACGTGTCTTCTAAGGAATACTGTTTCCGTGTATTTATTCAGGCAGGTGAATGCAAGAATTTCCAGTACAAGTATGGGGAAATCAACATACGATGCCTGAAAATGTAGAAATTGTAGTCAATGCAAAACTGGTGCAAAATAACAGATAGTAGAACTTCGGTTTTACCTAAAAGTTTAGAAACCTGCATTTTATGTTAAACACAGTTCTGGGATAGGGTGCTATTGATTAAAATTATATGTTTAAATTATTAAACATTTTAGAACAAGTTCCTGGAATATGGCCCCAATGACTAAATTCATCAATTTTTTTGTTCGTTAATATCTTTTTGGAGTGTTTCCCAATCAAGTACATACATTATTACATGTTTTTAAAAAAAATCTTATTGAAATTTAAAAAAAAGAAAAGATTTTGAACCAAAAATGTGTGGTGAGAACCTGTTACATTTACCTTTTTGATATTGTCACTTGCCTTGATTTTCCCTTTCACTAGCCTAACACCCTGCCACGTCTTGAGTTTTTCACCGGTAATATTTATGAATTGATCAGTATGCCATGAATTGTTACTTTCTGTGGTGCCAGCTGCATATTACAGTATATTCCTACCTTCATGCTGGAATATCAAATATTTCTTGTTGTTACTATATGCAAATAAAGATAAGAAATAACCTGATATTTGTGTTTTCTAGTTCTGCTTAATATTCCATCATGGTGTATAGGTATTCTCTGTTCATTGGAGAACTTCCATTTATATTGGTCCCATCACCGGTCTTCAGTTAAAGCAATATGTAAAAGATAAAGTCTGGTCTCGGTTAAATGGAGAAGGGGTCTGGCATTTTCATTCTTGCATACTGGATAAGGTTATCCACGTTTTACATGGGTGCTGGAAAGCCGACTATTACACATGGTGGGAGATGAAAGTCACGCACTGGTATCAACAATGGCAGTTGCATGACGGCATTGTGTAAATAAACATGCAAAACATTAATATACGATAAAGAAACGCAATTAGAAAATTTCCGCTATATATTCTATATACTGCACATTTAATTCCACATAATATTCCAAAGATGTTTTGTAAAAAAAAAAAAATGTTGCAGTTAGAGAAAGGACACGCGTGATGTTGTAGATGTTTTAGTCACAGTACACTTGGTAATAAGAAATTCATAAATGTTGGAAGTTCCTGTTTGAAAAATTGAGCCATTTCAGTACTGTATTTAACGTAAAGAGTTGGCAAAACTTTGCACCCTGTTTGCTCACATGCTTGAGCCAAACATGTCAATAATAAAACTGAAGGAATTCTGTTTGCTGTTTTATGTGTTGTTTTAGTCTGAAAAGCAAGGTCTTACATAGCCATGTACCATTCGATTAACAGCAGCATATTGACATACAATATATAGCAGAAATTCCTGAGTTGCATTTCTTTGTCGTTTCAGTATAGCTAGCGCCGCCAACGCATAGAATATAAATGATATGCAAGAATATGTTGGCAGAGCCTCGGTTCCGATTAAAACAATTATACCTTGTGTTGGAATTTTCCTATCTTCACCGGAATGAATGAATGAATGGTGTTTTACGGCACGTCGACACATAAATAGGTCATATTGTGCGCAAAAAAAATATGAAAAATGAAGTATTAATTAAAAATTAATGTAAATATATAAAGATAAAACTATTAAAAATAAAATTAAAATAAGGGATGATAAGGTGTAATATAAACTATGTATGTAAATCAATAAATGCCCGGCAACGGGTATATAAACAAGTAAATATATATAAGAACACATTACAATGATTTATATAGTCTGATCTCTTTCAGGAAATCTAAAACAAGACTAAAATCTACAGTATCAAATAACTCTTTCATAGTATTAACATTGTAGTACCTTTGACGCATAGGATCAAAGTCTACACATTCCAATAAGATGTGTTTGACCGTTAACGGTGCAAAGCAGGGTATACATTCCGGTAATTGCTCACCTTGTAATAAATATGAATGAGTATAACGTGTATGCCCTATCCTGCACCGGGCTTGGACAACTTCCTCTCGACGAATGGGTCTACTAGAAGAACGCCATTCTCCGAGTAACGGTTTAATTGGATGGAGTTTATTGTTAAGTGACAAATCCCAAGCGGCTTGCCAAGAGTTACGAATATATGTGTTAATACAACTTTTAAAATCAGTATAAGGTAATTTGGTATTAGTTATATGTAAATCTAATGCTGCCTTAGCAGCACTATCAGCTCTATCATTACCACGTATTCCTACATGGCTTGGAAGCCAGCAGAAAATAATAACATTATCAATTATAAGAGAATTGTACTTTTCTAAAAGTTGAAGCACAACTGGGTTATCATGTTTCATATTACCCAGTGCTTGAAGAGATGAAAGGGAATCAGAAAAGATTACAAAATGGTCATCATCAGATTCCTGAATATAATTTCAGGCAAGTTCAATTGCCTTAAGTTCAGCTGAAAAGATAGAGGCCTTGTCAGGCAGGCGGCTCTTTATGCTGTGTTTGTGAACAACAGTTGCTGCAGCTACCTTATCTCCATCTTTAGAGCCATCTGTGTAGATATGTTGAAAGTCACAGTATTTCGATTTAATTTCATTAAATTTGCTTTGAAAGACAGTAGGGTCTGTACTGGATTTGTTATTATTACAAAGATCAAAAATAATTGTTGGAGTTTCCAAAGTCCACGGTGGAATTTGTGGTACTTTGTACTTGGCAACCAAATTTAGGTCGATTTCAGTGTCTCTTAATTTTGGTTTAATACGAAGACCAAATGGTCGAATGGCCTTCGGTTTTCGATCAAAAAGAGGTTCACAACTAGGATTAAAAACATTATCGAAAGTTGGGTTTGAAGGGTTAGACTTTAATTTAATGGCGTATTGAAGAGCTAATTTGTCTCGTCTGTGAGACAGTGATGGTTCATTGGCTTCAACATATAGACTTTCGGCTGGTGATGTACGAAAGGCACCTAAGGCGAGTCGTAATCCTTGATTATGTATAGGATCGAGCATCTGCAAGTACGACTTGCGAGTCGATCCATATACTATTGAGCCGTAGTCCAGCTTGGATCTGATAAGAGATCTGTAAAGTCGCAAGAGGACTTTTCGATCTGCTCCCCAATTAGTGTTTGCAACAACTTTAAGCAAGTTAAGAGCTTTAAGGCATTTGGCCTTCAAGTATTTAAGGTGTGGTATAAACGTTAATTTACGGTCGAAAATAAGACCAAGGAATTTTGTCTCATCCACTACTGGTATTGGTGACCCATCCAGTGTTAGATGAGGGTCTTCATGATGTTTACGAAGTTGACAAAAGTGCATACAATTAGTTTTAGATTTAGAAAATTTAAAACCATTTTCATCAGACCAGGTCTGAAGTTTATTGAGACATTGTTGTAATTGTCTCTCGATAGTATTCATGTTTTTTGCACGATAACATATAACAAAGTCGTCAACATATAGCGAACAATCCACACCTGGATTGATGCATTTTACTATACTGTTAATCTTTATATTAAAAAGTGTGACAGATAGTATACTGCCCTGTGGAACACCCATCTCCTGTTCATGAATATCAGAGAGGGTTGAACCCATTCGGACACGAAACTGTCTATCATCTAAGAATTTCTCTATAAAAATGGGTAATCGGCCTCTAAGACCGAGGTCATGTAGATCATTCATAATACCGTACTTCCATGCAGTATCATAAGCTTTCTCCAAGTCAAAAAATACAGCGACTAAATGTTCTTTTTTTATGAAAGCTTCCCTAATAAACGATTCAAATCGTATGAGATTGTCTGTTGTGCCTCGTTGGCGCCGGAATCCACTTTGATACTTTGTTATCAGTTTGTTGGACTCCAGGTACCAAACGAGTTTCTCATTAATCATTCGTTCCATGGTTTTACATATACAACTCGTTAAAGCGATTGGGCGATAATTTATTGGGTCCGTATGATCCTTTCCAGGTTTGGGGACTGGAATAACGATTGCTTCCCGCCAAGAATCGGGGAAGATTCCCGTCACCCAAACCTTATTAAATATATCAAGAAGGGTAGAGAGACAGGATTCAGGTAAATGTTTTAGTAATTGATAATGGATATCATCAGGACCAGCTGATGTATCATAAGCCTTTTTAAGGGACTCTCGAAGTTCTTTGAGAGTGAATAGTTTATTGTATTTTTCCAAGTTTTTCGACTTTAAGTTCAGCTTTTTCTGTTCTTTTTGTTTCTTATTTTTCAGAAAATTTGGTTGACAATTTTCAGAAGAAGAATTTTTTGAAAAAGTTTCTGCCAAAGTGTTTGCAATATCTTTGACAGATGTTATATCTCCATTATCTGTTTTAAGATGATTTACAGTACTAGAATTACCTTTACCACTTATTTTCCGGACCATGTTCCCACCGGAAACCCAAGAAAGATTCTTATATTCATGTTGGTGCCATATAACCTTTTTTATGTTGGTGTGCCATAAATCCCAGTTCAACTCCAGCTCGGTGAGCTGGTTCACACAAAGGTAGGTGTAGAATAACTACCGTTGCCTTAACTTTCATTTATTGAAAGTTAGAGCTCTGCCCCGCTAGTTAGTTTGAATTAAACAATTCAAACAGTCTATTAAATCCTTTTAGAATTATTTTATTATTAGAATTTTGTGTTTCTGGGTTTCAAGAACCTCATTACTCAGTGTCCAGAAAAACCTCAGTGTGTTCTGAGAATGTAATGAGCTTTAAATTAACTGATTTCATTGGTCCAATTTTTATCACAACCAATCAGAAGGCTTCCTTAAATTTTCATTCGGTTGCTTCTATCATGACATCACTTTCTGATATGACATCACACCCTGGTATTATGACATCACATCATGCTATTATGACATCACGGCATGCTATTATGATGCAACTCAGACTTCTCAGAACTGATGGAGCTTTTAATTGCTGTGAGAAACAGATTGACTGTATCATTCATTGAGTAATGAGTTTCTTGAAACCAAGAATCACACAATTCTAAAAATAAAGTAATTCTAAAGTGATTTAATAAACTTTTCAGTGTTTACATTCATCAAAGTAAATTCCACCAACCTTACTTCAACATGTTATGAATCTTAACCCACTTGTCCGGGGATGTCCTGTCCTATTGACCTGAGGCTGAGTGTCAATATGACTTGAGTGATGACAATTTTACTAATTAACCATACAACTGAGTTAATGGGAATTCATAACATGGCGAATATGAAGATTTTAGTAAATGTCATGATTCATAACATACAGGGCATTAGGGTGTATAGAATCACTTGGGTAAAACATCTAAATTAAAACGGAAGAAAAATGTCTATATAATATAATTTCTGATTAAGATTAACTCCTAGTTGCATGATGAGCAACATTTCTAAAATTGTTTTCCTATAACTGTGATTTTTTTAGTAAGAGAAATAGGTTATTTTGCACCAATATTTCATTGTATCACGAGAAGTGCAAAAAACTTAAGTTATTTGATGATTATTTTTTGACTTTTCCTCTAATTTGTTAAAACAGAAGTACTCGTCTCAGTTTATTTTGACAGAATGAATTTTTCATTTCAAAAACCCACTTCATTCTGTCAGTAAAAAATATTTTTTTCTGAGAGGGGTTACACTAACTGATACATTTTGCATGGAAAAATGCACTAAATCATTTCACTGCTCCATAAATGTATGTATTATAATGTGATATATCTTCAAACCTGATTTTTAGCTCCACTGGCCAAGGGCCAGCAGAGCTTATGGGATGGTGTGTTGTCCGTCTTCCGTCGTCTGTCCCTCCGTCCGTTAACTTTTGCTTGTGTACACTCTAGAGGCCACATTTCTGATGCAATCATCATGAAACTTTGTCAAAATGTTTGTCTCAATGAAATCTCGGTCAAGTTCGAAAATGGGTCATGTGGGGTCAAAAACTAGGTCACTAGGTCAAATATTGGAAAAACCTTGTGTACACTCTAGAGGCCATATTTTTGACCCGAGCTTGATGCAACTTTGTCAGAATATTTGTCTTAATTATATCTTGGTCAAGTTTGAAAATGGGTCATATGGGGTTAAAAACTAGGTCACTAGGTCAAATACTTGAAAAACCTTGTGTACACTCTAGAAGCCGTATTTCTGACCCAATTTTGATGAAACTTTGTCAAAATGTTTGTCTTAATTATATCTTGGTCAAGTTCAAAAATGGGTCACATGGTTTAAAAACTAGGTCACTAGGTCAAACTTTGGAAAAAACATGTGTACACTCTAGAGGCCATATTTTTGACCCTATCTTGATGAAACTTTGTCAGAATGTTTGTTTCAATGAAATCTCGGTCAAGTTCAAAAATGGGTCATGTGGGGTCAAAAACTAGGTCACTAGGTCAAATACTTGAAAAAACTTGTGTACACTCTAGAGGTCATATTTGTTACCCAATCTTGATGAAATTTTGTCAAATTGTTTATCTTAATTATATCTTGATCAAGTTCGGAAATGGGTCACATGAAGTTAAAAACTAGGTCACTAGGTCAAATATTGGAAAAACCTTGTGTACACTCTAGAGGCCATATTTTTGACCCGAGCTTGATGCAACTTTGTCAGAATGTTTGTCTTAATTATATCTTGGTCAAGTTTGAAAATGGGTCACATGGGGTTAAAAGCTAGGTCACTAGGTCAAATACTTGAAAAACCTTGTGTAAACTCTAGAAGCCGTATTTCTGACCCAATCTTGATGAAACTTTGTCAAAATGTTTGCCTTAATTATATCTTGGTCAAGTTCAAAAATGGGTCACATGGTATTAAAAACTAGGTCACTAGGTCAAACTTTGGAAAAACCGTGTGTACACTCTAGAGGCCATATTTTTGACCCGATCTTGATGCAATTTTGTCAGAATATTTGTCTCAATTATAGCTTGCTAAAGTTCGAAAATGGGTCACACAGGGACAAAAACTAGGTCACTAGGTCAAATACTTGAAAAACCTTGTGTACACTCTAGAGGCCATATTTCTGACCCGATCTTGATGAAACTTTGTCGAAATGTTGTCTTAATTATATTTTGGTCAAGTTCAAAAATGGGTCCCATGGGGTCAAAAACTAGGTCACTAGGTCAAATACTTGAAAAACCTTGTGTACACTCTAGACACCATGTAGTACGACTCGATTCATCAATGGTATAACAGCCAGTAGAGCGTTCACAGGCCCTCTTGGGCCCCTTGTTTTTAAAAGAATCTAAAATATGAGCTGAGATAGAATTTAAACAGAAAATGATTTTTTACTACCTATGATTCCTATACACCCCTATGCACCAACACAGCATGCACAGGGGTCACATGATTTTCACATAATTTTCGCATGATTTTCTTATAGACTTATATAAGGGAAAACAAAACATTTTCTCTGGTACTATTAGGGACAGAGTTTAGCATAAGCTTATGATCCTGTACCAAGTTTGTTTAAACGGTGAACCTGGAGTCGAATCTGGCCCTACCCAGTGGGACAGTTTTACATTGTTATATAAAAAATCAGAAACTACAAGAGCTAATCTATGCAAACAGTAAACAATTTACGCTAGCTATGGTATGTTGAACTGTGTGCCTTAGGCTACAGTAGAAGTTTTATCAATATTGATATAGTTGCAATTTTTACCATACATTAGTTTTAAATTGTTTAAGTATTTATTCGAAGGCAGTCTTCAACGATAGTGTGTTAAAATACACGTTTAATGCTCGTTTGAAATTTTTCGTATTGGCGAGCATCATATGCAGAGTAATATATGCAGTTACATAGAACATCAGAAAAATAATAATAAAAAAAACTGCATAGGAGCCAATTTATTAGGCTATCTTCAATGACTGCACTATCCTTCTGAGGCGATGATGTATTTTGCATGTAATGTAAGTGTATCGTCCTCTACCAGGTTGATTCAAATGATGACCCTGCGGTCACATTTGTACCCACCCAAGTAGTCGCATGTTTAACATAGACTTATACGCAGGCTTCCATTACGATGGTATATTTAAAAGGATAGAGAGAAGAATAGTGTGATATGTATATACAGTATTGTTTCTAATTAGCACCCCCGGGGGCGTGAATTAGAGGGAGAGCTCTAATTAGAAACAATACGGTAGTTAGTGACTCTGTTAGCATAACGTTCTCAAACTTTCATTTATTGGAGGTTAGAATATAGAGTATGGAGTATAGAGTATATAGAGCATTATAATCGTCAAGTGTCACGGAAATGCGTATCATACAGATCTATACAGATAGCTCCGTCCCCTTGAGTTCTGTTACGAAGTAGGACCAATACTGGTATATAACTTCGGGGAGAGTGCGCAAGCTTAGTTACAGTTGGAAAGGGACGACTTGAATCCCTCAACTGTTTGGGCGCTGATAGTGATCTCGTCAAGGTGGTTCCACTTAAGGACTGTTTTTACGAAGAATGAGTTCCTGTTGGCATTATCTATCACAAAGCACTTTCAATTGTTTGTTACTTGTTGCTCAATAATGTTTTTAGATTCAAAATCTGAGAATTGAGAATTGCTTGGCTTTTATAAGTCTTTTACGTCTCACACCACAATTAATTTTCCATAGGGTCCCATTGTAATGTTTTTGTTCGTGGCATAGAGATAAAAAAGATTTTGCAACATGTATTTATGCTTAAATTCTTCATTGATCCAATATCTGCATGCTATTAACTTTTAACGAATATTTACCAGATTGAACTTTTTTTAATTTCATGTTTGCGTGACACCTATCAAAATTGAGACAAAAATACAACCCGTGGAGATTAGACCCATGATGTGTAAAATGAGGCAGAATTAGCTAGAAATCTTATATCAACATGCATTTTTCTGGGATCTCTTCCTAAAATGCTGTAGATTTAGAACCTGGTAAAGATAAATCAGTGTATCCTGTAAAATGTAGAAAAGCGAACTTGTTTTTTTTATCTACCTCCTTCATCTGTAGGGCAGGAGTATTCAAGGGAGATAATAGTGTTGTGAGTCCTTAAGGTCATTTTTTTTTCTAATGATCACCTCAATAATAATTGAACATGTATACAAATCAATTACACGCTGAAAAGTGCTAAAAGTTTGATTCCATGTTTATTGCTTTTCAAATTATTCAAGTTTTAGTGACCTAGGGTATTGGCCGAAATTCAGGCCGAGCACCTTTAATATTTTGAAAATCTACAATAGTGATAAGGATTTTGCATTTTCCTGGTCATTTGTGCTCAGCTATGTCTGAAACTTTCAAATATACATGAAAAGGCATCTCTTCATCTGAATATAGCATAAAAATGATCTTTAAGAAATGATTATTGAGAAAAATGCCGAAAATAATAAACTCAAACTAAGGGTTACCCGTCAAAATGTTGATTTTCCAGGAAAAGTAACAGTCTCTCGCTTTAATTTTGACATTTTTTCAAAGTAGTCTGTCTTCATTGATATGTGTGTTTGTTTTACAAGCCAATAGCTGTAAAATAAAGCTAAAATTATGCTTATTCCTGTATTGGTTTTTGAAAATATAGTTAATTGTTAGTCAAACATGGTATCAAGTAAAATTTCTGCTAATTCCTGCAATATGAAGATAACTTGAAGTAACTATACATACACAGACGGGATTTCTGAATAACCGTGTTAACTGTGTCCTAACATGTCTGAAACGTTCACAGATACACAAGCAATGCTTAGAGGTGAAGGATGTAAGGTACCCGTTCTGCAGCTTTAAAGCGCAAGGGCTTAGAGATAAATGATGGAAATTCCCATTCTGAAGCTCTAAATTGCAAGGCATTAGAGATGAATGATGAAAGATACCTGTTCTGCAGCTCTAAAGCTCAATGCCTTAGCATTAAAGAATGAAAGATACTCGTTCTGCAGCTCTAAAGCGCAATACCTTAGAGATGACGGAGGAAAATGCCATTCTGCAGCTCTAAAGCGCAATGCCTTAAGAATAACGAATAAAGATACCCATTCTGCAGCTCTTTCTTAACGTCTCACACCACAATTAATTTTCCATAGGGTCCCATTGTAATGTTTTTGTTCGTGGCATAGAGATAAAAAAGATTTTGCAACATGTATTTATGCTTAAATTCTTCATTGATCCAATATCTGCATGCTATTAACTTTTAACGAATATTTACCAGATTGAACTTTTTTTAATTTCATGTTTGCGTGACACCTATCAAAATTGAGACAAAAATACAACCCCGTGGAGATTAGACCCATGATGTGTAAAATGAGGCAGAATTAGCTAGAAATCTTATATCAACATGCATTTTTCTGGGATCTCTTCCTAAAATGCTGTAGATTTAGAACCTGGTAAAGATAAATCAGTGTATCCTGTAAAATGTAGAAAAGCGAACTTGTTTTTTTTATCTACCTCCTTCATCTGTAGGGCAGGAGTATTCAAGGGAGATAATAGTGTTGTGAGTCCTTAAGGTCTTTGGGCTGACTAAAAAATCATATGTGTCTATTGCCGGTACCATACCCTCCACCATCTTGTATAAGTAGACAACTTGGTTGAATTCACGCCTATGCTGAAGTGTCGGTAGGTCGAGATCTTGCAGCATTCTTGTCACGCAGCCATCATCTCGCAACTTATAATCCTTTTGGATGAACCTAGCAGCTTGGCGTTGATTTTTTTCCAAGGAGTTTACATCCTTTAGGAGATGCGGGTCACAGATAGAGGAGCCATATTCGAGGGTTGAGCGGACTAGAGTGATGAGTTATTTTTCATCAAACAATTTTAATGCTTTGCAACTAACAAACGAAAATGTTACCAGCCATACTACCAAAGATATTGTAATGAGCTTTATTCATATTAACTATGATCCTACTAATTTCTATTACGTGTACAGTATTGCAATTGTCCTTGGTGTTAACGTAAATGTACGACAACAACAGAAACAACAACAAGCACCTGTTCACTCCCTTGATCGCTCTTCATAGTTACAGTTACTACGCCGCCATTTTTATTGTTTACATGACCGTATACACATGTAAATAATAATTGTTTGAAATCAAGCCAATACACGCTACATATTGTACATGTATATCAAGTGAACTACGGATATAGGACAAAAGGTATGTCGGCTGTAAATTAAGTGACTAAATTTATCTTTTAACTCGTAGCGTTGAACATTTTTAAAGTTTAATTGAGGTGTTTGTGATTGTTTAACATTTGGTTGCAGAAGACCAAAATGTTGTGTGTTTTGAATGTTTCAAATTTGATTAATTGTACCATAGAACGTTCTAGACTTAACTAAATTTTATATATTTTTTGATGCTTTTAATGTCACAAAGTACTGTACTGTATTTGTTCATTTAACGCAATATGTGTGTATTATTTAATAAACAAAGACTGTGACTAAAATTAAAAAACAAAAATAACAAGCAGATAAATTAATGGATCTAAAACATATTCTTTCTAGAAGATACTAATGAAATTTTTTGCTAGGTAATTTGGGTAATTTGCAATAACTCGGACACAAATTTCCATAAATGAAAATGAATAAAACCGTCTCCCACATTGGTGTTTTTCTTCTACTTTTACTGTAGTTAAGTGAAGTACCTCAACACTGAGTATTTTCACACATGGTGTTGTTTAATCCAAGCCTTCTTTGAACTTAACAGCCCCTTTTTACGATTTTGATATTTCAACTGGCTGGCCTAAAATGCCACACACACAAAAAAAAGGGCGTTTAGGGTCAGAGTAGTGCATAAAATACACATCTATGTATGGCAACTTGATTTTTGATATGTACCTCTAGTGTGCATCTATAAATGTCTGTATGTAAAAAAGAAAGGCACCTGAAGACGTCAAATAAATGAGACTAGGGTCAGAGATTGAGTCTCGAATTAGGTGTTGTTGTATTACATGGACCCTACCATCGGCTATAAACAGTGTCATGAAGCCGTCTAACACAAGACAGGAAATAATACGTTAGGGATTCCTTTTTAATTATCCCTACTGTATGGATTAAATTGTCTGGTGGTCGATGCAATGTTGAAAAAGATAAGATAAAGACCTGTCCCAAGTTACTCGAAATTGTCTCTACTCATCTCCCTTAAAAATTAACTTAGAGATCTATACTGATGTTTACCAGTTCATCAATCAGAGATCTATACTGATGTTTACCACTTCATCAATCAGAGATCTATACTGATGTTTACCACTTCATCAATCAGAGATCTATACTGATGTTTACCACTTCATCAATCAGAGATCTATACTGATGTTTACCACTTCATCAATCAGAGATCTATACTGATGTTTACCACTTCATCAATCAGAGATCTATACTGATGTTTACCACTTCATCAATCAGAGATCTATACTGATGTTTACCACTTCATCAGTCAGAGATCTATACTGATGTTTACCACTTCATCAATCAGAGATCTATACTGATGTTTACCACTTCATCAGTCCTTAATGTTTGACTGTACATCTGCACTTAATGAAAATCTTTCATATCTTTTAATAGCGATGAATGGCGGAGTCTGAACAGTAGTTTTATAGAACTATGAAAGATATATCATTCATTTCATTATGGAGCTTTTCCTATGGCTGATTTAACTTAACTAATTTTTTATGGCATACTAGTATTAGTTTTTAGATTTTCTATCCAATGTTGAAGGTATTGCTTAGTCAATGATACAGACACGGATTGACTTAACGATCGAGGGGGTAGTCTGAAAGTTTTTAGACTGATTCCATATTATAACTTTAAACATTTGCGCTCATCTTAAAACAAAACTTTGGTTAGCAAAATGTCAATGTATAAATTGTGACAACCTATGAAAATTTCATTCAATTATTATGGTTGTTTACTGTTAGAAATCATCCGAAGGCATCATAATTAATGCGCATACATTAGCACAACATTTAACAACTATCGGGTGCTCGGTCCTTTCACAACCTGCGTAATTGTCCAAAGTATTATTAGTTTTTATCATGATTATCTTGTTTTCTTAACTGCAAATAACTATAACCAGATACAGTTTTATATTACAAATTGTGTTTATTTACATGGATTTCAAATGAATTCTGTTTACTCTTTCATTTTGTGTTTTTACATGTCCAGATAACTATATTTATATATAAATAACTTTTTCTAACTTTTTCATTGTTCAGAGTACTACTAGCTAAATAAACCGGCACCAACTGAAGTTTGAAGAGATGCCTTTGATTGAAGAATTACCGGATGAGCCTGTGGTGACCACACCCCTGCAAGACACATGGAACAATGAAGAGAAGAAAGTCATCATAGAAGTTGTTGGTGACAAAGGTGAGAGTTGTTTTCTCAGGTAAACCATCTTATGGGTTAAATTCATCTGTGATATCATAGTGACATGTCTTTCACTATCCAGTATCCACTATATCACTCTCCTTTGCATCTAGGTTATAAATTACTATGTAATATTCTAATTGTAAGTGGTAAATACGTCCACTGACTAGGGAGCGTGCCAGTATATATATATATATGTCTTGGAATTGGATGCAAGAATCATATTAACCCTGTCTGCACCATCTGCAACTTAACTAACTTATATTTACATGTATTATATATCAATCTGAAAATTATATTTACATAACAATGCATATATACTCAATATAAACTATATATTATAGTCCAAATTTGAATAAATACCTCCAATGGTAAAAAAGATACGACTCCAGGCTGTATTACCCTTACACCATGTTATCATCAAATCATAGCACAGAAAGTAAATTGTCAAAATATATTTAGTGCTTGAATGGGATAACCTTTTTTTGCCTCGCCTCCAATAAAAACAATTATACCTTGTATTGGAATTCCCTTTCAACACCTGATACAGTACCCATGAAAGATTCCAACTGTCTTTGAGCCTCAATACATAGGAACATATGTAAATTATTACATAGCATTCTAGACTAGTGCCAATACTCCCACACCAAACAATTTTTTTGTACATCTCCTGAAAAAGAAAGGGGCTAACAAACAATAAAGACTTACATTGTATTTGTCTAACTTCCTTTTTGTTTTGTTTTATATTAACTGTTTTTGTAATAAATGCTGCCTTATATAGCAGACGAAGAGATGCCCGCTCTGGAAGAAGAAGGAGATGGGGACAGTATTGTAAAGAAGCGTGATCCCAATCAAAACAACATTGTTAGCAAGGATAGCAATGTTCCTGAAGCTGATAACAAGAAAGATGAAGAAAACGAAGAAAACGAGAAGAAGAAAATGGAAGAGAAGAAGAAGGAAGAAGATAAATATTTTAGGTTAGTAGCCTAACTTCCTAAATTTCAAATTTCTCTCTAAAATCCATAAGGGGATAAACAAGTTGTTATGCTAGTGTTCATTTTTGGCTGTTTTCACCATTTTCCCATTGCCAAAAAGTTTCTTCCCCAAATTGAATAGATCAAAATAATTGAAAGTGAAAAACGATAAAATAATGATATTTAGGTTCAGTATTTATAACTCTCTGATCCAGTACAAAAAAGGTTAGAAATACAAGTAGAAAAAGTTGGAGTTAATGTTATAAATTGGTATATACAAGTAGTCTGTTACGTCTGACAAAGACATCAAATTATTAAAAAAACAGACACGCCAAATAACGGAAAATTAACACAACAAAACGGTTTATCAAAACTCAATCCAGGTGTTCAGGTCATAAAATACTGTGTATGTGCCAATTAAAAGTATAGGTTTATTCACAGATTCTTAAAATACTAGTGACTTAATACGTGTAAAATTAATTATGAGTTGGTAACTCTTAATTCGACGCTCAAATTTGGTCTAGTTAAAGCCGTTTATATTGTGGCTATAGAATTTGGATTCTCAAAATATGTAAGTTAATTAAATATGTATTATACCTCATCGTTAGTAGGTTCAGAAATGGTGTACATATATGTTGTAAAATATGGCCGTTGTTGGCAGGATAGGGACTTTAAACATTCTGAAAATTTGCCATTTAAAGAACCCGTGATTCGAAATCCATCTTTGGCACACCGATTTTGGATTTGGCAATTTTTCAGAATATTTATTGTATTTGAGTTATAACTAGAAATAGTATTAAATTGTAACTAGAAACATACAACAAATTAGACATATTTTGTGTAATCTCAGCTGATTTAGCATGTTCTTTACCTGTATTAAATTTGAAGAAATGTTTATAATTTATTTTAATAGATTGACTAAGAAGTTTCTACGACAGCATTGTAAAGACATGAAGCTCTACACAACCCCCTACCTCAACGATGTTCTTTACCTGCATTACAAAGGTTTGTCTTATCTCTGCAGTGTCTACACCATTGTGATTCAACTAGAGCTACCGTGTTTCCCCTAATAGCCCGGTTCCCCTAATAGACCGGTTCCCCTAATTACCCGGTCCCCCTAATAGCCCCTTTCTCCTAATTACCCGGTTCCCCATATTACCCAGTCCCCCTAATAGCCCGGTTCCCCTAATTGCCCGGTTCCCCTAATAGGTTTACCACCACTAATTACATACAAGCCTCCGAGGTGTAGTCGAATGTAGTTCCTATAATAAAAAGTAATCCCTCCTTTTTTGATGAAAACGGGCATTATAAATATGGGAAAACTGCCCATTCCTATTCGATTTTGTGGTTGTACGTATAAGAAGCTTATTAATAAGTTTTACTGGATCACTGATGAACATTTTCGAAATTTCGACTCTATGCTTACAATGAAAACAGTTAGTCAGTGAAAACAGCTGTACCCTTGACCTGTTTAGTAAACAAGCAAGAACTTTCTTACATGTCTTGTGACCCCACCTTTTCTGGTGATTTTTCAAGTGGAAAGTTAGTTTTCTATATGAACATTACACTGCTGCATTATCCATACTTGAGTTGAATTTGCAGCAATCATTAATATGTGACACTTTAACATTGGTGTCTATGGGGAAAATAATAAGTGGTATAATACCTAATAGCCTGGTTCCCCTAATTACCCGGTTCCCCTAATTACCCGTCCCCCTAATAGCCCAGTTCCCCTAATAGCCTGGTTCCCCTAATAGCCCGGTTCCCCTAATTACCTGTTCCCCCAAATAGTCCAGGTGCTATTGAAAATGTCAAGTGGGCGCTCTTATAAAATGTGGATACAAAAGATTGAAACTGTATTGAATTTGTGGGGGGTGGGGGCGCTACTATTAGAGTGGGCACTCTTCTTAGAGCTGGATTTTTTTTTTTTTTTTAAAAGGAACACATAACACTTTGCAGTTTTTAGTAACAAGTAACATTAAACTGGGACTATTTATACATTATCATTTTAACTATCACTGAAATCAAAACGGAATCTTACATTTTTTCTTATGTTATTGTTTTTATTTATTTGTGAATTTATTATAAAGTAGGATTTGCAATTATTGAAATTGTTGTTGAAAAGCTAAGTCCTAAGTATTTTAAAAATCAAGATTGTTGTATGTCATTTTAGTATAGCAGTCACTGATATTGAACTATGTGTAAAATAAAAAGTATTAATCAGGTTTTTAAAGAGAAAAAACAGTCAGTTTTCTCTCTTAAAGTGTTATTTTAAAGCTGCAAACATAAATTAACAGTTTGAGTATAAACCAAAGTATTGCATTTTGTCACAGAAATTAGGAGAATAAAGAAGAAGAAATATTGTACCACACTACATTATGGGCTATGTGCACTAGTCATTTGAACTTTAATTGAGTAAATTAAATCATAACTTAATGCAAAGTATGTCTCAATTAACAGTCTCCAAAACCGACCATAAACAGTGTTTGATTTGCTGTTGCTGTACCTGCCCAGTAAAAATAAGGCCTAAAATCACTAGAAACTTTTTACAGAATTACAGGATAAGCTTTTATTTATTATTTACCATTTTTAGAATATTTTTCTTTAATTTTATAATATTTTTTACAGTACCTATATATAGCAAAATACCCTGCCTTATGAAATCCTGGTTCGGAAAATAAAGGCTATTTAATAAGGATGTCCCCAATACATATAGAATATTATGTCAGTGCCTTTTACTATCAAGTTTATTAGGCGAGGCTTAGAAAACGAAGAATGGCGAGGCTCTGCCGAGCCATTCTTCGTTTTCGTGCCGGGCCTAATAAACTTGATAGTAAAAGGCACTGACATAATATTCTATTTATCATGTAGATTATTCTCATTTTCTGTACGAATTACTATTATTACCTATTTCTCAGAATGTTACGCTTATCGAGGACGCCGCCATGTTGTTGTTTTTTGTTTGTTTTATGACGTCAGATAACGTTACGTACAATAAACGACGAGGGATTCCGCATTGATTTGCTTTATTGGTCAGTGCCTAATAAAGCAAAATTTATTAGGTCACCCCTTTAATAGGCAGAAAAGTGCATATCTGCATGATAAATTTATTTTGCAGGGCTTTACCAGATTGAGAGCCTGGAAGAGTACACGGGCCTGAAGTGTCTGTGGCTGGAGTGTAACGGAATAAATAAGATTGAGAACCTGGAGCATCAGACAGAACTGAAGTGTTTGTACCTACATCAGAACCTGATCAGGAAAATAGAGAACCTGGAACCCTTACAGAAGCTCGATACTCTGAATATCAGCAATAACTCGATTACCAAGCTGGAAAACCTGTGTAAGTTATATTTAGTGTTTGTACATGAATCAGAACCTGATCAGGGCCCAGTTGTTCAAAGATCGGTTAGCTAAATCCTTGGTTAGTGTAAACTTTCAAAATACATTTTCTCATAAAAATATGTTTTGTACTACTAAAAGTTTTTAATTTGCATTGCTTCTTAACGTAATGCTTTCACATGCTCAATTTCTGTTAGAAATATTCATTTATTGGAAATTTAGAGAGATTTTAAAGTTAACCGATCTTTGAACAACTGGGCCCAGGGAAATAGAGAACCAGGAACCATTAATACAATTACTCTGAATCTTGGCAGTAATATAAACCCTGAGTATTAAAGTTGCCCCAAGAAGAAGTATTGAATTGAATTGAATTGGGGTTTTAAGAAGTACCAACACATGAAAGGTTATATGGTGCCTAAAAGGAATGAACATGCCAGGCTCATCCTCCATGTACATCGAGATAAAATATGGAGAATGGGCCTAGAACCTTCTCACCCTGAACTGCAGAGTTGAATGGGCCTAGAACCTTCTCACCCTGAACTGCAGAGTTGCTGCAAATTCTATTGTAGACACTCCATTTGCGCTGGAGCGACGTTATAGCTTTTCTGCCACTGCTGTAGTGATATGAGCGAGATGGCACCTGAAACAGTGCAGGGGTCATGATGAAGAACTTTAATGAACATGAACAAAAAATGATAAAATGAACATGAATTTGGGGGTGGGTGGGGGGGGGGGGGGGGTCTACACCTCTGCCTTAACCTCCAATGGGATCTGAAGTGGCCATATTCTTTGCCCCGTAACCAAACGCTCCAAGAAGAAGTACAAACATGATGTAGGTATGCTATGGATAATTTCTTATAATCTCAAACAGTAAATGTTTTGTACTAATTAGGTGTTAGTAACAGTTTGATTATAAATATGCGTGTTTTTCATTTTTCAAAGTCGGATCATTGTAATGTAAGCTATATATACTGTAATCTATTATTTATTTTTATGTAATTGATAGAGTATGGTCTCATCGAGTTGGTTGATTTAAACATTGAGATGGGCGTAGCCCATCAGGATGTTTTAATCCACCAACGAGATGAGACCATACTGTGTTTGTTTTGTAGCATGTCCATTTCAGCTGTCTGCCATACTCTAACTTCCAATAGCTGGTAGTTAGAGTACACCAGTCATTTTGTCAAGTGTTATTTTCAATTAAATACAAACACAAAGGAAATGTCGGAGACCGTGCTACCAATTATCTAAATATGCAACATAATAATACTATGATGTTATTAACTCAGAATAACAAACTCACTCACTAGGATATCCAATAATTGTTACATGGATACATTAAAAAAAACACCCACCAATCAATCATGTTTAATGAATATTTTCTTTTTTTTCCAGCATGTTTACCCCACCTACATACATTACAAGTGTCACACTGTAAACTAAAATCTGCCAAGGATATAGAGCATCTGGTTGAATGTGAGGAGCTCGGTTGCGTTGATCTCTCTCACAACAAGATTGATGACCCAGAAGTTGTGGAGGTGTTGGCCAACATGAAAACTCTTGTAAGTGGTAGAATTGATAACTTGCGTTATTTTAGGTATAATTTCATTTTTGGTGTTCGAACATCTTTTCGTAAAATTCTTGGAAATTTTTTAAACCCTTGATTGGAACTGACAACATTATTTCACATTTAACTCTAGCACTCAGTAAAGATCAAGGGCCCTGTTTTATTAAACACCTTACGATAAGTCTTAACTTTTTAAATCGTTCACTTGTTTCACCTAAGCATTCAATGCAGACGAATTGAATGTTATTTAACGGCTCATCAACACAGTATAGGTTATTTAGAGCTGCCCCAGAGAGAGGGGAAGGATACATAGGAATCCGGGAACCTGCCCTACTCTTATTATCGAATAGATTCCTATGGTTCTTTAACGTGCTAGGAGGATAGACCGATACACGGGACCGCCCGGTTTACGTCCCCATCCGATGGACGAGGCTAAGGTAAGTTTCTTGCCCAAGAACACACCGACGGAACTCAGTGGCACCACGGAGGATTGAACCCGGGGCCTCCGGTTACAAATCAATGCAGACGAATATGTGTGCATGTAGTGCAGAAATATCAGATGTCTAATGAAATGAAATGAAATCGCGTTCATTTGTGCATTTTAAATCAAAGTAAAGAATTTAGGAAATTAACTTACGATCAAAATTGTCGTAAGTTGTTTCATAAAACCGGGCCCGGCTGTCCAGTACATTGTGCAATCTTGTTTCTACTTGTGCTCTCTAAAGATCATGATTATTAAAGAGGAGCAAATAATAACATTCCA
Source organism: Cyrtodaria siliqua (assembly GCA_037043455.1). Lineage (NCBI taxonomy): Eukaryota > Metazoa > Mollusca > Bivalvia > Adapedonta > Hiatellidae > Cyrtodaria > Cyrtodaria siliqua. The sequence goes on from JAWPHD010000244.1 coordinate 459,078, forward strand.
TCATTGTCATGGACTTTAATCTGATAATTAGCTTAGCTCCTCCTCTCTATCTGTCAATCATACATTGCAGGCTAATGCCTCTCATACCATGCTGGTCAGTTCCTATCTCTAGCTTGTGTAGTAACTATACTAGTATAAACACCCACTCATTTAATAATATATATCAGAAGATATCACAATCACAGTTCTAGATAACTGATTATTTATGATTTTATGATGAAAAAAGCAAATATGTAATGATTTAAATTGATTATCTAAACATACTGCTGGTTTTAAACTAATTTAACAGGTACAGTTAAGCAATATATTCTCATACAATTAATGTAATTCTTGAAATGGATAAAATCATTTTTTACACAGCTTGAAATGTGCTTATATATATATATATTTTAGCGAGTACTAAACCTGATGGGAAATGAAGTGATCAAGAAGATAAAAAACTACAGGAAATATATGATAGTCAGATTGGTAAGTATAAGATATACATTTTCATTTGTTTGTAATTGTTGAACATCATACTGTTTGACAAATTAATACCTGCTTATAATCTTTGGTATTTTTCTAAATCACTATAGAAGCGTCTCTGTGGCCGAATGGTTAACAACGTTGCATTGTAAACCTACGCCCTCACCGCTGCAGGGTAAAATCTCACTGGGAGCTCACCTTGTAAGTGAGAAAGTATCGATTCTTACGGATGGCGGGAGGTGTACAGTACTGGTTCTACCCAGGAAAAGTGGGTGGTCTGCCTCCACCACAAAAAATCGACCATCATATATAACCTTACATGTGTTGAAAATGATGTATAACACAATACAAACAAACAAAACAAACTAAATCACTATAGAGTTTTCTGTCTACAGACAAAAGTTTTTGAGAAATCCTGTACACGTAAAATAACATACCATGTATTTAAATGATAATGAGCAATATAAATAAATGATTTTGAAATACCTTTTATAAATAATTGAATTGTTTGTTTGTTTGTTTTATAAACATGTGAATTGTTTGTTTGTTGCAGGAGAATCTTCAGTACCTAGATGACAGACCTGTGTTCCCTAAGGACAGGGCATGTGCAGAAGCATGGTGAGATATATAACCAACGGACTGATGGTCCTAAGGTGGAATCTCGTATAATGTTTTTTCTTTTCAATAATTTGTGATTATTATATGAGTATAATTTGTCTCCATAGTAGAAAACAAAATGAACCTAATGATAAAAATAAAATTCTTTATTAAACCCCCGCTTTCGCAAAGTGAAGTATAAGAATCACGCTGTCTGTGACATACTGTCACGTAACACATTTTTCTCACGTCTTGCCACGTAACACATTTTTCTCACGTCTTGCCACGTAACACATTTTTATTACTTGCATTCCTCAAACAGTTTTGAATAGGTTGTTCCCAAACTTTATATACACAAAACAACTTAACAAAAAAGGCGGGGGTATTTATCACCTTCAGTGATATAGTTCTAGTAACCCCTTGTATACATGCTTTATAAGACAATCATAATGTAAACGACAGTTGCTTATCTCTTTTATCTTCATACAGGCAATGTAGAGTTGAGTTTGATATGCTCTACGCCTTATGTTAACCTTATATCCTAATTTATACGCGCATGACTATAACCACTAGACCTAATTAACAGTGTTCATTGTTTTTTTTCCACCTAGAAATCATAAAATATTAAAAGGCTACCGGAGCTCATGTAGCGATCTAAATCCCCCCCAAAAAAAATTGAGTTTAACTTTCATGTTCATAATTTAGTAAAATTAGTAAAAAAAGTCAACAGTTTGATAGGTCTAGTTTTTAAAGTTGTACTACATTAATAAATAATCTTGACTGCAACATGTGCTATTTACAGGTTAAGATCATACTTGAAAGAAAATAGGAGAAAATCCTCTGCAATGTGCAGATGTCTTTACAAACTTATGCACCTGTTGTGAAATGAAAAGTACACAAAAGGTTTATAAGCCTGACCTAATAAACATTTATATCAATTCCTATGTCAAATGATAATACATTTCATGCCTTGAGTGCGTTTTATAATATAAAATATACACCAAAAGTTAAATAGAGATTATTTAACTGCTGCATTTGATTATAGGAAAATCTTTCATGAGATTGTAGGCGTGTAGTTATTTTCACGAACGAGGAGGTGCGAGTGAGTGAAAAACCATCGAGTGAAGGATGTCCATATAATCAAACTCAGCAGTTAAATAATCTATTTATTACATTTTACATCACTTTGTGTTTGATTTTAACCGAAATGTTTTGTTTAATTGAACATGATTATCGGCTGATAACGTCGACATTCTGAGCAACACTTTACTGATGTCATAACTCACCGTCACAGTTATTTTTGTGTTCGGAGTTGGTTATTTATATTAAGCGATTGAAAATATTATTTCACTGAATAATCCCGATATATCACCGACAGAAATGTAAGAAATTGATTTCTGTGTGATCGGGAGGAATTTCCAGTGACTTTTAAAAATAATTAATAAACAACTCATCTACTTGTTTGTACTAATGAGAATAAAAATATTCAAACAAAGCGGAGAGTTAGCCATGGAAAATAGGGAATTAAGATAATATCTTGTAATGATGTATATATGTACATAAATTTATAATACAGGGAGAGAGGTGGTGTAGAGGCAGAGCGTGAAGAGAGGCAACGATGGGTGGACGAGGAACGCCAGAGGATCATGGACAGTGTCAGTGGTACGTACTATACATACAAAGTCACTTGCTGATTTATGGCTTATGTTGTAGTTGTTAGTTTTAAAGTGTGTATTTTTTAGCTCTACTGGCCCTTATAGGATGGTGTGGTGTCCGTCGTATGTCGCCGTCATCTGTCCGTTGTCTGTTAACTTTTACCTCGTTAAGACGATAGGGCCTTCGTTTTTCATCCGATCTTTACCAAACTTTAACAAATTGTTAATATCAATGAAAGCTTGGACAAGTTCGAAAACCAGCCAGATGAGACCAGTAACAGCGGAGTTATGGCCCTTGATTTAGTTAAAAATGCTATATTTTGCCTCGTTATTAAAGACAATAGGGCCTTCATTTTTCATCCGATCTTTACCAAACATTACCAGATTGTTAATATCAATGAAAGTTCAGACAAGTTCGAAAACCAGCGGAGTTATGGCCCTTGAATTAGTTAAAAACGCTATATTTTGCCTCGTTAAGGCGATAGGGGCTTCATTGTTCATCCGATCTTTACCAAACTTTATCAGATTGCTAATGTTGTTGAAAGCTCAAACAAGTTCGAAAGCCAGCCATATCAGACCAGTAACAGCGGAGTTATGGGCCTTGATTTAGTTAAAAATGCTATATTTTGCCTCGTTAAGACGATAGGGGCTTCATTGTTCATCCGATCTTTACCAAACTTTATCAGATAGTTAATATCAATGAAAGCTCAGGCAAGTTCATTCATATCGGACCAGTAACAGCGGAGTTATTGCCCTTGATTTAGTTCAAAATGCTATATTTTGCCTCGTTAAGACAATATGGGCTTCATTGTTCATCCGATTTTTACCAAACTTCATCAGATTGTTAATATCAATGAAAGCTCGAACAAGTTCGAAAACCGTTCATATCGGACTAGTAACAGCGGAGTTATGGCCCTTGATTTAGTTCAGAATGCTATATTTTGCCTCGTTAAGACGATAGGGGCTTCATTGTTCATCTGATCTTTACCAAACTTTATCAGATTGTTAATATCGATGAAAGCTCGGACAAGTTCGAAAACCAGCCATATCGGACTAGTAACAGCGGAGTTATGGCCCTTGATTTAGTTAAAAATGCTATATTTTGCCTCGTTAAGACGATAAGGGCTTCATTGTTCATCAGATTTTTAGCTCTACTGGCCAATGGCCAGTAGAGCTTATGGGATGGTGTGTTGTCCGTCGTCCGTCGTCCGTCCGTCGTCTGTTAACTTTTGTCTCGTTAAGACAATAGGGCCTTCATTTTTCATCCGATCTTTACCAAACTTTAACAAAATATCAATGAAAGCTCGGAAAATTTCAAAAACCAACCAGATGAGACCAGTAACAGCGGAGTTATGGCCCTTGATTTAGTTAAAAATGCTATAATTTGCCTCGTTATTAAAGACAATAGGGCCTTCATTTTTCATCCGATTTTTACTAAACTTAATCAGTTTGTTAATATCAATGAAAGCTCGGACAAGTTCGAAAACCAGCCAGATCGCACCAGTAACAGCAGAGTTATGGCCCTTGATTTAGTTAAAATGCTATATCTTGCCTCGTTAAGACGATAGGGCCTTCATTTTTCATCCAATCTTTACCAAACTTTATCAGATTGTTAATATAAATGATAGCTCGGACAAGTTCGAAAACCAGCCATATCGGACTAGTAACAGCGGAGTTATGGCCCTTGATTTAGTTAAAAACGCTGTATTTTGCCTCGTTAAGACAATGGGGGCTTCATTGTTCATCCGATCTTTACCAAACTTTATCAAATTGTTAATGTCATTGAAAGCTCGAACATGTTCGAAAACCAGCCATATCAGCCAGTAGCAGCGAAGTTACGGCCCTTGATTTAGTTAAAAATGCTATATTTTGCCTCATTACTACGATAGGGGCTTCATTGTTCATCCGATCTTTACCAAACTTTATCAGATTGTTAATATCAATGAAAGCTCGAGCAAGTTCGAAAACCATTTATATCGGACTAGTAACAGCCGAGTTATGGCCCTTGATTTAGTTCAAAATGCTATATTTTGCCTCGTTAAGACGATAGGGCCTTCATTTTTCATCCGATCTTTACCAAACTATATCAGATTGTTAATGGCGATGAAAGCTCGGTCAAGTTCGAAAACCAGCTAGATCGGACCAGTAACAGCGGAGTTATGGCCCTTGATTTAGTTAAAAAGGCTATATTTTGCCTCGTTAAGACGATAGGGTCTTCATTTTTCATCCGATCTTTACCAAACGTTACCAGATTGTTAATATCAATGAAAGCTTGGACAAGTTCGAAAACCAGCCAGATCGGACCAGCAACAGCGGAGTTATGGCCCTTGATTTAGTTAAAGATGCTATATAAAGATAGGGCCTTCGTTTTTCGTCCGATCTTTACCAAACTTTACCAGATTGTTAATATAAATGAAAGCTAGGACAAATTCGAAAACCAACTAGATCGGACCAGAACAGCGGAGTTATGGCCCTTGATTTAGTTAAATACGCTATATTTTGCCTCGTTAATACGATAGTGCTTTCATTTTTCATCCGATCTTTACCAGATTGTAACTATCAATGAAAGCTCCAACAAATTATTTCAATACCAGCCAGATTGGACCATTTACACCGAAGTTATGGCCCTTGATTTTCTGAAATATGCTATATTTTGGCCTCATTAAGAAGAAAGGGCCTTCATTTGGCCAGATTTCAGTGAAACTTTTCAAGAATGATCAGTACCAAGCCTGGTTGTACATGTCGTCACCGTGTTCTGGTTGAATGATTTTGGCGGAGTTATGTCCCTTTAAAGGTTTTAATACACAAACTTTGTCTGGACTAGTTCTCCTGAACGTCTCCTCACATTTCAACCAAACTTTACAGGGATGATCAGCACACCAAGCATAGTTGTGCATATCATCGTCGCGTTCCAGTTAACAGATTTTTGGTGGAGTTATGGCCCTTTAAAGGTTTCTGATACACAAACATTTTCCGGGCTAGTTCTCCTGAACCCCTGTCTGGATTTTAACGAAACTTGACAAGGATGATCAGTATCAGGTCTAGTAGTGCAAATCATTGCCGTGTTGCGGTTGAATGATTTTTGGCAGAGTTATGGCCCTTTAAAGGTTTTAATACACAAACTTTATCTGGACTAGTTCTCCTGAACGCCTCCCCACAATTCAACGAAACTTTACAGGGATGATCAGCAGCAAGCATAGTTGTGCATATCATCGTGGCATTCCGGTTAACAGAATTTTGATGGAGTTATGGCCCTTTAAAGGTTTTTGATACACAAATATTTTCCGGGCTAGTTCTTCTGAACCCCTGACTGGATTTTAACGAAACTTGAAAAGGATGATCAGTATCAAGCCTAGTTGTGCATATCATCGCCATATTCAGGTTGAATGATTTTTGGCAGAGTTATGGCCCTTTAAAGGTTTTAATAGCCAAACGTTGTCCAGATTAGTCTCTTCTGAACTCCTTGCTGCATTTCAACGAATCTTGATGAGGATGATCAGTACCAAGCCTAGTTGCACCTGTCATTGCCGTGTTTTGGTTGTATGAATTTTGGCAGAGTTATGACCCCTTAAAGGTTTTAATACACTAACTTTGTACAGACTAGTTCTCCTGAACCTCTGGCTGGATTTCAGCGAAACTTGTCAGGGACAATCAGTACCAAGCCTAGTTGCGTATATCTTCACCATGTTCTGGTTGAACGATATTTGAAAGAGTTATGGCCCCTTATACTTAAACTTTATCTAGAGCCAGTAGAGCGTCTTGGGCCTCATGTTACCAAACTTTATCGGATTGTTAATATCAGTGAAAGCTCAGACAAGTTCGAAAACCATTCATATCGGACTAGTAACAGCGGAGTTATGGCCCTTGATTTAGTTCAGAATGCTATATTTTGCCTCGTTAAGACGATAGGGGCTTCATTGTTCATCTGATCTTTGCCAAACTTTATCAGATTGTTAATATCAATGAAAGCTCGGACAAGTTCGAAAACCATCCATATCGGACCAGTAACAGCAGAGTTAATGCCCTTGATTTAGTTCAAAATGCTATATTTTGACTCGTTAAGACGATACGGCCTTCATTTTTCATCCGAACTTTACAAAAGTTTATCAGATTGTTAATGTCAATGAAACCTCGGTCAAGTTTGAAAACCAGGCAGATCGGACCAGTAACAGCGGAGTTATGGCCCTTGATTTTGTTAAAAATGCAATAATTTGCCTCGTCATATGCTAGGGCCTTCATTTTACATCCAAACTTTACCAGATTTTATGATTTTCATATTTATTTATTTTTTTGAATATTTTTTTTTTGAATATTTTTTTTTTGAATTTTTGAAATGTGTTTTGAAATATAATTTTTTTTTTTTTTTTTATTTTTTTATTTTTTTTTGGTGATTTTTATGGCACCCCCACACAGTGTAGGGGAGCCATGTTGATTTTGTGCTTTCTATCTGTCTGTCTGTCACAAACGATATCCGATCAATAACTAGAGAATGGTTGGACCTAGGGTCCTCAAACTTCTAAGGATGGTTGGTCATGACCAGTAGATGACTCCAATTGATTTTGGGGTCACCAGGTCAAAGGTCAAGGTCACGGTGACATTGACTATCAAAACGATGTCCAATCAATTACTAGAGAATGGTTGGACCTAGGGTCAGCAAACTTGGAAGGATGGTTGTTCATGACCAGCAGATGACCCCTATTGATTTTGGGGTCACTAGGTCAAAGGTCAAGGTCGCGGTGACATTGACTTTCAAAACTATGTCCGATCAATAACTACACAATGGTTGGACCTAGGGTCCTCAAACTTGGAAGAATGGTTGGCCATGACCAGTAGATGACCCCTATTGACTTTGGGGTCACTACGTCAAAGGTCAAGGTCGGGGTGACATTGACTATCAAATTGATGTCCGATCAATAACTACACAATGGTTGGACCTAGGGTCTTCAAACTTTGAAGAATGATTGGTCATGACCAGTAGATGACCCCTATTGATTTTGGGGTCACTAGGTCAAAGGTCAAGTTCGTGGTGACATTGACTGTCAAAAGATGTCCGATCAATAACTACACAGTGGTTGGACCTATGGTCCTCAAACTTGGAAGGATGGTTGGTCATGACCAGTAGATGACCCCTATTGATTTTGGGGTCACTGGGTCGAAGGTCAAAGTCGCGGTGACCTTGACTATCAAAACAATCCCCGATCAATAATAAAACAATGTCCAATTAATAACTAGAGAATGGTTGGACGTAGGGTCATCTAACTTGGAAGAATGGTTGGTCATGACCAGTAGATATTACTGATACAGATAGTAGATACAGTCACAGGGATATTGAATATCAAAACGATCTTAGATCAATAGAGAACTGTTGGACCTAGAGTCGTCAATTATGTCTGTTCGGGTGAGTGGGGGAGCCATACGTTTTTGTCCCATGGACAAAAACAATTTCTAGTTTATATTTTTTTTGAAATTTTGAAAAAAAAATTGAATTTTTTTTGAATTTTTTTTTTAGCTCTATGTTGGACCAGTCGGACCAGTAACAGAGGAGTTATGGCTCTTGATTTAATTAAAAATGCTATATTTTGCCTCGTTAATATGGTATGGCCTTCATTTTTCATCTGATCTTTACCAAACTTTACCAGATTCTTTAGTTATGGCCCATGATTTAGTCAAAAAGCTGTTTTTTGCCCGAAACTTTCAAAAAAACGTAAATGGCAGTCACTCGCTTCATTGATGTTATAAGAGCCATGTTAGCCAGTAGAGCATCCACAGGCCCTCTTGGGCCTCTTGATTTACTTATTATTAAACCAAAGTCATTTGTGTCATATAAAATTGATGATTTTTAAGAATAAAAAAAAACACTTAGTGCCAAATACAACTTATTTCATAGTTTTAAGACAGTTATTAACTCGTTGATGAAATGATCCATGGCTGATCCATCATCATCAATCTTTTTTTATTTTTCTTATTTTTTTTAACATTTTCTTTATCTGTTTTTATTGTAAAACAGTATTGTATAAGGATAACATATTGAAATAAATACAATCCTTGAAAAGAAGAAAATGTGCTGGTACATCATGTACATGTTTGCAAGTCTTACAAATTGTAAATTTGTGCTGCCTAAAACACTGCACTCAAGATCACTAAGGTCTGGAACACATTCTTTCTAGGGACAGGCAAACTAAGGTCTGAAATACTTTCTGGGGACAGGATTCAGATTATCTAAAAAAATCTCTAATAATATCCATTATTCCACAGAATTATTCAAGACAAAAATCGACCTCGTGTTATTTTAACGAATTTCATTCCCAATCCTGTATTTGTCACAGCACTTGGATCTAAGAGACTATCAAATTTGGCGATCCGTATCCAGAAAGAGTTAGACGAGAAAGGAGAAGGAGAGGAGGTGGATGAGTCGACCATAGACTGGCTCACTGACACGTACAAAACAAAAAAGCAAGTGGCACAAGAGAAGGAACAGGCTGAAAAGGGTGAGAAGGACGCAAGTGAAAAGGTGGGTGACATATTGATACATTGTATCACTCAATAGTAGCATTTTAAATAAAGCACATGTGCTCTGTAACATAAATTTCAGAAAGTTAACAAATACATTACTAATACGACCTACCAATTTGCCCCTTTATGTGTTATCTGATTGACATTGCATTTAAAAAAGATAAAAATCAAAACTAAAATAATCCTGAACGTTTTTAAATACAACTTCCAGTTTAATATGTTTGCACTTTTATCTAGACAGCACTATCCTTGAATAATAAATACCAAAATTATAGATATGTGAATTAATCAATACACTCATGACCTTGACAGAAGCTGAGTATTTATCAATTCATGTTTTTAACAAGTGTGTATTTTCACATCCCAGAGTAGCAATGGTCCCCAGTCAAAAATATTATTATTCAAGTGTAGCAATGTCTAGATAAAAGTGTAAACATATTAAACCGGAAGTTGCATGTAAAAATATTCAAGATTATACGATTTCTAATTATTATTATTATTTATTTTTTTAATACAATTTTAATGGGATTACATGTAAGGGGACATAAGCCCAAGTGCGTTAATAAATTTAAAGCATGAACACTGAGCATAGCATCATCCAAGCCATAATATAACTGATTTGATTACTCAAAATCATCCATACTACAGGACATGCCAGATTTAGAGGATGTTGACGTGACAGAGCAGCTGATTGAAGAAGAAGAGCAGGGTACCAGGATTAACATTACAGATGTAACAGATGACAGTCCTGCAACCAGGCTTAATATATCTGATGTTACAGCTGGTTCCCAGGAGAATGAGACCACAACAGATGATGCCCTGCAGCAGAAGGACGAAGAAATGCCTATGATCAAGCCTAGAAACATGGATGAAGAGGAGGGAATTTTCTCTAGCAAAAGTAAGTTATTTAAAGTAGCTATCCTACCAACAGCAGCCACATTTTACAACATATATACACCATTTCTAAATTACTGACGGCAAGGTTTGTATATAATTTACCTATTTTGAGAATCCAAACTCTATAGACACAATTTAAATGGCTTTATCCAGCCAGGCCAAACTAAAAAACTGGCTAGTCGAATTAAGAGTTACCATCTCATAATTCATTTCACTCATTTTCAATCATGGGTATTTTAAGAACCCGTGAATAAACCTGTGCTTTTACTTGGCACATATACATTATTATATGACCTGAACGCCTGGATAGAGTTTTGATAAACGGTTTTATGGTGAAATTTTGCCGTTTTTTGGTGAGTTAGTTTCTTTAATACTAGTTTTACCTGTATTTATAGCAAATTGATGTTACTCACACACTTTATGTTAAATCTTGTTATTTCGATGTGAAACAATTTTCACTAGACTAAGATGAATACATGTACATGGGTCCCCACACGGCAATACAGATGCCATCTTTACTTTAATGTAGGGTTAACTGTATTGAAATTTTGAATTTTGCGATGGTATATCTGTTTAATGGTGACAAAACATATATACTGGTGTCTTGTAAGCGAAACCGTTAAACATGATTTTCAAAGTTAAACGACTGAAATGCTGTCAAAATTTCTATAATGGTTAACCCATTTCTATTGCATTTCATTGTTTTTTCGACACATTTATCATTGAAGTAAAACTGTGACGTCATGCTTTTGACAGTTTGTCGTCAAATGCCTGATTTGTGACGGGTTATGCACTATTTAATAGTCACAATTTTGTTAAACAGTCAATTGCATGATTTGTGTTAGAACACATAATAAACTTTTTAACATGACATCATAGAAATAAATAGAAAATAGATGTATATCGGGTGAGCAGCAAACAAACATAAAAGTTTAAGTTGCAATTTGTTTTATGAAGTACCCCGACCGTGATCATTTGTGCAAAGTAGTTTCAGTTGTTCAAATGGCTTACACAATTAAGAGAAGGAATTTTAAACAAACTGTAACTCATTTATAAACTATTTTACTTTTACATTACAGAATCAAATAAAACCGATGATACCAAAGTGTTCATCACAGAAATGACTGGTGAGTTACTTATTTTCTTTTTCTTAAAGGAATACATGGCAATCTTGTTTTTTAAAAACTCTCATTAGTTTTTGTGTCGCCTTTTCGAAGAGAAATGCGATACATAGGGATCACTTTGTCGTCCTCAGTCCATCAGTCTGTTATTTTCTTTTTCTTAAAGGGATACATGGCAATCTTGTTTTTAGCTCTACTGGCCAAAGGCCAGCAGAGCTTATGGGATAGCGAGTTGTCCGTCATCTGTCCGTCGTCCGTTGTCCGTCGTTAACTTTTGTCTTGTTACCACGATAGGGCCTTCATTTTTCATCTGATCTTTACCAAACTTTAACAGGTTGTTAATATCATTGAAAGCTCGGATAAATTTGAAAACGAGCCAGATCGGAATAATTTCACCAGAGTTATGGCCCTTGTTTTTCTGAAAAATGCCATATTAAGCCTTGTGAACACCTTTATTTATTATTTGATCTTTACCAAACTTGCACAGATTGTTAATATCAATGAAAGCTCGGACAAGTTCGAAAACCAGCCAAATCGGATCAGTAACAACGGAGTTATGGCCCTTGTTTTTTTCTGAAAATTGCTATTTTCTGCCTTGTGAACGCTCTAGCACCTTCATTTATTATTTGATCGTTACCAAACTTGCACAGATTGTTAATACCAATTATAGCTTGGACAAGTTTGAAAATCAGCTGAATTGGGTCAGTACCAATTATGGCCCTTGTTTTTTCTGAAAAATGTCATTTTCTGCCTTGTGAACACTAGCACCTTCATTTATTATTTAATCTTTACCAAACTTGCACAGATTGTTAATATCAATGAAAGCTCGACAAGTTCGAAAACCATCTAAATCGGATCTGTAACACCGGAGTTATGGCCCTTGTTTTTTCTGAAAAATGCTATTTTCTGCCTTGTGAACACTCTAGGGCCTTCAATATTAATCGGATCTTTACTTAACTTTGCCAGTGTCTTTATATCAATGAAAGCTCGAACAAGTTCGAAAACCGGCAAGATCGAAATAATTTCAACGGAGTTATGACCCTTGTTTTGCTGAAAAATGCCATATTAAGCCTTGTGAACAGTCTCACACCTTCATTTATTATTTGATCTTTACCAAACTTGCACAGATTGTTAATATCAATGAAAGCTCGGACAAGTTTGAAAACCAGCTTGATCGGACCATTAACAGCGGAGTTATTGCCCTTGATTTAGTTAAAAATGCTATATTTTGCTTCGTTAAGACGATAGGGGCTTCATTGTTCATCCGATCTTTACCAAACTTTTCGGATTGTTAATATCAATGAAAGCTCGGACAAGCTCGAAAACCATTCATATCGGACCAGTAACAGCGGAGTTATGACCCTTGATTTAGTTCAAAATGCTATATTTTGCCTCGTTAAGACTTTATTTTTTATTCGATCTTTACCAAACTTTATCAGATTGTTAATGTCAATAAAAGCTCGGTCAAGTTCGAAAACCAGACAGATCGGACCAATAACAGCGGAGTTATGGCTCTTGATTTTGTAAAAAAATGCTAATTTGCCTTGTCTTACGATAGGGCCTTCATTTTGTATCTGATCTTTGCCAAACTCTACCAGATTTTTTTACTTTCTTTTTTTTTATTATAATTTTTTTTTTTTTTTTTTTTGTTAATTTTTAGCTCTACTGATCAGAGATCAGCAGAGCTTATGCCGTGGTGCGGCGTCCGTCGTCCGTCCGTCTGTACGTCCGTCCGTCCGTTAACTTTTATTTGTAGCGACGACTCCTCTGAAACTACTGGATGGATATTCATAAAACTTTACAAAAAAATTCATGTTGATGCGAAATCCAAGATGGCCGCCAAAGCTAAAAATAGATTTTTTAAATACAAGTTTGTAGCGACTACTTCTTGAAAACTATAAGTGATATTGATATGGGACTTTTTCTAAAATGATCAGCATGACATGATGTTGGTCCTTGTCGAAAATCGTTTTGATTTGACGTTAAACATGGCTGCCAGCGGCCATCTTTGTTTACATAGAGTTATATAATGAAAACTTGTAGCGACTACTCCTCTGAAACTACTTGACGGATGTTCATGAAACTTCACAGGAATGTTGCTCTTGATGTCTTATTGATCCTAGCAAAATTTCAGGTCGGCCGGAAATTCAAGATGGCCGCCACGGCTAAAAATAAATTTTCAAAATACAAGTTTGTAGCGACTACTTCTTGAAAACTATAAGTGATATTGATATGGGACTTTTTCTAAAATGATTAGCATGACATGATGTTGGTCCTTATCAAAAATTGTTTTGATTCGACGTTAAACGTGGCTGCCAGCAGCCATCTTTGTTTACATAGAGTCATATAGTAAAAACTTGTAGCGACTACTCCTCTAAAACTACTTGGCGGATTTTCATGAAACTTTACAGGAATGTTGCTCTTAATGTCTAATTGATCCGCCAGAAATTCAAGATGGCTGCCACAGTTAAAAATAGATTTTTAAAAAATAAGTTTGTAGCGACTACTTCTTGAAAACTATAAGTGATATTGATATGGGACTTTTTGTAAAATTATCAGCATGACATGATGGTTATCCGAGTCGAACATTATTTTGATTCGACATTAAACATGGCTGCCAGTGGCCATCTTTGTTTACATAGAGTTATATAATGAAAACTTGTAGCGACTACTCCTCTGAAACTACTTGACGGATTTTCATGAAACTTCACAAAAATGTTGCTCTTGATGTCTAATTGATCCTAGCAAAATTTCAGGTCGGCCGGAAATTCAAGATGGCCGCCATGGCTAAAAATAGATTTTCAAAATACAAGTTTGTAGCGACTACTTCTTGAAAACTATAAGTGATATTGATATGGGACTTTTTCTAAAATGATCAGCATGACATGATGGTTATCCGAGTCGAACATTATTTTGATTCGACATTAAACATGGCTGCCAGTGGCCATCTTTGTTTACATAGAGTTATATAATGAAAACTTGTAGCGACTACTCCTCTGAAACTACTTGACGGATTTTCATGAAACTTCACAGAAATGTTGCTCTTGATGTCTAATTGATCCAAGCAAAATTTCAGGTCGGTCGGAAATTCAAGATGGCCGCCATGGCTAAAAATAGATTTTCATCCAAGTTTGTAGCGACTACTTCTTGAAAACTATAAGTGATATTGATATGGGACTTTTTCTAAAATGATCAGCATGACATGATGTTGGTCCTTATCAAAAATCGTTTTGATTCGACGTTAAACGTGGCTGCCAGCGGCCATCTTTGTTTACATAGAGTTATATAGTAAAAACTTGTAGCGACTACTCCTCTGAAACTACTTGGCGGATTTTCATGAAACTTTACAGGAATGTTGCTCTTAATGTCTAATTGATCCTAGCAAAATTTCAGATCGGCCAGAAATTCAAGATGGCTGCCACAGTTAAAAATAGATTTTTGAAAAATAAGTTTGTAGCGACTACTTCTTGAAAACTATTAAGTGATATTGATATGGGACTTTTTCTAAAATGATCAGCATGACATGATGGTTATCCGAGTCGAACATTATTTTGATTCGACATTAAACATGGCTGCCAGTGGCCATCTTTGTTTACATAGAGTTATATAATGAAAACTTGTAGCGACTTCTCCTCTGAAACTACTTGACGGATTTTCATGAACTTCACAGGAATGTTGCTCTTGATGTCTAATTGATCCTAGCAAAATTTCAGGTCGGCCGGAAATTCAAGATGGCCACCACGGCTAAAAATAAATTTTCAAAAAACAAGTTTGTAGCGACTACTTCCTGAAATCAAAATCAATCAGTAGAGCTTCAAGGTCATTGACCTCTTGTTTAATTTAATTTTTTTATTTATTTGTTTTAAATTTTTTTTAGTTTTTTTTCTTTTATTTTTGTAGTTTTTTTAGCTCTATGTTGGACCAGTCGGACCAGTAACAGAGGAGTTATGGCCCTTGATTTAGTTAAAAATGCTATATTTTGCCTCGTTAATACGGTAGTGCCTTCATTTTTCATCTGATCTTTACCATACTTTACCAGATTCTTTAGTTATGGCCCTTGATTTTGTTGATAAGCTGTATTTTGCCCAAAACTTTCCAAAAAACGTAAATGGCAGTCTCTCGCTTCATTTGATGTTATAAGAGCCATGTTCGCCAGTAGAGCGCCCACAGGCCCTCTTGGACCTCTTGTTTTAAAAACTCTCGGCATCCCATTAGTTTTTGTGTCGCCTTTTCGAAGAGAAATGCGATACATAGGGATCACTTTGTCGTCCTCAGTCCATCAGTCTGTCCGTCAGTCTGTCAGTGAGTCCATCACGAAAACTTAGCGTTGGCTATAACTTCTTCATTTCTTGATATTTCTTCATCAAACTTTCATTACATACTCATCATGACAACATCGATATGACCATACTAAATATGAAGGTCAAGGTCACACTGAAGGTCATTATATGGGTTAAATACTATTTTTTCTTTCTTCATGAAAACTTAACGTTCGCTATAACTTTCTCATTTTTTTCTATTTCTTCATCAAACTTTCAATATATACTCATCATGACAACATTGACTTTATCATACTAAAATATGAAGGTCAAGGTCACACTAAAGGTCATTATATGGGTTAAATACTCGGTTTATATTCACGAAAACTTAACGTTGGTTATAACTTTCTCATTTCTTGGCACCAAACTTGCAATATATACTCATCATGACAACATCGACATAAACATACTAAAATATAAAGGTCAAGGTCACACTGAATGTCATTATATGGGTTAAATTTAGATATTTCTTCATCAAACTTTCAATATATACTTGTGAAACAAGTTCTTGCAACTAATAGATTAATCACTCTCGATGTTTCGCAATCGATGTAAATAAATATGTTTAAAAACAAATATATATACTTGTCATGGCAACATCGATATGGCTGTACTAAATATAAAAGTCAAGGTCACACTGTGAAGGTCATTATATGGGTTAAATACTCGTTTTTTTCTTCACGAAAACTTAACGCTGGTTATAACTTTCTCATTTCTTGATATTTCTTCATCAAACTTTCAATATATACTCATCATGACAACATCGACATGACCATACTAAAATATAAGGTCACGGTCACATGGAACGTCATCTTCATTGTCCGGTCGTAAAGGCCAGTTATATTTTTTCGATTTGTAATTTTTTTTAACTGATTCTATTATGTTTGCGTTTCAGATGAGAAGTCTATAGAATCAATCAATATGCCTGAATCAAGTAGAACAGAGAAGGTAAGCAGTTGAGATATCTTTATTAAAATTAATGCAGGTGTAAAGTGAAAACATTTATTTAAGACAATATTGGTCATTTACTGAAAGACAATTAAATTGTTTAACAACTCATTAACAATTATTTAGGTTATTTCGAGCTCCCTCAAATAGAGGGGAAGGATACCTATTGTTTGGGGGGGCACTTGTTTCAGCCAAAGTTTTTTTTTGGACTTTTCAGACAAAATACAATTCGTACCTAAATAAGTTGTATGTCAGTGTAACAGACATATTTAGTGGTAAATAAAAATACCTTACTTTTCAAAATCGGTTGAGAAATAAAAATTTCATGCACGAAAGCTGTTTTTGATAGGGCATTTTCAATGCAAAATTTCGCTGCATGAAAATGTGAAAAATACTTATTTTTAGAATTTTTATCCGAAAATGGTTTTAATTTGTTGGATATTCCTAAATTAAGACAACCTGGAAGTTTATCGCAAACTACGAAGGCGAACTGAAGTTATATGGAATGTCTTAATTTTCTGCTGCCCCATCAACAAGGAATTTACATGGGAAAAGCACCATCAAAAAATCATTTGGACTGTAAAATATTTATTTCTCAACTGATTTTCAAAACTAAGGTATTTTTATTTACCACTAAAAATATCAGTTCTTATGATATATAATTGATGTACGTATTATTTAAATTGCTCAAGTTTTTGCAGAAAAACCTTTGGCTGAAACAAGCGCCCCGAACAATAGGAGTCGGTAAACCTTGCCCACTCTTACTATTGAATAGATGCCTATAAAGTATGCTTAAACAATGTAAAGCACAGAATTGAATACTGTTTAATGGCTCATCAACATATAATAGGTTATTTAGAGCTGCCCCAGAGAGACGGCAAGGATACACAGGAAACTGGGAACCTTGACCTTACTCTTACTAACAAATACATTTCTATGGTTCTTTAACATGCTTGGAGGATAGACTCCGATACACTGAACCACCCAGTTTTGTCCCCATTTGATGGATGAGGCTAGGGGAAGTGTCTTGCCTAAGCACATACCGAAGTAACCCAGTGGGGCCAGTAAGGCTCGAACCCGTGATCACCATATACGGAGTCAGATGCTATCCACTGAGCCATTCAGCCCCTCTGAAAACAAATATTCTTCCTAAACTGTGGAAGCATAACTGCTGTACTTTTATCAACATTCAGGTCATAAAGCTAGTTGTTTTAGGCATCTCACATGTTGTTTTTACACAACTGTCAGTGATTTTTTTACCTCTGCGTCCTGGACGCCGTAGACGCAAATTGTCAGAACATGTGCGTTCTCGGGACGCACATAAATTGCAAGTAAAGAGTTCCGTAATTCATATTTCCCCTGTAAGAATTCAATCCGTCGCTTTTTTCTCCGCGTCTACCACCATATTTCCCCTGTAAGAATTCAATCCATCGCTTTTTTCTCCGCCTTCTACCGCCATATTTGACTATTCGATGAGGGTCAAGTTTAACCTCGCACCGTTCCGAGTAATTTTGTAACGTCGATTATTATTGGATAAGGGTCATACGATTAGCCAATGGAATCGGCCGTGAGGTAAAACACGAAACGGTGCGGAAGTAAAATTTCCACGAGTTGGCGATGCATCGTCTGCAAGAAAACTAAACAATGACTCAAAGCAACAAACACTCTCGAGTTTCATTCAAAAGGCCTGTACATCCTCCAATAATGACGCTCAAACAGCCACTATATCTACGGAAATTGAACCACCTACCAAAATCCGCAAATACAACAGTTGTTGGGAGAAACTGTTCAGTTGGCTCGGGTATGACGATACCACAAAACCTGGGACTCACTCCTTTAGTTTTGGGACTCATAGATTTTTGGCCCAGCGAGTCCTAGGACTCGTACAAGTGAAATTGTAAAAAAATCACTGAACTGTAAATAAAATAGAACACAGATATCTCCGCAAAAAATGTAAAATGTCAAAATAATCCACTGAAAAAAGCAAAGAAGTTTGTGACACAATACATATCTTTTTAAGGAACAAACGTTTATAATTATCTCCTGTAAATCGTGTTACTTTGACCTTGATCCCTTGTGACCTTGAAAGCAATCATTGGTACATTAGTTCCGGTATTATTGCTTTTGACTGATAAGAAATGAAATTAAATAATGTGGGAGTTTTCGCATGTAAGGTCATATTGGGACTGTGACAATCTCATTAAAATCAAATCCTAATTATGCTTTGATACTCTCCGCTATAGGATCTGACAACACTACCTTTGAGGTCACGTCAGACCGACCTTTCATCTTATCAGTATGAGAAGATCAGCTAAATTCACCAATGAAATCGCACGTTTCATATGCACTTCAGATGATGTTCGAGTGACCTGAACAAATGAAAATCCGCATAAAACACATATATATCCGGAAAAAAAGATAAAGTCGCCGGGTGTTAATGCTGTGGTTTGCATGATAATTCAAATAAATGCACTAAATGGCATGTTTTACAGCAAAAATACGAAGAAAATCATGGGCACGGTCATTACAAAGATTATTGCTCCATTAGGTTTTCTTTATAGAACGCAATAATACATCTGGCCCGCTCAGCGCAGTTCGTTTAAACATATTTTATTTCAAAGATAACGCATTATACAATTGTTACATACAATAGGTAAATTGATTGGAACGAAAGCAAAATGCTTATAGAGTTCCTCTCAGCGCAGTTGATAGCGACGTTGTGTTATTATTCCCCGCGAGTGTAATTTTAATATGCGTTACGAGTTCAACCCTACGAAGTGGTATTTTTTGTATCGCTATTGAATTCCTTCAAACAATCTTGGTTTTATTCAGCCAGTATTCAATAATGGTTGATGTGTTGTTTTTGTCAACGCAATTTTTTGTGTGTTTTATAAGCTAAAAGTTACGGACGTTGTCTCTTTCAATACCGAGTGTAGATTTTCCACTGACATGCGCAGTGAAGCAGTCTATACCGAGCAATTTTGTAGGTTGAAATCTGATTGGCTAATCTTAAAGGGGTTGTTGCACTATTTTCAAACAATGTTTATTTTAAAGGGCTCTTAAAAACTTGAAAAAAGCTGAAAGAATTATCAAAATGCCATTAAAAGTAACAGAGATATGACCTATTGAAAAGTTGCATAAATGGAGGCGGCATTGAACGATGACGTCATCGCGCCTTTTTACCATATATGTCATATTGACAAAATGTCTTTTAAAGTAAAGAAAATAACTGCAAATGAAAAATAGCCATACAATTTATACATTTATATCAGTATATTTATTTTTAATCAGTTTGCAATGATTTTCTTTGCTTTAATATGTATTTTGTCAATATGCCATATATGGTAAAATGGTGCGATGACGTCATCGTTCAAAGATGGCCGCCTCCATTTATGTTCTTTGCAAATTTTCAATAGGTCATATCTCCTTTGTTTTTCATGGCATTTTGATAATTATTTCAGCTTTTTTCAAATTTTTCGGAGCCCTATTAAAGAAATAGTGTTTGAAAATAATGCATTAACCCCTTTAAGGTCAATCTGACGTGACCTCCAATGTAGTGTTGTCAGATCCTTAGTAGAGTAGAGTATCGTAGTGTCATAAAGGGTCTGATTTTAATGAGATTGGGACTGTGACCTCAGAGGGAGAGAGGGAGATTGACTATTTTGAAATTCATAAAATGGGATGAGTTGACCAAAATGTTGATGAGCTGGCTTGGAAACTAGTTGACTAGTGGACGAGTTGACCTGCCACCAATCTTGCCTAAGACATCTGGCCTGCAGAGCTAAAATACAAATTACCAAATTTGTAATTATTAATATTATCGTATTACTTTCAGGCCACCTACAAATCAACAATTGAAATGCTCGGCGATGACGATTCCGATTCAGACAGCGATTCCAGCGAGGATGAAGGTGAAAGTGCCAACTCAAATTGGGGTATGCATGAAACTACACAAGCATGCTCATCCGCACCAAACCTCATACAAGAGGTCAGTGATAATGAGCCATCGTCGATTGAGAGGACACGATCGCTCATTCAAGAGGTCAGTGTTGAGGACATAATGCCAAATATTGTTGATGAAAAAGAACTGTCTGCAGAAACCATTCGGGATATTGAAAAACTTACAAAGTCTCCGTACTCGAAAACTGGGAAAATAGACTTTACTGCTGAGGAAGAAAAGTATGCAAACATGACAAAAGAAGAGAAGATTCAAGAATTGGCTGAAACTTTAGGGTCCACTGTAGGAAAGGGGGCTGAGAGTAAGGATATATGGGAGTCGGAGGATGAACTTGATTGAGCAACAGACTTGTTGGGAAGAATTTACAATTTTGTGGATAAAATATTGATGGTATTTATGCTGGGTAATGAGACACCTTGAGGACTACTTTCGGAGAATTTGGGTCTTCGATCAAAACACAATCAATTAAAAACAAATGTTGATAATCAATGATCAACGATTTTGGAGAATTGTTTTTTCTATCATTTGTATTGTTTTAAAACTATCTGAGCTAAAACCATACAGATGGATATTATGAAGTTTTAATATGGTTTGGGAGAATTTACCACATATTAGAGTTCATGCTTACCATGTGCCATGTGGTGTTAATTTGTCCACTCTGAAGAGGAAGTCTGTGGCTAAATATCACTGGTTCTTATGTTTATATAAGTTAAGCTGATAAGCTTATATTAAGCGAAATAAAATCGTGAAGTTATCCATCGATCAGGGAGTAATTGTAGTGATAACTTTGAATGACTTGCATAAATTGTAAAAAATCTGACATTAATATTATAGTATTAATTGTTTGACATTTGAAGTGTTCATTTTGTAATTTATTCACAACAGAACTGAATTGTTTATTTATTTGTATATTTTATAATGGTATATATTCCATTCACATGTTGCTGTTACATTGATAAGATGTTATTCATCCACTGTTTTTGTTAGTTATAGTAGTTATGTTTTGATCTATATTATGTTTACCTATACATAGTTGATACATGAAAGTATTTTCTTATTAATTACAGGTATAAAACAACCATTTATGTGAATGTAATAGTGCCTGGGGCCTGTGGGGTGGGGGAAGACCCAGCAACCCTAAAACAGGGCAAGCATAGTTGTAACCTTTGCTTTTCGGATTTAAGGTGGGTATGCGCCGGGCCTACCATTGTTCATCAATGGCCAAAACATTCTGAAAATCCACAAGATTCATTATAATCAAATGGTTCGTAGGAAGTCAAACATTTTTGAGTGTCCTCCCTTATCAAGCTCAAGATTTCACTTTCTCCGTTAACTCAAATCCTGGATCCGCACCTGCCTTGTATTAACTAAATAGCACTACATCAGTACATGCATTATTATAGGGGCAGATATGTCAAATTTCTCACTAAAAATTACATGTACATGCAAAAACAGAATATTTTCAGATGACCTTTTGAACTTTTTTGTGTGCTACCGGTAATTCACAGGGATGCAAATCTATTTTCTCATATTCGTGAGGTGCGGGACTCAATTTGCATGCTACTTATTTTCTTAAATCCATTATAATATTGCTTTAAAGAGATGAAAGCAGTCTACTTGTATTAAATTGAGTCTTAACCATAAACCAAGTATTAAAGTATGCAGCTTCAGGTAACTGTTGAATGTGTTTATGTGTCATATGCTGTGGTAAAACTGGTGCAAAGCATGCTTTCATTTCACTGCTCCATATGTCATACCCAAACTATACATGTCATTATATTTTTAAAAGCATTCATACTCATTCCATTGCATTTACATTGAATGATTAAACTTGACATCAAAAGTGTTGTTTGCTTGTTTGTTTGTTTATTTTCCTATAACCTAATTTTATTTTTCTTGGCGTTAGTCATGTCCGTCCTTCCCTGAAAGTTTGCGTGTCTATCTCCTCCCACAGTTTTCAACTGACTGTTTCGAAACTTTACAGGATGCTTACCTGTGATGCCAAGATGTTCATATTGATTTAGCACTAAAATCGACCATGTATTACCTGGGTTTTGGCCCTATTTTTAGCTCTATTGGCCGAGGGCCAGCAGAGCTGATGGGATGACGAGTTGTCCGTCGTCCATCCGTCGTCCGTCTGTTAACTTTTGCCTTGTGAACACTCTAGGCCCTTCATTATTAATCAGATCTTTACAAACTTTACCAGTGTCTTTATATCAATGAAAGCTCAGAAAAGTTTGAAAACCAGCTGGATCGGATTAGTTTCCCCGGAGTTATGGCCCTTGTTTTGCTGAAAAATGCCATATTAAGCCTTGTGAACACTAGCACCTTTATTTATTATTTGATCTTTACCAAACTTACACAGATTGTTAATATCAATGAAAGCTCGGACAAGTTCGAAAACCAGCCAAATCGAATCAGTAACACTGGAGTTATGGCCCTTGTTTTTTTCTCAAAATTGTCATTTTCTGCCTTGTGGACACTCTAGCACCTTCATTTATTATTTGATCTTTACCAAACTTTCACAGATTGTTAATACCAATGAAAGCTTGGACAAGTTCGAAAACCAGCCAAATTGGATCAGAAACACCAGAGTTATGGCCCTTGTTTTTTCTGGAAAATGCCATTTTCTACCTTGTGAACACTAGCACCTTCATTTATTATTTGAACTTTACCAAACTTGCACAGATTGTTAATATCAACGAAAGCTCAGACAAGTTCAAAAGCCAGCTATATCGGACAAGGAATACCGGAGTTATGTGCCCTTGAATTATTGAAAAATGCGATTTTCAGCCTTGTGAACACTCTAGCGCCTTCATTTTGTATTCGTTCTTTCCCAAACTTGGCCAGATTGTTGATATCAATGAAAGCTCGGACGAGTTTGAAAACCAGCCAGCTCGAACCAGTAACACCGGAGTTATGGTTATGGCCCTTTTTCAATATTTGGTAATGTACACTGGAAACCCCAGGGGTCGTGGGTTCATATCTCACTGGAGGCATTTTTTTCTTTTCTCCATAAGAAATCTTGTTTCATGGGTTCAACTTTTTATTTTTTTATTTTTTTTAATTTATTGGATTTTTATTTTTTTAAATATTTTTGTTTTTGTTTTAATTCTTAGGTCTACTGATCAAAGATCAGCAGAGCTTATGCCGTGGTGCGACATCCGGCTCCGTCCGTCCGTACATCCTTCTGTCCGTTTGTCTGTCCGTCCGTAAACTTTTTTTTGTAGCGACTACTCCTCTTAAACTACTGGATGGATTTTCATGAAACTTTACAGAAATGTTGCCCATAATGTCTAGTTGATCCAAGAAAAAATTCATGTTGATGTGAAATCCAAGATGGCCACCAAAGCTAAAAATAGATTTTTAAAAAAAGCAAGTTTGTAGCGACTACTTCTTGAAAACTGTAAGTGATATTGATATGGGACTATTTCTAAAATGATCAGCATGACATGGTGTTGGTCCTTGTCGAAAAACGTTTTGATTCGACATTAAACATGGCTGCCAGCGGCCATAAAGTTGTAGTGACTACTCTTCTGAAACTACTTGAGGGATTTTCATGAAACTTCACAGGAATGTTGCTCTTGATATCATATCTAGTTTATGCTAGCAAAATTTCAGGTCGGCCGAAAATTCAAGATGGCTGCCACGGCTAAAAATAGATTTTTAAAAACAAGTTTGTAGTGACTACTTGCTGAAAACTATAAATTATATTGATATGGGACTTTTTCTAAAATGATCAGCATGACATGTTGGTGATCCTTGTTGAAAATTATTTTGATTCGACATTAAACATGGCTGCCAGCTGGTATCTTTGTTTACATAGAGTTATATAGTCAAAAGTTGTAGTGACTACTCCTCTGAAACTACTTGACAGATTTCATGAAACTTCACAGGAATGTTGCTCTTGATGTCTAGTTGATCCTAGCAATATTTCAGGCAGGCCGGAAATTCAAGATGGCCGCCACAGCTAAAAATAGATTTAAAAAAACGAATTTGTAGTGACTACTTGTTGCAAACTGTAAGTGATATTGATATGGGACTTTTCTAAAAATTATCAGCATGAGATGGTGTTGATGTTCGTTGAAAATCACTTTGATTCGTTGTTAAACATGGCTGCCAGCGGCCATCTTTGTTTACATAGAGTTATATAGTAAAAACTTGTAGCGACTACTCCTCTGAAACTACTTGAAGGATTTTCATGGAACGTCACAGGAATGTTGCTCCTTAATTGATCCTAGCAAAATTCCAGATCGGCCGGAAATTCAAGGTGGCCGCCACAGCCAAAAATAGATTTTTAAAAAACAAGTTTGTAGTGACTACTTGTTGCAAACTGTAAGTGATATTGATATGGGACTTTTCTAAAAATGATCAGCATGAGATGTTGATCCTTGTTGAAAAATATTTTGATTCGGCATTAAACATGGCCGCCAGTGACCAACTTTGTTTACATAGAGTTATATAATAAAAACTTGTAGCGACTACTTCTCTGAAGCTACTGGACGGATTTTCATGAAACTTCACAGGAATGTTGCTCTTGATGTCTAGTTGATCCTAGCAAAATTTCAGGCAGGGTGGAAATTCAAGATGGCCACCACCGTCCATCGTCCGTTAACTTTTGCCTTGTGAACACTCTAGGGCCTTCATTATTATCGGATCTTTACGAAACTTTGCCAGTGTCTTTATATCAATGAAAGCTCGGACAAGTTCGAAAACCAGGCAGATCGGATCAGTAAGACTGGAGTTATGGCCCTTGTTTTTTTCTGTAAAATTCTATTTTCTGCCTTGTGAATGCTCTAGCCCCTTCATTTATTATTATCCCCCACCAAAGTCAGAGGGATATTAATTTGGCGTTGTCCGTCCATCCTTCTGTCCGTCCGTCCAGAGCCATATCTTCATAACTACAAGTTGGATTTTCATTACACTTGGTAATAATGTTTATCCTGATAGTGGGATGACACGCGGCTATTTTTTTTCCAGAATCGCCCCAGTAACGCCGGAGTTATTGCCCTTTAATTGCTATATCTTGATAACCGCTTGTTTGATTTTCATTAAGCTTATCCCAATAGTGGGATGTGACGCGGCAAATTTATTTGGAAATCGTCCTAGTAACGCCGGAGTTATTGCCCTTAAATGGATAAATGTCCCCTTGAATTATTCAGGCTGTGGGTTCAAATCTCACAGGAGGCATATTTTTCTTCTTCTTTTTTTTAAATTATTTCCATTTTTTCATGAGGAACCTTCGTTCATGGGTTCAATTTTTCTAAAAAAAAAGAAGAAAAAAAGATTTATTTTTTTTAAAAAAAGTCGATTTTTTTTTAAATATTTTTTTTTCTTGTAAGGAACCTTGGTTCTTGGGTTCAGTGCCCTTGTTGGATCAGTTTTACATAGAGTTATAGGGAAGAACTTCAAAAATCTTCTCTGAAACTACAAGAAATAAAGGTTTAATCTTTTTTATTTATTATCAGCTTATGGATCCTCTACCAGTTTTGTTCAAATGGTGACCCTGGGGTCAAATTTGGCCCCGCCCCAGGGGTCGCAGTTTTACATAGACTTATATATAGGGAAAAAATTAAAAAAATCTTCTTCTCTGAAACTACAAGAGTCAAAGGTTTTATATTTTGTATTTACACTCAGCTTATGGTCCTCTACCAAGTTTGTTTGAATGGTGACCCTGGGGTCAAATTTGGCACCACCCCAGGGGTCACATGTTTTACATAGACTTATATATAGGGAAAAACTTAAAAAATCTTCTTCTCTGAAACTACAAGAGCCAACAGTTTAATATTTTGTATTTACACTCAGCTTATGGTCCTCTACCAAGTTTGTTCAAATGGTGACCCAGGGGTCAAATTTGGCTCTGCCCCTTTGTCACATGTCAAACTTGGTTTGAGTGTTTATATTAATGAAAGTTTGATTTATTAAAAGCTAGCCAAACTTGAGCCAAATACATCCATCCCCCTGAAATAACAAGATCATCTGATAGTAGCCGTAGTAATGAGATGAAGTAATCAGATTGATAAATATCACATGGCCAGGTAATTAAAAAGTAATCATTGATAAAAAATTCTACATTTCTTGTATATTACATTAATTTTATTACTAATTATACACACCTGCTAATATTACAACCAGTCCAGCCCTTTAGTCCCACTATAAAATTTAATGCCTTAAAATGGTACATATTTTTAAGCTCTACTGGAAAAGGCCAGACGAGCTTATGCGATCACTTTTCGTCCGTTGTCTGTCTGTCTGTCTGTTAGCAATTTTATAAAATCGAAATCTCCTGTAAAACCGCTTGAAGGATTTTGATGAAACTTCATCACAATGTTACTTAGGAAGCCCCCTCTCAGATTTGTTTTTCATGGCCGCCAGTCATCCAAGATGGCCGCCATGGCTAAAACTACCGTAGGTCAAATTTAAGGAATTTTCAAACGACATCTCCTCCGAAACCACTTATTCCATTATTGTGAAATATCATAAACATGTTCCTTGGGTTGGCCTCTATCAAGTTTGTGTTTTTCGTTATCGGCGAATAATCAAAATGGCCGCCACAGCGACTCAAAGTTTACATAGAGTTATATAGGAAAAGGTTAAAAATGACATCTTCTCTGAAACCTCTTGAAGGATTTTGATGAAACTTAATCACCATGATATTTGGGATAGTCCCTCTCTGATTTGCGTTTTTTGCGGCTGCCAGTTATCCAAGATGGCCTCCATGGCTAAAATTAGGTCAAATTTAAGGAAATCTCAAACAACATCTCCTACGAAACCACTTATTCCATTCTTGTGAAATATCATAAACATGTTCCTTGGGTTAGCCTCTATCAAGTTTGTGTTTTTCGTTATCGTCGAATAATCATAATGGCCGCCATAGCGACCCAAAGTTTACATAGAGTTATATAGGAAAACGTTAAAAATGACATCTTCTCTGAAACCGCTTGAAGGATTTTGATGAAACTTAATCACAATGATCTTTGGGTTAGTCCCCCTCAGATTTGTGTTTTTAGGGCCTAAAGTCATCCATGATGGCCACCATGGCTAAACTTTTGTCAAATTTAAGGACATTTATCAAACGACATATTACCACTTACCGGTATTCCATTCTAGTTAAATATCATATACATGTTCCTGTTGTTGGCCTCTATCAAGTTTGTGTTTTTTCGTTGTCAAATATTCAACCCAAAGTTTACAGGAGAGTTATATTTAGGAAACATGTTTCTTGGGTTGGCCTCTATCATGTTTATGTTTTTGAATCACTTCATACCGATAGAGCGTCTACAGGCCCACTTGGGCCTCTTGTTTCAAATTTACTATGGTAATGAATTTCAAAAATAGTATCTAGTAGATAATCGAATTTATGAAGGCTCAAGATCATGATTCATACTAATTAAAAAAAAAATCTGAACACATTTCTTCCACTCGAGGATAATACATCATTCGGCTGGGGATATCAATTTATCAAATTTGCTTGTTTGATCTTCAGCAATTTTGCACAGATTGTTAATACCAATGAAAGCTTAGACAATTTAAAAATCATTTAAATTGGTGCAGTAATACCAGAGTTATGGCCCTTGTTTTTCTGAAAAATGCCATTTTATGCCTTGTGAACTCTCAATCACCTTCATTTATTATTTGATATTTACCAAACTTGCATAGATTGTTAATATACTGAAAGGAAAAAGAAACGCAGGGTGCGTATTTACGCTATATATTGTATGTTTAATATGCTACTGCTAATCGAATGGTACAGGGCGACATTAGGCCTGTCCTTTAAACAGCACTGAACACACCAATGGTTACCCCTTTAAAGTTTCATTATCGTCAGAATGCGCATTTGGCTCAAGCAGGTGAGCAAACTTAGGCTTTAAATGTTGCAATCACTTAACATTAAATACAGTACTGACCTGGCTCAATTTTTCAAAGAGGAACTTCAGCATTTATGAACTTCTTGTTATAACGTGTACTGTGATTAAAACGTCACAACATCACAGTTGTGTCCTTTCTCTAACTAACTGCACTTTTTTTTTTACAAAACATCTTGGGATTTCCTTGGAATATATATGGAATTAAGTGTGCAGTATATGCAATATATAGCGGAGATACGCACCCTGCGTTTCTTTTTCCTTTCAGTATATCAATAAAAGTAACACCGGAGTTATGGCCCTTGTATTTTCCCTGAAAAATGCCATTTTCTTCCTTGTGAACCAAGTTGGGTCAGTATCACCAGTTTTGGCCCTTGTTTTTTTTCTGAAAAATGCCATTTTCTGCCTTGTAAACGCTCTAGCACCTTCATTTATTATTTGATCTTAACCAAACTTTCACTGATTGTTATTATCAATGAAAACTCAGACAAGCTCGAAAATTAGCCAAATTGAAGGAGTAACAGCAGAGTTATGGCCCTTGATTTGCTGAAAATGCCATATTCTGTCTTTTGAAAACTCTAGCACCTTCATTTATTATTTGATCTTACCAAACTTGCACAGAATTGTTAATATCAATGAAAGCTCGGTAAAGTTTGAAAACCAGCCAAATGGGATTAGTAACAGCAGAGTTATGACCCTTGTTTTTCTGAAAAAAGCTATAATCTGCCTCAACACTCTGGCACCTTCATTTATTATTTGATCTTTACCAAACTTACATAGATTGTTAATATCAATGTAAGCTCAGACAAGTTTGAAAACCAGCCAAATCGTACTAGTAACACCAGAGTTACAGCCCTCTTTTTAGTTATAAATGCTGTATTTTGCCTCATTAAGACGATTGGGCTTTCATTTGGCCAGATTTTAATGAAACTTTGCAGGGATGATCAGTACCAAGTCTAGTTATGTATATGTCACTGTGTTCCAGCTGAATGATTTTTGCAGGATTATGGCCCTTTAAACACACTTTGTCCTGAACCCCTGGTCGTATTTCAGCGAAACTTTGCAGGGATGATCAGTACCAGGCCTAGTGGTGCAATGTCTTCACTATGTTCCACTTAAATGATTTTTGGCTGAGTTATGGCCGAGTTATGGCCCTTTAAAGGTTTTACTACACAGACTTTATCTGGACAATTTCACTTGAACCCTTGGCTTGATTTTAACGAAACTTTGCAGGGATGATCAGTACCAAGCCTAGTTATGCATGTTATCGCTGTATTTCGGTTGAAAGATTTTGGCTGAGTTATGGCCCTTTAAAGGTTTTAATACACAAATTGTGTACAGGCCTAGTTGTTCATCGTCGTGTTCTGGTTGAATGATTTTTGCCGAGTTATAGCCCTTTAAAAGTTTTGATACACAAACTTTATCCAGACTAGTCTCTTCTCAACTCCTGGCTGAATTTGAACAGTTGTGCCTATCATCGCTGTGTTCTGGTTGAATGAGTTATGGCCTAATATACACAAACTTTATCCAGACAATCTTTCTGAACCCTGGCTGGATTTTAGTGAACTGGGCAGGAAATGATCAGTACCAAGCTAGTTGCGCATGTTGTTGTCATGTTCCCCATCCTCTACTGGCTATTAATTATAGCCAGTAGAGCGCTACAGGGCCCTCTATTTACATTTTTCGCTGGTTGTTTTCATTGGGGGCATCCGTGTCCCATGGACACATTTCTATTGTCTAGACAGTTATGTACATTAATAAATTCAGATTGCAGATACCCTTAATGATTTTTATAAACTATTAGTATTGTAAGCTAAATGACAGGGATTTGAACAAAGGACATATAACTCGAATAACCTGATAATAATAATCTATTTTTATACTTTCACATAATCACAATGAATGGAAACAAACAGAAACCACAAATACTTTCTATATACAATTAAATCCATTTAATCTTGGTATCAAAGTGAGATAAAACCGAGACAAATATCATCCGCAACATTTTCCCAATCTCGTAAATACCGCTCAGCAGACTCAGTATAATGCAATATTGGTGTGTATTTGGAGTTAATTTCCTTTCCGTTTTGCAGTATCTCCTTAACCCTTTCGCTGCCACAGTCAAAAAACATCGACTTTTATGACCAATGTAAACCAGATAAACCTACCTAAATATAATGTGCAGGCTGATTAGAGTTTACACAGTTCGTCACTCAGTATGTTTTCCATACCACTTGACATATAAACTAACACTGTGAAGGTTTGAATTCAAAATTTAGCAGACGGACATTTGAAATTTGGCAGGTAAAGGGTTGTGAGCTAAAAACACATAATACAATTATAATCACAGCTATTCTCGGTTAAACAATTTATTAAAAGACAATGTATATGAAATGTGTACGTATAAACTCCAAAAGTATACAATCTATGGATAACGAAAAAACACGTAGCATGATTGAACTTACAAAGACATGCATTCCCTTCAAAACGGAGGCAAAAGATAAAGTACATTAACAATGATTGTGTTGGCACAGAATGACGATATGTTGCAATTACAGCAATTGTGTAAGGATAGGATGCGTGTACCTTGTCTCAGCCCTAGGAATGGGACAAATTGATCACAGCCCAGACTAACATAAGGGGTAATAACCTTGTTAGACAGGTTAGTAAATGCATCCTTCACAAGACCAGATTTGGTATTCTACTATCCTTAACTATAAAACTAGATGATCTTGTCTGTATCCAACACAAAGTATTCGCAAGTTGAATACTGATATTGCATAAAGAAAGTATAAAACAACACTAGACATCTGACATCTATTTCATTTAAAGGAACACACGGCAATCTAACACATTTTCACACACCATCTGAAAAATGCATACATACCTAGAAATTTATGTTGTGAAAATATTTTGGCTTTTTTGTATTTCATGCTTTTATTGAGAAAGCATGAAATGTTTTTTGTTTTTTTATATCAATTAACGGTTAAACAAATATAAGAAGATTCTTGACATGAGTTATGTTCCTTTCCTGAAATTTTAGAAAATATAGACAAAAGGCAATATAGCGGGTTTTTTGCCTTTCAATATGTTAGTAAGGACAGACAATTCATTGTTATTTATAAAAAAATGTTTATGAAAATATATCAGAATTGCAGCGTGTCCCTTCCAAACAATAAATTTAAAGAAACATTCTTAAATAGGATAACTATACTACAGTTGTTCTGGATTATAAATATAACTACAAGTCAACTGAAATATGTGAACAAAAACATGACACAAAGAAGATAAGGCTATGTTTATCAGAGCAAATCTCAATGTTGTCATGGTACATTCACAGTCTATCTATGCAGCAGCAAAATCAAATACACTTTAAAAGAACTGCATATATAAAAGATGGATAACAAGTTGTTAATTATTTAAGGTTTTAGTAGATAAAGATGTAACAGTAATAAACTGAAAATGCAGGTAAAGCTATTCAGGCATATTAGAGTTCTATATTTATCAATTTTATATGCCATCTCAATAGCAAGAAGGTGAATTTATTTTTGTACTGTTACCTATTATTCAAACAAAGTATTAAAACCAAAAGCCGTGTATTCTCTTGCTTTACATTTCTTAACAGTGAATATTTGCTTATTCATATCATTATATCTCACTTAGATGAAATTCAATTAGACAATGAACAATGAAGTACTACAGTTTGATATATACAATACGCATATTTGTCGTGTGCACATATTGGAATATTGCATTAATGCATGTCCACACAAACATGACTGTATGTGTAACTAACTCGTTGACATGTTCTGATCTGTGATCCAATGACTGGCCATGCCTTCCACATATCATTTAATGATTTGACTAGAATTGTTCACGTAGTCAACTTGATTCATAGAAAATGTGTAGGGTTTATCCACCAGCAGGGCCTAGTTGTTCAAAGATAAGTTACCCGAGTGTTTAGTCAAAATTTCAAATCTCTCTGAATTTCTGGTAAATGAATATTTCTACCAGAAATTGAGCATGTGAAACCATTATATTAAGAAGAAATGCAAATTAAAAACTTTTAGTAGTAAAAAACATATTTTTTAATGAGAAAATGTACTTTGAAAGTTTACTCTAACCAAGGATTAAGCTAACCGATCTTTGAACAACTGGGCCCTTCAGACCTTCAAATATGAAACAATTGAAGGAAAAGCATACTCCTTTTAATATTAAGCTGTTGTTTTTTTTTTATCTATTTTTTATATACAAAACATATTTTTGTCATATATTGTAGAATTTTTATGCTTTACATTTAACACCATACAACTATAATGTAGTAAAACTGGAATGGTTTTGACATTATTTAAGCTCGATTCACTATTCCTAAATACTGCTGGGAAAAAAAAAGCCATCAACATGATCAAATCAATATTTATACATAAAACATGTTATCCGAATTATATTTATACTTTACACTTTCAGTCTGTTTGCCAAGATAATATCAGCTGTGTGTCAATTTCTCATTGCTGTTAAGTATAAATACATGATACTATACTATATATGTACAACAACTTGAATATGACTTAAATGTGATGTATTTACGCCATTAAATGTCTCCTGCGCTATATACCATATTTGCCCCAAAAACTGCCTCAAAAAAGACAAGCTCTCATAAGGACACGAGGTTCATACCGACCGTTCCCCATAAAAGGCAATATAAATGATATGCCATTGTGATAACCTGATCAAGTTTTTACATGGACATATCTGTTAAGATGATGTTTAAAACAATGACCACATTAGAACACAGTGCTTGGACCACTATTGAAGGAGATATCCTAACTAATTCCACATGCACATTTGCGGTGGTAAAGGACTTTTTTGTCTGGTATTATCCAGTGTGCAGTTTAGGTAAGTTCAGATTTTTCTCAGTTTTCTTTCAATGACCGCAATAATGAAGGGGTTGCTTAATGGGGCAAAAATGGTATATATAATACACAAAGTCTCTGCATCAACACTGACTGCATCGAGACTGATACTGAAATCCGATATTTTTTATCAGTCAGTTTTGTTATATTGTGGCTTGTAATATTGTGGACATTTCTATCTATAAATAAGTCTCATCAACGTAACGATGGTTCAACCAATTCTAAATTGATCTTGTAGAATACATAGGGGTAGTAGTCCATTGTGCTCATGCCACTCAACCCGGGAATTTCCATTTGTCCAGCCTGAATAAAAGAAAAACAATATTCAATTCTAATTATAAACAAATGGCATTTTCTTTGTAATAATATATAACTCTAAACAGCAGCGTAATTCTTACCCACCAACCAGAAAATATGACGTTATCAAACTATTGGTGCAAGCAGTCTAATTACAGAGACCCACAAGGGACAAAGGAAGTATCAAAACAGAAGAAAAATCACTGCAGAAACTGAATTTTTCATTATAGTCTCAGAACTGACACAGTCTATTAATAGAGGTTCTTACATGAGATCCCGTTTAATATTGAATTTATTAAACAAGCTGGAATTATATGATGCGAGGCTGTGCCTATATTTAACGTTTTACGATGACGTCGTATGTTTGTATGAAGACGTCATATGTTGACTCGGTCTTCTACGTACGACATTGAACAACAGAACTACCTCGTCGATTTCTGTATGATAAATGTAAAGGAAATCGACGAGAAAATGCTCTGAGCTGAACATAACAGACCGAATGATAATTCGGCCATCATTTGCATATTTATTTCACTAGTGTAATATGATCAACATATCTCGGCTTTATAACTCTCCCACACCGCATGTTACGTGTTATTAAAATGAAGCTACGTACATCCATGCCGGTCATTGCAGTGTTGTCAAGGTGATCGTACAGTCTGTTCAGCTCCTCCCTCAGTCGTCGCTGCATCTTCTTGTGCGGCAGAAGCAACATCACTTGGAAGTTAACCGGTAAACCATACCTAATACAGGCAAAACAAAACGTGCAGTCACATACCAGTCAGTGGACAATAAGTTCATAAACTGAACAAAACCTAATCATATGTAACGGTTTTCGATATGAAACTAAAAAAAAATTCAACTGCATTTTATTTGATATCTGGCAGTGAAATGTTTTTGCTGTAATTGCTCTGTTCACCAAACATATGGTAGACTATCATATCCATAATGAGCTTTACTGTCTTTTCAACATTGGGTTACAAGATGTATAGCATGTACATTTAGCCGGGTACAGGTAAATGGTAAAAAATCGTTCCTCCACCGGGACTCGAACCCAGGGTCTCTGGTTGACCATACCAGGGCTATAACCACTGGAACTATCAAGGACATACGGTTAGGAATTGATTATTCACCATTTACCTGTACCCAGTTACATACACCCCCACCAGACTGAAATTCGTCCCTGAATTTCTTATTATACAGGAGAACCACTGCTGGTGTTTCTCAGGATGATCCCAGACAAGCCCCTAAATATAACAGGTGGTGAAAAAATCGTTCCTCAACCGGGACTGGAACCCAGGGTCTGTGTTTTACCTTACCAGGGCTCTAACCACTGAGCTATCGAGGACATACGGTTAGGAATCGATTATTCACCGTGTTACGTACATATATAATTATGTCAGTGTATCAAATGTGTAAATATATCAATCATAATCAATATTAAGCATAAATGTATCAAGAACTTACCTTAAAACACTTTCCACAAATACTCTGAGGGCTTTTGTGTGTATCCATGCTGTGAAACACTCTCCGAAGTTCACTTTCAACCATTTGACCAGTGGACCCTGCATTAATAACGCATTATAGATGGGTATCAAGCTGCTGTCAATACTGATTAGACTATACTTGTTTTTTAATCTTTCTATTTAGGACACTGACTTTCTTAAGGTGTCCTCAGTCCCGTGTATAGGAGTCAATCCTCCAAGCACTTTAAAGAACCATAAGAATATATAGTAAGGGTGTTTTTCATGGATTTTTATGTATCCTACCTCTTTGAACTTTCTCTAGGGTGGCTCTAAATAACTCTTTGTGGTTTGAAGTAGAATACTGCTTAAGCCAGTGCTAGGGGGCATAAGAAGTGTTGCAAATTATATTACCTCTCATAAACAGACTCAATGAAACCGCGTCTGCTGCTTTTCTCTCTTGTTTGGTGCTTCCAAGAGATCCCATTTTCAGTATTTATTAAAATCAGTTGAAGAGACATAGCCATAGACTGTTTAAAGAAACAAGTCCGAATGTACGCACAAGCAATCCCTATGAAAAGCTTTTCGTAAGCAGGCTCAACAAAAACTATTAAGAAACAAATCTAGCTGAAGAATGATAAAACTTAGTCTGGGCATACTTACAAATTGTTTCTTACGATCGGCATCCAACTTTTTAATTTGATTTTTACCAGCCTCGAGCTCTTCCGAGTTGTATGTAAATTCTCGAACCACAAACCTGCAGAAGAAACAGTGTACTCATGAAGCATGGTAAGGACTTCTAGCCTATTTATATTTACTCCGGACACTTTTGATTTTTTAAAAAGTTGTATGAATTTTTGTCTAAATGTATTTTAAACTGTATTTTAAATATTTCAAAATATATGTTTGGCACACTATTTCTTTATCGGATAAATAACAATGTAATGATGAATAACAAACAAATGAATAAATAACTAAATCCAGGCACTAGTTTCTATGTTGAATAAATACCTGAAGATTGCCATGTTTCCGGTATATATTATACAATTATGGACTTTTCAGCTGTTATACATGATGTGATATGCACCAAAAAAATCATTATTGACCCGAGGCGATAGCCGAGGTCAATAATGATTTTTTGGTACATATCAACATCATGTATAACAGCTGAAAAGTCCATAACTGTTTTATTATATAACCCTCAATTTACAATTATATAAAACAGGTCAATATCAAAAAAACAATTATATAAAACAGGTCAATATCAAAAAAACAGGTCAATATCAAAAAAACAGGTCAATATCGCTAGATATTTTTTCTAAAAAATTACTTTTTAGCCAATGAAAACGCGTCTATTTATAGGTTATATAATAAATGAGTCTGTAGCTTTATAATAGATGTTAAAGGGACACATGGCAATCTTGAAGTTGTTATCAAACATTAAAGCATCTCAATTTATTAATTTATCCAGTATCATTTTGGTTTTAAAAATGCTTTCATATAATTAAATAACAATTTGAGATTTTAATTTCCTTTGTTTTTCTACAATTTTGTGAAATATATTATTGGTGCAATATAATCAATAATAACTTGCTTAGAACTATTCTTATAATTAATATTAATGATGAACAAATGTAATTTATGTGAAAAACTAACGGGGTGCCGCCAGTTTTAATAATACCATTGTGATTGTTGTGTCCCTTTAAACACCACAACATAGTGCAATCCCTTTATTTTAGAAATATAGCCTGGATCATTGGAAATACTACAACTTGGGCATGTTAAAGTCTCTCCCACCAACAACAGGCAAATCTTATAACAAAGGTAAACCATTTTTAAGCCTACTAACTATAACTTAAGGTATGTATATAACTTAACATATATTGCAAATCTAAACTCGACAACTATAACCGCCTTAACCGGCCAGGAAAAACATCTCCCTATCGTGTTTCGAATTATGAGTTACCAACTCTTTATTTCATTTTTTGCATACTCAAATGTATTTTACGTATGCGTTACTAAATATAGACTGTTAAACGGCACACACGCATAATTTTATGACCTCTACACATGGAAATATTTTCGAAGAACGGTTTTGTGTTGTAAAATTTACCTGTTGTTGGCGGGAGAGTGACTTTAAACAGTAACCTTTTGCCATGGAAACTGAACAGTCACTCATTTTAGCCATTTAATTTTCAATTTATAGCAAGTTTAATTGGAATAATAACTGTTGAATGTGCTCTTGATTCGATGGAAACTCACGTTAATATATGTTAATTATTAATGTGTATTGTTAACACCAGTTTCCATCAAGTCAACAGCACATGCCACCCTCTACTGTGCCCCTTGGATTTTTTCTCTTGGTTATGTCTCTGTGAAACTATTCTCCTTACTTGTTTTCTCTGCATTTCTGTCTAAACTCGTCTTCCCCTCGCCGAAACAGTGTGACTGTACATAGACAGTTTTCATCATCCTCAAAGATAATACTGAAATAAAGACAGACATAACACTAAAACATAGACAGATATCAAACTGAACTTACATCAGTAACACACCACTGCAAGCAAGCTCATCATCCTTTGCCTATGCAACCTATTTCAAGTAATATTCAGCCATACAATTTGACTGTTTGTTTGAATGGTGTTTGACATCATTTTAGCACACGTTAGACCATATATGAGTCGATTACTTGGGGTAGAGATAGACCACCCCATTTTTCCTGGGTAGAACCAGTAACGTATACCTCCTACCATCCGTAAGAATCGACACTTCCTCACATGACAAATCGAGCTCCCAGTGGGATTCGAACCCGCAGCAGTGAGAGGTGAAAAAGTTTTAGATGCAGTACTATCCTGACCACGGAGAAATTATCTAACCTATCGTACAATATACACACAAACTTTACCTTGAGGATCTCGGTACAACCATCTCGGTCAGTTTTTCATACTTGGCCACCCAATCATGATGGAATGATCTGAAATACAAACAAATCCAATATGTTACATTTACATACCAGAACATATATATCATAAATCAAGGTACTAAAGTCGTTTTTCTCCAGATGGCCACGTGCCCTTTCAAAACATTCATTAGATATAATTATGTACAGCTCTTTCTAGAATTTCACACCGATGAGACTTAAAACCAAGACTGCTCGCTAAAATACCCCCAGTGCAATAAATAGAGGATATTTGTTTGTTTTCAATTTATTTATTAGGATTTATTTTCATCGAGAAGTGAGAAAACATATTTTCACGAGTGCTTTTGTGAGTTTCCTCACTTCGAGATAAAAATAAATCCTATGTTCACGACATTCCAACAAATATTCTATTTATTATATCCTCACAACCTTGAAACTTATGCAGAAAAAACATAATGCGCCAAAACAATGATGTCTATAACGTCAACAGCGGCATTATATCATTTTCAGTATTTCACACGTGTAATATAAACAATGAAAATATAAGGTTTTATTTTAATCATGAAATCCACTATTTCACTGTAAAGTATATAATAAAGAAGGATAATAAACGCTTAAACGCATGCTCCTTCTAGTGAGTTCTGGATCACCCTGTTATTAATATTGAATATATTCCTCTGGATGATGAACTCCATTTTTCCTAGGTAGAACAGTACTGTATACCTCCCGTCATCCATAAGAATTTTCACTTGATAAGTCGAGCTCCCTGTGGGATTCGAACCCGCAGCAGTGAGATGCAGGACAGACAAAATGGTCGGGATTTAGACTTACTTTTGAACAACAACAAGCAGGGTGATGAGATACTCGGAGTCGAGTACAAAATGTTCCTTCTTCACGATGTCTCCCAGGTAACGTGTGATCAGGTTACCACTGCAAACAAAATTAAAAATTTGTTTTTGTTTACCATAAAAGGAATATTACCATATTTGTTCTGATTACTGCTGGACTTTCTTT
Source organism: Cyrtodaria siliqua (assembly GCA_037043455.1). Lineage (NCBI taxonomy): Eukaryota > Metazoa > Mollusca > Bivalvia > Adapedonta > Hiatellidae > Cyrtodaria > Cyrtodaria siliqua. The sequence goes on from JAWPHD010000244.1 coordinate 498,023, forward strand.
AATCCACAATTTTTATGGAAACATACCTCCTCACCTCAGACGACCACTGTTTTTGAGACGACTTCATCTACGTTTTATTTTTTATGACAAATGTTTCTTAATTTCCAGTTATCAGATTTAACCATTTTTCAACACATCCATATTTTAGTTCTCGGAGTGGTTAAATGTATAGGCAGAATTATGTCGCGATATTCCAAAGTGTTAGATTATAACAGACAATAGCTACTATTTAAATAGCTTATAATATTATATAGTTTATGAGAAATAAGTTGAATATGTATTAAAGCAAATAAATTCTTTATTCGATGAACTAAATTACTGTATTTCTCACGTTGCTTTTCGCTCAAGATTCTGCAGGTTGCCTTTCAAGTTGTTGTAAGCTGTTGCCTTCGTTCGCAAATCTCCTTCAATCTGAGAACATTGCTGGAAAAAGAAAATGTTCAGAAATAACAATATTTGCTGCTAAAGTCATACTTACTCAGATAATACTTTTTTTTTAAGAATTAAGACTGCATTTCTGCTGAAACTATCAATAAGAACAATGCTTAGAAAAAATCTATTTTTTGTATGTCCCAATATTTAAATAATACGCACATGCAGTAGAAAAATGAATCATCAATTATTAATACTTCACGATTGTCTTATGTCCCTTTAAACTCTATCCTGCCACCAACAAGCAAATTTTACAACAGATGTACACCGATTTTAAACATACTGATGACTATGTATATATTTATCTTACATATTTTGAGAATTCAAACACTATAGACACAATATAAACGTCTGTAACCAGCCAGACCAAACCCCAAAACTGGAGCGTCAAATTAAGAGTAACCATCTCATAATTCATTTTACGCATATTCATTCACAAATATTTTAAGAAACTGTGAATAAACTTATACTTTTAATCAACAAATATACATTATTATATGACCTGAACACCTGGACAAGGTTTTGATACATGGTTTTGTAATTTTCCAATTATTTGCCGGGTTAGTTTCTATAAAGAGTTAAACACAAAGTTTGTTGCATAGCTTACACATATTCCTTTATAATTTGGAAATATACATGGCCGAGTAAATCCTGATCAAACACAGAATATTTCTATAAATTAAAATGAGGAGACTGCTGCATATATATACTTACCCATTCTCAAATTGCTAAGTCCCACCAACAACAGCCAAATTTTATAACATATGTAAGCTGTTTCTTACCGACGAAGAGGTATATGTATTATATAATTTACTTGTTTTGAGAATCCAAACAAGACACAACATAATGACTTTAGCCAGCCTGGCTAAACCCCACAACTGGAGCGTTGAAGTAAGAGTTACCAACTCATAATTCATTTGATACATATTCAATCATGGGTATTTTAAAAACACGCTGATAAACCTATATTTTTAACCGGCACATATACAGTATTATATGACCTGACCACTTGGCTGGAATTTTGATAAGTGTAACTTTGCCGTTATTTGGAGAGTTAGTTTCTTTAAACAAATTGCGACAAAGGAGCAATATCTTGTAATTAACATAATTTTCATAAAATATGCTGGATAGTCTTACCTTTCCTATGATATCTGTGATGTTTTTCAGGGACTGCTTTATTGGATATTTGGCTAAATCCCACTGAAATCTGGTTAGGTATGTGTTCAAATCAACTGAAAAGGGAAACAAATGATTAATAATATATAGCATTGAATACTGAATAGAACATTAGGATTCTACTGAGATTAATGTTTGGTGTTTAACATCATTTTCCAGCACATTTTAGGCTATGTATGACGGCTGATTTTATTTTTTTTGTGGTGGTGGCAGATCACCCATTTATTCCTGTGTAGAACCAGTTCTGTATACCTCCAGGCTCCCGCCATCCGTAAGAATCGACACTTTCTCACAAGTTGAGCTCCCAGTGGGATTCAAACCTGCAGCGGCGAGAGACAAGATTAACAACGTCATTAACCCCTCGACCATGGAATGGAGGCACTCTACTAAAATGTTTAACACAGACAACTTGACGAGCACAAGATCTGGATACTTTCAGAGACTTTTTTTTTTTGAAAAGTTTAAATTGTAAAATATAGTTTTTGGTAAATTAATCTCATTTAGAGGCAGTTGTTTTTTAAGGTTTTAATTTCATTCACAATGATAAAAAATAAAACAAATAAAACAATAGATCTAAATATTTTTGTTTTTGTTTCTAAATTTTATTGAGAATTATTTGCCTTCCTTAATATATGGAGTTATGAAATTAAATGATTTTTTCAATTCTTTCCAAATCAATTATTGAACTACATGTACTACGATTAACTGATTTTTTATTTTCTTCTTAAGTGTCAGGTTTTTGCACTAAATTTAATACCCATTTGGTTATCAATATGATATTGTTCAATAATAAATTTTCAAGACTGTAGGGATAGTAAACAGTGACTTAGAAACTGATCTAAAATGTATACATTACATTTCCGACACATCCCCATGCCATCATGACACATACGTCAAGCTTATCCTTTATGAAGAAATTTGACAAAACAGCACTGCTTCAACAAGCCTCTTACTCAGTTATAACACCAGGGGCCCGTTTTGCTAAACATATTTTGATCATTTTGGCCGTTAGTCAAAATTAACTTTCTTCAACCATTCAATGTAAAGCATTTATATTAACAAAACAAAATGTGTTGACTAGCACACAGTTCAGAAGCATACATAACTATATTTATATTTTGATTTTAATGTAATTGTTAAGAAAAGCAAAGATTTTAAGATTGTGACGAGATCAAAATTGTCATAAGTTGTTTAATAAGGCAGGCCCCTGGGTCTTCCATAGGGGTTTTAACTCACAACGCGCTACATATATATAATGGACTGTTCTTTCTTTGAATTAAGACCATTCCATTTATGTGACAAAGGGGTGTTTTGGGGGAATTGACTGATCAGCAGCCAGACATTGTAAACCCTGATCAGCCTGCTCGCAGTCTGATCTGGGTTTACAATGGACGCATAGGCTATTAAAGTCGTGCTTAGCGGGTTAAGGGTTAACAGCATATTTCCCCTATCCCTTAATTCTAAAATCTAATTTCCGCCTACTCCATAATGTACTCCCTATCCTTTGATGATAGATCTATCTGCTCTTTCCCTTAAAAACACCAATAAAACGGCAAAATGCATGACACCTATGTAGACAGGTCTATAAATAGCTCCTTGTAGGCTATACCTCTTAAAAATCATTTCATTTACAGTTAAAATATACTTCAAATTGCATCTAAACAAATCCTGATCCCTAAAAATATTGGTCACACGAAAGGTAACTCCCTCCCACACCCACCCCATGATATTAAATTTTAATTTATGTAGATGTAAAAGCTGACATATAAAATACTTGTTCACTAAAACAAATGTAAACCATACATCGATACTTATGTTGTCAGTTTTATGGGGAATCAAGAGTGTACCTCCGTTAGCTAGTAGATTTTCCTGCAGCTTATCTCTCTGGTCATCCAGGACTTCCCCAAGGTACGTGGCAACCTTCTTGGTTACACTGTAAATAGAAAAAAACATGCTTGATTTAAAGATTTCAACTTTTTTTTAACACATTACATGTATTAAAATAATCGAAAGATTTTCCCAGACACAGAGGTAGCCTAAGAGGGTCAGGACTTAGGCATCAGGGATCAGCCTTTCACCATTATCAAATTGATTTCTTAGGTTCCCAGTGTTCCATGGCCATGTCTTAAAACCACAACTTATGGGTCCAACTTATGGGTCACAGGGCAAGCAGGCTCCCAATGTACCATGGCCATGTCTAAAACCCACAATTTATGGGTCATAGGGCAAGCAGTTTCCCAGTGTTTCATTGTCATGTCTAAAACCCACAACCTATGGGTCACAGGGCAAGCAGGTTCCCAGTGTTCCATGGCCATGTCTAAAACCCACAACTTACGGGCCACAGGGCAAGCAGGTTCCCAGTGTTCCATGGCCATGTCTAAAACCCACAACTTACGGGCCACAGGGCAAGAGGTTCCCAGTGTTCCATGGCCATGTCTAAAACCCACAACCTATGGGTTACAAGTCCAGCAGGTTTCCAATGTTGCATGACCACAACCTATGGGTTACAAGTCCAGCAGGTTCCCAATGTTCTAGACCATGTCTAAAACCCACAACCTATGGGTTGTGGGTTTTAGTCCAGTTACCAATACACCCGCAGAAGAAGGGCAAAATAAATGCTGATTACCCCTCACAGTACGTGTCCAGTTTCCCAAGGTCATCTGACAATCCCACAAGGGTATCCAGTGTTCCAACCTGTAAGAAAAAGATTTGACAGAATTATCATAAAGTATGCATTAATAAAACTATCATTCTAGTCAATACTTACCAGCAGGTTTACACTTTCAGAGTTGTGCAATACAAATTTGAAGCAACTCAAAAAATAGACATGATGAAAAATATAGATAACGTATATTAAAGGATTTAAATCAAATTATTGTTAACCCTACTGTTTAAACCAAACTAATGGCCTCAGAATTTCAAAAACAGGCTAAATTTATTCATGATGATTTACTACCTGTATTCTTCAACCGTCACTTAAATTAATCACGAAGAGCCTGATCTATAAACAGAACATATGAAATCAATATGCTCCCTCCCTTTCAGCTTCTTAATGGTGAAGATTTCTCTTCATAACCTCTATCCTATGTACATGTACTAAGGAAGTAACCCTTGCACTTGATAATCTACCAAAAAGAGATTAAGTATAGGATAAAGGCTATAAAGACAAATCTTCACCATTAAGAAACCGAAAGGGAGGGAGCGTAGCGACTGACTGCAGTTTCTTAATGGTGAAGATTTCTCTTCATAGACTCTATCCGGCTTAGTGTTTATAATAGGTTTTATCGATAGTCTCGATATAGGTCACACTCTAAACCATGAAGAGCGCTGGTAGTAAAATCTTCAAGAATAAATGGTGCAAGTATTTGAAAATCTGAGCCATCTGATTGGTTTAGAAAGTAGAGTAAACACTAATATTCTTTTGGGAATATTTGAAAAGACACATTTCCTAGAAGGTCAGTTTGCAACAACAATAATAACCTCTATTAAGAGTCTCAGACCACAAAACGCATCAGTAGATTATATAGAGGTGTTAAATTTTATTTCTGAATTAATTTATATAAGTGCATATTTTTGAATTGAAGGATATTATTTAAATATTGTAAACACCGACTGTTTCAAAACTCCTAAACATGGTGTATAGTGTTCAATTTGTCTGACGAGTAGAAAACAAAGGTCACACATTTGTATACCAGTTGTGTCCAACTGTTTTACCATTCCTAGGAAATCATCCCGACATCACGTTATTCCAGCAAAACATCAGGCCACACTGAGCTAGAGTTACAAGTGACGTGATTTTGCTAGAATAACGCGACGTTGGGATGATTGACTAGGAAAGGTAAAATGGTTGGACATACCCGTTCAGACTGCCCGGTACAATCGGATGCTTGATAAAACACTCACAACACTGTTTGAGAGTACTTCACGGTATAATCACGTATGATGTCATAATCTTATCCATCTTAGCTTTGAGTTTGTTATTATTATACAAAGTGTAACAAATTTTTGATTTGTCAAATAATGCATACGTCATCAAAACCTGTTTTGGCACCATTTACAAACATTTCATATAGGAGCATCCTGTTAACTGCACCAGCAAATCTGCGATATTACTCGATCGTGTTGGTGTATTTCTTTGAAATTTGTGTCCATCTGAACAATTAAGTTGTGCAGTTGATGATTAAAATACAAAAATGTATATTCGTTTATTGTTGGGTTCATTTATTTGACAAAAAGAAAGTGTCCGACTGTACCATATCCCTTGTAAAATAGTGGATGGTACAATCGGACAGCTTAATACGCTCAAATTTCAAATGGAACATGTGCGGATTGAGGCTAAGGCGTTACACTAGAGGTATCACTCTTATTTCCAAAACAATCAACATTAATTTAATTTTATAAATTATTATAAATCTAATAAATCTGAGTCAATCAATTTGAAACCATTGCCACACTTCCAACCCCAGGAAAATGGAGGCAAATGATTGGTTGGGGCATCTTTTTCTATGTTTTAAATAGTAGTTGTGTATAGCTCCATACCGTCTTTTACCTTGTATAGCGATTTTTTTAAAAACCCTTTTACGGTTTTTGAACTTTCGAAGATGTCCAAATGTAACATCAGAGGTGTCCGAATGTACCGATAAGAGTCCGACTGTAGCAGAGATGTGATGACAAAAGCATACAAATGGTTTAATAAGTGTTAAATGGAATTATTATGTTTTCATTTGAAAACGATCCGCATATGGCCCTTCATTACGCAATTATTTCATAAAGCTTCCAGCGCACAGATTATGTGTCAAAACAAATGCCTGAATATGAAGGTGTCTGAACGTACTGGGTTTGACCCTACTTAGATGTGTAACTTTTGTTTTCTACCAGTGCGACATTAATTGAACACTATACTATGAAATCCTATTCGTGCCATATTAGAAACTCGAGTTTTCGTGCAAGCTATATGATGTAAGCAATGACTTAATTGTTTGTCGCGTGACTACTAGTGTATTGAAACGCAGAACTTTGCATACTGGGGCGCCCAATGGAACAGTTTGTGATTACCTTGACCTCCAAGATAATATATAGTGCCCCAACAATAGCGTAAACAATGGGGTTATTGTTGTTAGAATCGAAATAATAAATACGTACCTGTATTTTATCGGTGAATAAAATATAGTTAGTCGTTCGGATGCGAGTAATTAAAACACTCTTGCTAATGCACTCGTGATTTAATTACTACGCATCCAAACTCCTAACTGTATTTTATTCACCGATAAAACACAGGTACATATTTATTATTATTATTTCTTAGTTAATATCCTTTAATTTCAAAATATGCTGCACTTATCATTATAAATGACTTTAGCAATAATATTTAACACCTATAATTTTATTATCTACTGGTGCATTTTCATTGACTGTCAGTATATATGCAAAATGCATAAGTAAGTATAACCTACCTTCAAGTCTGGAAGTTTGAACACATAGTTTGTTGACAGATTGTTATCTTGATTAGTGACTTTATTCATCTTGTCAAACGTCTGCTGGCATGTCTTGTCCCCAGGGGCGGATATCAACCAAAACTCGGCCATGGCAATGCCTTAATATATGCTCTCAACCTGAAAATAAAAAAAATAATAACCATTAGGCCAAAAAAATAAATGTGTTTCCGGTTGCCCGACCAACCCTATTTTTGAGGGGTCAGACTAAAACTGTTTAATACAAAATAAAACAAGAAATATCACTGTAAGTGATAAATGCCCCCGAAGTGTCCTTTGACCTCTATGTATGACCTTGACCTTGGAGCCATGGACCTGGATTTGTGCACGACACCTCATTTGGTTGTGGTGAGCACTTGCGCCAAGTTATTTGAAAATCTGTCCTGGCATGCAAAAGTTATTGACCGGACACGATTTGACCTTTGACCTCTAAATGTAACCTTGACCTTGGGGCCACAGACCTGGATTTTGTGCGAGACACATCGTCTTGTTGTGAAAATCCGTCCATGAATGCCAGAGTTATTGACAGGACACAATTTGACTTTTGACCTCTAAGTGTGACCTTGACGACCTGGGTTTTGCACGCGACACATCGTCTTGTTATGGTGATCACTTGTGCCAAGTTATTTAAAAATCCCTGCAGGGGTTGTGACGTTAAGGTCCGGACACAAAACTGCGTACCTGTTTTTGACCTATGAACTGCAAGTGTGACCTTGACCTTTGAGGTATGGACCTGGGTTTTGCGCGCGACACATCATCTTGTTATGGTGATCACTTGTGCCAAGTAATTTAAAAATCCCTGCAGGGGTTGTAATTACGGTCCGGACACGAACTTCGGAATGACGGACGGACAGAATCCAGACGGACGGACGGTGCGATTACTATATGCCCCCGAAAAAATTTCAGGGGCATAAAAACAAACAATTTTTATTTGTTCTGAACGATAATTTATCACAAAGCTTACATCATGGAAGTGAAGCATAACACCATTCTATCTTTTCTGTAATCCACTGGGCACTGGTGGTATTGCTATGCAAATTATTGCCGAATTACACAGCAAAAGTGTAAAATATGTGACGCTAATAAACTGTTAAACTAATTAGTAAAATGCATGTTAAACAATGGTCTTCTGGTTTACAGTGTCCTATTATTTCACACTGTATCAAACTGGTTGGAGTGTGCCATTGATTCAAATCAGCAACACTTTATTGATGTAATTACTCAATGATACAGTTAGTTATTTTTGTGTTTGGAGTAAGTTATTAATATTTAGTGATTATGAATTTTCTTGCACTGATAAATCCCGATCTTTCACTCATGGAAATGTATAAAAAAAGTATATATACAGTTCAGCTCACACGAAACCAGCACTTTACTCTTTCACATCGAGTGAGGAATTTAGAAATCAAGTGAATATATGCGAAAAATGACTGGCGTACCTTCACGTATAAAAACTAGAGATCGCCAAGTCAAAATTACACAGATACCGGTAATGGTGCATCTTTTTCTAGGTCAAAGTCATTTTTGTTCATAATTATTCAGTCAAGTTTACAGAGAAATGGTTTAACATTCCATTTTTAGATGTTGGAAACTCGAAAATACAATATTTCCTGGATATTTTACTGGGCCACGATGTGGATGATATGCCGGTTCCTATTACTGGCTTTACAGCGACTGAACATTTCCATTCAAGCAGTAATGCTGGATATTATATTATTCTAATTGATCATTAGGCCATTTTTTTTTTATTATTAGATTTACCGATTTTTTCTGGAAAAATGAAGGGTAGGAGGAGGGAATAAAAAAAAAAATCATGAAAACATACCCACAAAGGCGTCTAAAAGAAAAAAGATTGTATAATAGTATTAAATGACTTTAATCTTAGTTTCAAGGTAACAGGTCAATTAAAAGGCAATCTATTATTTTTTTTATTTTTATTTTTTTTTTTATTTTATTTTTTTGATTTCGGCAATAATTGGGGTCGGCGGGTCGGTAAACCTAAAAATTAAACAAGAGGTCAATGACCTTGAAGCTCTACTGATAGATTTTGATAGCTAGGTGATCAGCATTCCTGTGAAGTTTCATAAAAAAATGTCAAGTAGTTTCAGAGGAGTAGTCGCTACAAGTTGAAGTTTTTACTATATAACTCTAGGTAAACAAAGATGGCCACTGGCAGCCATGTTTAATGTCGAATCAAAGTAATTTTCGACAAGGATCAATATCTTGTCATTTTGATCATTTCAGAAAAAGTCCCATATCAATATCACTTACAGTTTTCAAGAAGTAGTCGCTACAAACTTTTTAGCCATGGCGGCCATCTTGAATTTCCGGGCGACCTAAAAAAAATCTGGGATCAATTAGACATCAAGAGCAACATTCCTGTGAAGTTTCATAAAAATGTGTCAAGTAGTTTCAGAGAAGGCGTCGCTACAAGTTGTTACTATATAAATCTATGTAAACAAAGATGGCCGCTAGCAGCCATGTTTAAAGTTGCATCGAAATAAATTTCGACAAGGATCAACATCATGTCATGCTGATCATTTTAGAAAATGTCCCATATCAATATCACTTACAGTTTTCAAGAAGTAGTCGCTACAAATGTATTTATTTTAAATCTATTTTTAGCCGTGGCGGCCATTTTGAATTTCCGGCCAGCCTAAAATTTTGCTAGGATCAACTAGACATCAAGAGAAACATTCCTGTGAAGTTTCATGAACATCCGTCAAGTAGTTTCAGAGGAGTAGTCGCTACAAGTTTTTACTATATAACTCTATGTAAGCAAAGATGGCCGCTGGCAGCCATGTTTAACGTCGAATCAAAACGATTTTTGACAACGACCAACATCATGTCATGCTGATCATTTTAGAAAAAGTCCCATATCAATATCACTTCTAGTTTTCAAGAAGTAGTCGCTACAAACTTATTTTTTAAAAATCTATTTTTAGCTGTGGCGGCCATCTTGAATTTCTGGCCGATCTGAAATTTTGCTAGGATCAATTACACATCAAGAGCAACATTCCTGTAAAGTTTCATGAAAATCCGCCAAGTAGTTTCAGAGGAGTAGTCGCTACAAGTTTTTACTATATAACTCTATGTAAACAAAGATGGCCGCTGGCAGCCATGTTTAACGTCGAATCAAAACGTTTTTTTGACAACGACCAACATCATGTCATGATGATCATTTTAGAAAAAGTCCCATATCAATATCACTTATAGTTTTCAAGAAGTAGTCGCTACAAACTTGTATTTTAACAAGAGGTCAATGACCTTGAAGCTCTACTGATTGATTTTGATTTCAGGAAGTAGTCGCTACAGACTTGTTTTTTGAAAAAATATTTTTAGCCGTGGCGGCCATCTTGAATTTCCGGCCAACCTGAAATTTTGATAGGATCAATTAGACATCAAGAGCAACATTCCTTTGAAGTTTCATGAAAATCTGCCAAGTAGTTTCAAAGGAGTAGTCGCTACAAGTTTTTACTATATAACTCTATGTAAACAAAGATGGCCGCTGGCAGCCATGTTTAACGTTGAATCAAAACAATTTTTGACAAGGACCAACATCATATCATGCTGATCATTTTAGAAACAGTCCCATATCAATATCACTTATAGTTTTCAAGAAGTAGTCGCTACAAACTTGTATTTTGAAAATTTATTTTTAGCCGTGGCGGCCATCTTGAATTTCCGGCTGACCTGAAATTTTGCTAGGATCAATTAGACATCAAGAGCAACATTCCTGTGAAGTTTCATGAAAATCCGTCAAGTAGTTTCAGAGGAGTAGTCGCTACAAGTTTTCATTATATAACTCTATGTAAACAAAGATGGCCGCTGGCAGCCATGTTTAACGTCGAATCAAAACGATTTTCGACAAGGACCAACATCATGTCATGCTGATCATTTTAGAAAAAGTCCCATATCAATATCTCTTATAGTTTTTAAGAAGTAGTCGCTACAAACTTATTTTTTAAAAATCTATTTTTAGCCGTGGCGGCCATCTTGAATTTCCGGCCGACCTGAAATTTTGCTAGGATCAATTAGACATCAAGAGCAACATACCTGTGAAGTTTCATGAAAATCCGTCAAGTAGTTTCAGAGGAGTAGTCGCTACACGTTTTCATTATATAACTCTATGTAAACAAAGATGGCCGCTGGCAGCCATGTTTAACGTCGAATCAAAACGATTTTCGACAAGGACCAACATCATGTCATGCTGATCATTTTAGAAAAAGTCTCATAGCAATATCCCTTAGAGTTTTCAAGAAGTAGTCGCTACAAACTTGTTTTTTAAAAACCTATTTTTAGATTTGGCGGCCATCTTGGATTTCACATCAACATGAATTTTTGCTAGGATCAACTAGACTTCATGGGCAATATTTCTGTAAAGTTTCATGACTATCCATCAAGTAGTTTCAGAGGAGTAGTCGCTACAAATAAAAGTTAACGGACGGACGGACGGACGACGGACGCCGCACCACGGCATAAGCTCTGCTGATCTCTGATCAGTAGAGCTAAAAATCTATTTTTAGCTTTGGCAGCCATCTTGGATTTCACATCAACATGAATTTTTGCTAGGATCAACAAGACTTCATGGGCAACATTTCTGTAAAGTTTCATGAATATCCATCCAGTAGTTTCAGAGGAGTAGTCGCTACAAATAAAAGTTTATGGACAGACGGACGGACAGACGGACGCTGCACCACGGCATAAGCTCTGCTGATCTCTGATCAGAAGAGCTAAAAAGTCTGGCCTCATTTGTAATCAGTTTTACTAGTCTGCTATTTATTTTTCAATACATCAATGGTATCTTTGGTCAGAAATATAAACAAGAGGGCCAAAATGGCCCTAAATCGATCACCTGAGTACTGGCACATTATCAAACTTCTTCGAAATCTTATGGTCAAATACAATCTGTGAAGTTTGGTTAAGATTGTTCAAGAAATGTGGGCTCTGTTGTGTATAACAACATTGATATAAAGACACTGACAAAGTTTGGTAAATATCAAATACAAAATGAAGGTGCTAGAGTGTAACACCTGGGGCAGGGCCAAATGTGACTCCAGGGCTACATGTAATATATGAGAGCTTTGTGGTTTCAGAGAAGAATACTTTTTTAAGTTTTCCCCTATACAAGTCTATATAAAACATGACCCCTGGGGCGGGGCCAAATGTGACCCCACAGTCACCATTTGAACAAACTTGGTAAAGGACCATAATCTTATAGTAAATGCAACATATTAAACCTATGGCTCTTGTAGTTCCAGAGAAGAAGTTTTTTTTCAGTTTTTCTCTATACAAGCCTATGTAAAACTGTGACCCCCGGTTCGGGGCCAAATGTCACCCCAGGGTCACCAATTGAACAAAATTGGTAGAGGACCATAAGCTTATAGCAAATGCAAAATATTAAACCTCTGGCTCTTGCAGTTTCAGAAAAGAAGATTTTTTAAGTTTTCCCCTATAAATGTCTATGTAAAACATGTGACCCTTGGGGCGGGGACAAATGTGACCCCCAGGGTCACCATTTGAACAAACTTGGTAAAGGACATAAGCTTATAATAAATGCAAAATATCAAACCTCTGGCTCTTGCAGTTTCCGAGAAGAAGATTTTAAAAAAATAATCCTATAAGTCTATGTAAAACTGTGACCCCCGGGGCTGGGACAAATTTGACCCCAGGGTCACCATTTGAACAAATTTAGTAGAGGATCACAAGCTGATGCTACATGTAATACATGAGAGCTCTGTGCCATGTGGTTCCAGAGAAGAAGATTTTTTTCAGTTTTTCCCTATATGTCTATATGAAAAACATGCAAAATCTCAATATACAAACTTTGGACTCCCGGGGCACGGCCATTTTTGACCCCGGGGACTTCATTTGAACAAAATTGATAGCCTAGGCATTGGCGATCATTTTAAAGAAAAACTGTTGAAATCTGTCCAGCGGTTTTTGAGAAGAAGATTTTTTAAGGTTTCGTCCATATATGGTAATGTCGGCCATCTTGGATGTCGTGCTGACCTAATTTTAACAAATCTAACAAGAGGTCAATGACCTTGAAGCTCTACTGATAGATTTTGATAGCTAGATCAGCATTCATGTTTCACAAAAATCTGTCAAATAGTTTCAGAGGAGTAGTTGCTACAAGTTGAAGTTTTTACTATATAACTCTAGGTAAACAAAGATGGCACTGGCAGCCATGTTTATGTCGAATCAAAATAATTTTCAACAAGGATCAACATCTTGTCATGCTGATCATTTCAGAAAAAGTCCCATATCAATATCACCTTAGTTTTCAAGAAGTAGTCACTACAAACTTGTTTTTAAAAATCTATGTTTAGCCGTGGTGGCCATCTTGAATATCCAGTCAACCTGGAATTGTGCTAGGATCAACTAGACATCAAGAGCAACATTCCTGTGAAGTTTCATGAAAATCCGTCAAGTAGTTTCAGAGGAGTAGTCGCTACACATTTTTACTATACAAACTCTATGTAAACAAAGATGGCCACTGGCGCCAATGTTTAATGTTGAATCAAAATAATTTTCGACAAGGATCAACATCATGACATGATGATCATTTTAGAAAACGTCCCATATCAATATCACTTACAGTTTTCAAGAAGTAGTCGCTACAAATTTATTTATTTTGGATCTATTTTTAGCCGTGGCGGCCATCTTGAATTTCCGGCCAGCCTGAAATTTTCTAGGATCCACTAGACATCAAGAGCAACACTCCTGTGAAGTTTCATGAACATCCGTCATGTAGTTTCAGAGGAGTAGTCGCTACAAGTTTTTATGATATAACCCAATGTAAACAAAGATGGCCACTGGCAGCCATGTTTAACGTTGAATCAAAATAATGTTCGTCTAGGATCAACATCATGTCATGCTGATCATTTTAGAAAAAGTCCCATATCAATATCACTTACAGTTTTCAAGAAGTAGTCGCTACAAACTTATTTTTTAAAATCTATTTTTAGCTGTGGCGGCCATTGAATTTCTGGCCGACCTGAAATTTTGCTAGGATCAATTAGACATCAAGAGCAACATTCCTGTAAAGTTTCATGAAAATCCGCCAAGTAGTTTCAGAGGAGTAGTCGCTACAAGTTTTTACTATATAACTCTATGTAAACAAAGATGGCCGCTGACAGCCATGTTTAACATCGAATCAAAACGATTTTTGACAAGGACCAACAGCATGTCATGCTGATCATTTCAGAAAAATTCTCATATCAATATCTCTTATAGATTTCAAGAAGTAGTCGCTACAAACTTGTATTTTGAAAATCTATTTTTAGCCATGGTGGCCATCTTGAATTTCCGGCCGACCTGAAATTTTGCTAGGATCAATTAGACATCAAGAGATGGCCACTGGCAGCCATGTTTAACGTCGAATCAAAATAATGTTCGACTTGGATAGCCATCATGTCATGCTGATCATTTTAGAAAAAGTCCCATATCAATATCTCTTATAGTTTTCAAGTAGTCGCTACAAACTTATTTTTTTTAAGATTTATTTTTAGCTGTGGCGGCCATCTTGAATTTCTGGCCGATCTGAAATTTTGCTAGGATCAATTAGACATCAAGAGCAACATTCCTGTAAAGTTTCATGAAAATCCGCCAAGTAGTTTCAGAGAAGTAGTCGCTACAAGTTTTTACTATATAAATCTATGTAAACAAAGATGGCCGCTGGCAGCCATGTTTAAAGTCGAATCAAAACGATTTTTGAGAAGGACCAACATCATGTCATACTGATCATTTTAGGAAAAGTCCCTTATCAATATCACTTTTAGTTTTCAAAAAGTAGTCGCTACAAACTTGTATTTTAAAAATCTATTTTTAGCTTTGGCGGCCATCATGGATTTCACATCAACATGAATTTTTGCTAGGATCAACTAGACTTCATGGGCAACATTTATGTAAAGTTTCATGAATATCCATCAAGTAGTTTCAGAGGAGTAGTCGCTACAAATAAAAGTTTTACGGACGGACAGACGGACGCTGCACCACGGCATAAGCTCTGCTGATCTCTGATCAGTAGAGCTAACAAATGAGAAAAAAAAGAAAGAAATATCACTGTTAGTGATAAATGCCCCCGAAGTGTCCTTTGACCTCTAAGTATGACCTTGACCTTGGAGCAATGGACCTGGATTTGTGCACGACACCTTATTTGCTTGTGGTGAGCACTTGTGCCAAGTTATTTGAAAATACGTCCAGGCATGCAAAAGTTATTGACCGGACAAGATTTGACCTTTGACCTCTAAATGTGACCTTGACCTTGGGGCCACAGACCTGGATTTTGTGCTCGACACAACGTCTTGTTGTTGTGAGCACTTGTACGAAGTTATTTGAAAATCCGTCCATGAATGCCAGAGTGGTTGACCGGACACAATTTGACTTTTGACCTCCAACTGTGAGCTTGAAGACCTGGTTTTTGGGCGCAACACATCATCTTGTTATGGTGATCACTTGTGCCCAGTTATTTAAAAATCCCTGCAGGGGTTGTGACGTTACGGTCCGGACACGAAATTGCATACCTGTTTTTCACCTATGAACTGCTAGTGTGACCTTGACCTTTGAGGTACGGACCTGGGTTTTGTGCGTGACACATCGTCGTGATGGTGAACACTTGTGCCAAGTAATTTAAAAATCCCTGCAGGGGTTGTGACGTTACCGTCCGGACACGAAATTACGTACCTGTTTTTGACCTATAAACTTCAAGTGTGACCTTGACCGTTGAGGTACGGATCTGGGTTTTGCGGGGAACACATCGTCTTGTTATGGTGATCACTTGTGCCAAGTAATTTAAAAATCCCTGCAGGTGTTGTGACCTTGACCTTTGAGGTACGGACCTGGGTTTTGTGCGTGACACATCGTCGTGATGGTGAACACTTGTGCCAAGTAATTTAAAAATCCCTGCAGGGGTTGTGACGTTACCGTCCGGACACGAAATTACGTACCGGTTTTTGACCTATAAACTTCAAGTGTGACCTTGACCGTTGAGGTACGGATCTGGGTTTTGCAGGGAACACATCGTCTTGTTATGGTGATCACTTGTGCCAAGTAATTTAAAAATCCCTGCAGGTGTTGTGACCTTGACCTTTGAGGTACGGACCTGGGTTTTGTGCGTGACACATCGTCGTGATGGTGAACACTTGTGCCAAGTAATTTACACATCGTCTTGTTATGGTGATCACTTGTGCCAAGTAATTTAAAATTCCCTGCAGGTGTTGTGACCTTGACCTTTGAGGTACGGACCTGGGTTTTGTGCGTGACACATCGTCGTGATGGTGAACACTTGTGCCAAGTAATTTACACATCGTCTTGTTATGGTGATCACTTGTGCCAAGTAATTTAAAAATCCCTGCAGGTGTTGTGACGTTACGGTCTGGACACGAAATTGCGTACCTGTTTTTGACCTATGAACTTCAAGTGTGACCTTGACCTTTGAGGTACGGACCTGGGTTTTGCAGGGGACACATCGTCTTGTTATGGTGATCACTTGTGCCAAGTTATTTAAAAATCCCTGCAGGGGTTGTGAAGTTACGGTCCGGACACAAACTTCGGAATGACGGACAGAATCCGGACGGACGGTGCGATTACTATCAAACAAACAATAAAATTAAAATAAAATTTAAAAAATAATAATTAAAAAAAAAAAAAAAAAAAAGAAAATTTTAAAAAAAATCCGCGACACGACGTCTTGTTGTGGTGAGCAATTTTGCGAAGTTATTTGAAAATCCGTTGATTATTGTCCGAGTTATGAAGCGGAGACGATTGTATAGACGAACGGATTTTGAACTATCATGACCAAATTGGGCAATAAACCAATTTTAATTAGTTGCACTCACTCCCTCAATCATCTTTTGTTAACTTAACACTTAGCATATACCCTGCCAGACATAACACAAGCCGTGTGTATTTAGAACCACGTGACTGCATCTACACGCGTCATAGCTTCAGGCATTAATTACACAACAGACCGGTAATCAGTTGTTTAGTAGCCTGAGGGAAAACTTGAAATGTTGATAGGATTAAGGGATCGCGGCAACGGATTTAAAGCATCGCGGCTATATTAAGGCGTGGCGGTAAGTCACTTTCTGATTCAAAGGCATGGCGGCCTTAAATGGCTGGGGAAAGCCCTGCATTAGGCTTTAATTATAACTGACAGGATAAAATAAACCAGTGATCAGTATAATTCTAGATAAAATTGTGTACTTATAAGTTGTTTATATGTACAGTATTCGAAACTGAAACATTTCCAGATTAATAAGTTTTATTTTTATGTAAAAAAATGAGTAAAATATTTTTTTAAATATAATTTAGGATTATAATTATTACTAGTTGCTTTATTCATGAGCCATACTTCATTTAAAAATACATAAAAATAATGTTGATGCTATCTTTGATCCAATTTTGGCTTCAATGTCTCCAATTTGGCTCCAACTTTTTTCATTTGGCGAAACTGTTTGCGAAAGGAAAAAAATGGCCAGAACGGTGATTTATAATATTACTCAGGGTTTTGGTTTTTCTTCAGTTTTTCATTTTAATAGAATTTGTGGGTAAGTAAGGCTACGTCATAATCAGGCTACGTCATAATCAGGCTATGTCATGATCATGCCGACATCATGATTTCATGGAATTACGAATTAACGATACTGTATCATTCATGAAATGTGTACGCACTACAATTATGATAAACAAACCATGGTGATTAATACTCATGTAACCGTTTAGGACCAGAATTGTACACTACACGCGTAAACATTTTAGCCTTACCAACAGACAGGCTATCTATGTTGGACATCTTCTGAATAAATCTACATATTTTTTTTTTTATGTGCTTTGTGAATGCAGCCTGTGCCCCATGCCATTGTGAAAAAAAGCGTCATTTTTCTAGAAATTGTGAAAATTGTAGCAAACCAAACAAAATATCCTTATTGGTCTGTATTTACCCCCCAAAAAAAATTAATGTCTAACATTTTTGGATATAATTGTGAAAAAATTTGGAATTGTGAATTCGGCCCCAAATTTGGCATAAAAAAACCACTAATCTACTACTGCGATTCTACAGTAAACCACTTTTGACGAGGGATGCTAGCTTCTACACCCGGACTCTTCTGCATCCATAACCTTCTTCTGAAAAGCTCGCCAAAAGGCCCAGTGCCATAGGGCGAAGAAAAACTTTGCTTGATTGCCAATTCAATTTTCCTTTCATCTGTGGTGAACTGGGGAATGTTTATGCTACCAACATTGGGCAGAAGTAGACTGCAAACCTTGATCAATACGTACAATTTGCTTTTTAAAAAACACACACTAACATATGATGTTGTACGTTGAAGAAATATCGACACAAATCGATAACAAATAATCTGAATGGAATAGATGAATTACTGGAAATTTTACACACAAACGCTTTGGAATACATTACATAAAGTCCAAAATCAGAAGCAGAATATCCGGGGCAATATTTATGATCAAATAACTATGCATACAAACCTCGTTTGAACTGGCAAAATAATAAAATAGTGGCAGTCTTATTTTTCCGTCAGTATGCGGCCATTTTGTCCCTCACGTGATCATGTGATTTCCGGCGAATTTAGCGGTTCGTTCTCGCTTCCGGTCGAACGCTCATCTGAATGCTAAAATGTTCAAGTGAGAAGAAAAATAGCATAACGACCAAAATTAAATCATGTATATATATAGTATTTATTATGCATTTTTTGGTAATATTCTTAAACTTAGACAAACAGAACTAAATACGTTGTTATTTTATAGTACGACATCTCTAAAGAACGAATCTCCTTTATCACAAATACCGTTCGAGTGATTTTAACATTCTACTCCAGAATAACCGATCCGCATCTTCCTATATTAAACCAAATATCACATTGCACCTTAGCTTTTCCTTCTATCAACTCTCTCAATTATTCACTGATTTTGATGAGAATACATTCAAAAGATTCGTAATGAATAGCAAAATGCGATTATAATAATTTATATTTATTTTGAAAATGAGAAATTGTATAAAAATATGTTTAAAGTTAAAAATGTCATCATTTTTTGATTTTCTCTTCAAATCCAAGATTTTGACATAGTCAAAGTTTCCTTCAAACTCTTTTTTCCTCTAAATGTAAGAGAAAGAAAAATACTACCATTGGAAAGAAAATTAAATTTGTGATGGGATTTGGCATGAATGAAACTTGTATCTATAAAACTCTTCATGATATGTGTATTTAAATTTGGGAAATACATTGTGAAATTTTCGCACTGTGCCACTTGAAATGTAGATACCTTTCGTAGTGTCCAATCTATTTGTTATTAAGTCTATGTCCGCATGTACGGGAATTCAGAGATCTCAGATCTCTAATTCAAGTCAAGTAGAATAAGGATTTTTGAACTCTTTTCCGAGAGGTAGCCATATCCCCCGCCGCAGTAATTTTCGTTATATATTGCCCTGACTTTGATATTTTAGACATGGGTGTTGATGTGGTGTGTGCAAGTTAGATTTATGTACACTATCAATTTTGCCACATTGTATCAGGGACTGTACACAGATTATTAAACAGGTCCTGATTGTATATAATAATAATATGAATGTTATATAATAATAATATGAATGTTATATGATTCTCATATGGTACCTATTATATGATACTACAAATATTAAAGGAGCAGTATATGATCATCTGCACTTCCTCTCATTGCCCAGTCTATCATTGTCTGAAATTCCATTGCCTCTTGTAGTTTTTGAGTTATAGAGCGGACACGAATTATAAGTATAACATTACAATGGGCTATTATTCTGAACACAGAGTTGAGTTATAGAGCGGACACGAATAATAAGTATAACATTTACAATGGGCTATTATTCTGAACACAGAGTTGTGGTTCTTTCACTCTGCACTTTCTCCCATTGCCCTCTATCATTGTGTGAAATGTCATTGCAGTCCCTCTAGTAGTTTTTAGCTCTCGGCCAGTAGAGCTTATGGGATGGCGAGTTGTCCGTCGTACGTCGTCCGTTCGTCCGTCCGTCCGTCTGTTAACTTTTGCCTTGTGAACACTCTAGGGCCTTCATTATTCATCGAATCTTTACGAAACTTTGCCAGTGTCTTTATATCAATGAAAGCTTGGACAAGTTCGAAAATCAGCCGGATCGGATAAATTTCACCGGAGTTATGGCCCATGTTTTGCTGAAAAATGCCATATTAAGCCTTGTGAACACTCTAGCACCTTCATTTATTATTTGATCTTTACCAAAGTTGCACAGATTGTTAATGTCAATTATAGCTCGTACAAGTTTGAAAACCAGCCAAATCGAATTAGTAACACCGGAGTTATGGCCCTTGTTTTTCCTGAAAATTGCTATTTTCTGCCTTGTGAACGCTCTAGCACCCTAATTTATTACTTGATCGTTACCAAACTTGCATAATATATGCAAGTTTATACCAATGAAAGTTTGGACAGATTAAAAAATCAACTAAATTGGGTCAGTAACACAAGAGTTATGGCCCTTGTATTTTCTGAAAAATGCCATTTTCTGCCTTGTGAACACTCTAGCACATTCATTTATTATTTGATCTTTACCAAACTTGCAAAGATTGTTAATATCAATGAAAGCTCAAACAAGTTCGAAAACCAGATAAATCGCATCAGAAACACCGGTGTTATGGCCTTTGTTTTTTTTCTGAAAAATGCTATTTTCGGCCTTGTGAACACTCTAGGGCCTTCAATATTAATCGGACCTTTACTTAACTTTGCCAGTGTCTTTATATCAATGAAAGATCGGTAAAGTTCGAAAACCGGCAAGATCGAAATAATTTCACCGGAGTTATGGACCTTGTTTTGCTGAAATATGCCATATTAAGCCTTGTGAACACTCTAGCACCTTCATTTATTATTTGATCTTTACCAAACTTGCACAGATTGTTAATATCAATGAAAGCTCGGACACATTCGAAAACCAGCTAGATCGAACCATTAACAGCAGAGTTATTGCCCTGGATTTAGTTAAAAATGCTATATTTTGCCTCATTAAGACGATAGGGCCTTCATCTTTCATTCAATCTTTACCAAACTTTACCAGATTGATTATATAAATGAAAGCTCGGATAAATTCGAAAACCAGCTAGATCGGACCATTAACAGCGGAGTTATAACCCTTGATTTAGTTTAAAATGTTATATTTTGCCTCGTGAAGACGATAGGGCCTTTATCTTTCATTCGATCTTCACCAAACTTTACCAGATTGTTGGCGGTGCGAAAGCACCGTCAGAGGTATAATGGTGGTTTTCAATGGCATTTTATATAAATGGAAGCTCGGATAAGTTCGAAGACCAGCCAGATCGGACCAGTAACAGCGGAGTTATTGCCCTTGATTTAGTTAAAAATGCTATATTTTGCCTCGTTAATAGTATGATTCGTGCGATCTTTTTGAAACTTTATCAGACTGTTAATATCAATGAAAGCTTGGACAAAGTCGAAAACCAGCCAGATCGGACCAGAAACAGTGGAGTTATGGCCTTTGATTTAGTTAAAAATTCTATATTTTGTCTCGTTAATTCGATAGGGCCTTCATCTTTCATCTGATCTTTATGAAACTTTACCTGATTGTTTATATCAATGACAGCTCGGTCAAGTTCGAAAACCATCCAGATTGGACCTTTTATATCGGAGTCATGGCCCTTGATTTTCTGAAATATGCTATATCTTAGCCTCATTAAGACGAAAGGGCCTTCAGTTGGCCGGATTTCATTGAAACTTTGCAGGGATGATCAGTACCAAGCCTAGTTGTACAAAGTCACCGTGTTCCAGTTAAATGATGTTGGCGGAGTTATAGCCCTTTGAGGGTTTTAATACACAAACTGTGTTCTGACTAGTTCTCCTGAACCCCTTGGCCGGATTAAACGAAACTGTTTAGGGATGATCGGTTCTATGTCTAGTTGTGCAAATCATCGCCGTGTTTCGGTTGAATGATTTTTGTTGGAGTCATGGCCCTTTAAAGGTTTTAATACACAAACTTTGTTCTGATTAGTTCTCCTGAACCCCTGGCCGGATATAAACGAAGCTTTTTAGGGATGATCAATTCCATGTCTAGTTGTGCAAATCATTGCCGTATTCCGGTTGAATGTTTTTTTGGCAGAATTATGGCCCTTTAAAGGTTTTAATACACAAACTTTTTCTGATCTACTTCTCCTGATCTCCTCGCCAGATTTCAGTAAACTTTGCAGGCATGATCAGCACCAAGCCTAGTTGTGCATGTCATCGTCACGTTCCGGTTTTCAGATATTTGTCAGAGTTATGGCCTTTTAAAGGAATTTTTTCCGGGCTAGTTCTCCTGAACCCCTGGCTGGATATAGACGAAACTTGACCAAGGTGATCAGTATCAAGCCTAGTTTTGCATATCATCGCCATATTTTGGTTGAATGATTTTTGGCAGAGTTGTGACCCTTTAAATGTTTTAATACACAAACTTTGTCCAGATTAGTCTCTTCTGAACTCTTTGCCAGATTTCAGCGAATCTTGGCGAGGATGATCAGTACTAAGCCTAGTTGCACCTGTCATTGCCATGTTCTGGTTGAATGAATTTTGGCAGAGTTATGAGCTCTTAAAGGTTTTAATACACTAACTTTGTCTAGATTAGTTCTCCTGAACCTCCGGCTGGATTTCAACGAAACTGCAGGGATGATCAGTACCAAGCCTAGTTGCATATGTCATCACCATGTTCCGGTTAAATGATTTTTGAAAGACTTTTGGCCCATTATACATAAACTTTATCTTGAGCCAGTTGAGCGTCCACAGGCCCTCTTGGGCCTCTTGTTGAGTTATAGAGCGGACACGAATTATAAGTATAAAATTACTAAGGGTAATAACTCTAATTTTAACGAAGATAGAGTTATGATTTTTGCGCTCTGCACTTCCTCTCATTATCCTCTATCATTGTATGAAATGTCATTGCAGTGCATTTAGTAGTTTTTGAGCGGACACAAATTATAAGTATAAAATTACAAAGGTCAATAACTCTAATTTACATGAAGACAGAGTTATGATTCTTGCACTATACACATTCTCTCATTGCCCTCTATCATTGTCTGAAATTTCACTGCAGTCCATCTAGAAGTTTTTGAGTTTTTGAGCGGACACGAATTGTAAGTATAACATAACAAAGGACAATAACTCTAATTTCAAAAGAAGACATAGTTATCGTTCTTGTGCTCTGCACTTCCTTTCATTGCCCTCACTCATTGTGTTCCATTTCACTGCAGTCCGTCTAGTACCTTTTGAGTTATAGAACAGAAAATGGGACGGACGGTAAGTATAAAATAAAAAGGGCAATAATTCTAATTTAAATGAAGATAAAGTTATGGTTCTTGCGCTCTGCAATTCCTCTTATTACTCTCAATCATTGCGTGAACATTTTATTGCAGTCCCTCTAGTAGTTTTTGAGTTATAGAGCGGACACGAATTATAAGTATAAACTTAAGTGCAATAACTCTAAATTAAATAGTTATGGTTCTTACGCTCTGCACTTCCGCTCATTGCCCTCTATCATTGTGTGAAGTTTCGTTGCAGTCCATCTACTAGTTTTTGAGTTATAGACCGGACATGAAATATTAAAATAAAATAACAAAGGACAATAACACTAATTTAAATGAAGACAGCGTTATGGTTCTTGCGCTTTGGCACTTTCTCTCATTGCCCTCAATCATTGTGTGAAATTTCATTGCAGTCCATCTAGTAGTTTTTGAGATACGAATTATAAGTACAACATTACAAAGGGCAATAACTCTAATATAAATGAAGACAGAGTTGTGGTGTTACACTTCGGCATTGCCCTCTAGGTTTACCACCACTAATTACATGTAAACCTCCGAGGTGTATCGAATGTAGTTCCAATAATAAAAAGTAACCTCTTCTTTTTTGATGGAAATGGGCATTATAAGTAGGGGAAAACTGCCCATGTCTATTCGATTTTGTGGTTATATGTTAATAGGTTTTACTGGATCACTGATGAACATTTTCGAAATTTCGACTCTATTCTTACACTTTGTGAGCAATGAAAACAGTCGATCAACAAAAACAGCTGTACCCTTGACCTGTTTAGTAAACAAACAAGAACTTTCTTACATGTCTTGTGACCTCACGCTTTCTGGTGATTTTTCAAGTGGAAAAATAGTTTTCTATATGAACATTACACTGCTGCATTATCCATACTAGAGTTGAATTTGCAGCAAATCATTAATATGTGACACTTTAACATTGTTGTCTATGGGGCATGTAATTAGTGCTTTCATACCTCTGTCAATGTGTGAAATTTCACTGCAGTCCATCTAGTGAGCGGAAACAAATTATTAGTATAAAATTATGAAGGGCAATAACTGTTTTTCAGTCACCACTTAGGTGATCTGTTTATTTTCCCAGTAAATAGGCGTCAGATGGGTCGGGGAGGACCATCCCACCGTACACCTTTGTCGATTGATTATCTTGCTCAAGAATAAATATCATGGCCTCGGAGAGGATCGAGCCCACGACCTCTTGATCTGGAGGCCGATGCCCTACCACTGGACCACGCACTCCACATGTGTTACCGTGTTAATCATCCGTTCACGACCGTCATCTTCCCCAGATAATACTCGAAAAGGTAGGTAGCAGTAAAGATAAATGAAGGATGTTCCTGCCACCGCTTGGAGCCAACCCGCACGAAGTATGTAGCTCCAAATGCAATGTCTACTGAGCTACCGCAGCATTTTGTTGTACAACAAAATGTATTTAAGAATGATCTCTTCACCTATTAACACGTCTTCTAGGTCCCCAATAGAGGTTTACGATTAAAGAAAGCTATATAAATAAATAAGTAATCTATGTCAGCTGTTTCAGAGACGTAATTACCTTAAATCATTCATTGATCGATTGATTGATCGATTTAATTAATTGAATGATGGATTATATTGATTGATTGATTGATTGATTGATTGATTGATTGATTGATTGATTGATTGATTGATTGATTGATTGATTGATTGATTGATTGATTGATTGATTGATTGATTGATTGATTGATTGATTGATTGATTGATTGATTGATTGATTGATTGATTGATTGAAGCGGTCAAGTGAGAGTGAACGAGCACGACAGAAAGCCAATTGTTGTATTGTATTTATAATACTGTAAAGCAAACTTTATTCCCGATCGAACTCGTCTTTTTAAATGACCTTTGTGCTTAAGGTCAATATGCAAATGTGGCCTATATTTTTATGTTGACAGTCCCGCGCGAAATTGCAGCGTTCATGGTTGCAAATCACATTATCGATATTAAAAATGGGTTGTGGGGGCAGTACAAATGGTGAAAAGGGCCAACATGCAGAAGGAGAAGGACGTAGAGGCTCCATATTTCGTCGTCAGCCGAAAGTTAACATAAAAGTTGGTAATGCAGCAAAGATTTTGGATAGGCTACCAAGGATTATTTTCGTGTTCGGTAAGTTGCTCTCAGCATCAGTAGCCAGTTCCCCACCCACATTTTATTGCTTATGCCGTTCGTGTTTTTGATTTCTTATTCCTCTTTACTGTACTTGTTTATCTCTTATTAGATCTACATCATGTTCTTAATATCAGAAAGGTATTGTATTGTCCATCAGTAGGCATCCACTCATACGTTTTATGTTTGAACAAAAAATCTAAATTGTCAAAATCTCCCAATTTTTATCATATGCATGAGCCTAATCTAACCATGACACACCTTTTTAGATTAAATAGGAAAATATTTAATCCATATTAACTACTCGAACGAGTAAAGAAAAACAAAAATAATGCCATTTAAATTATCAAAATCCATTTAGTAATAAAAAAGTTCTTATCTTCTATCCATCAGTTTTGCAGTATTTTATGTAAACATTGAAACATCACGTCTGTGAATTTGAACCCAAAAATCTGCTTCAGACGGGTATGAGGCGCCATACGTGACTATATGTTGTAAGATAAATATATACGTTGTGTGTAAAATATATATACTGAATACAAAAATATATATGATACAGACAAATATATACGTTACTCCGAGATATATATATATTGAATACAAAATATATATGATACAGACAAATATATACGTTACTCCGAGATATATATACTGAATACAAAATATATATGATACAGACAAATATATATGTTACTCCGAAATATATATATTCTGTTCAAAAATATATATCATACAAATATATATGTTACTCCTAGAAATATATATTCTGAAAAATATATATTCTGTTTTTAAATATATATTTTAGACGCAAATATATACGTCAGTCTGAATATATGTTTTTCCTAATTTATATATATATTGTAGACGCAAACATTTATGTTATACCGAAAAATAAATTCGGTTTATAAAAATATATTGTCTGGTACTTAATATATTGAAGATGAAAATATTTGAGATGGAAATAAATAGTTTCTCTAAAATAAATATATTGCAGACACAAATATATCAATGAAAGATCGATAAATAAATGGTGCGAACTTCTGGGTGACCGAAACTAAATACATATGTGTTTTCCAAATATATATGCCTTCTGCAAATATATACGTTGGCATAGACTGTGCTGCAAATATATACGTTGGCGTAGACTGCTACACTGTCCCGTTTTTCAAACTCGAGACAAGCCAAATTTAAAGAGCGTATTTCCCAGCGTCCGAGTCATATCCGAGAAGTGTTCCGCATGATGGAGTTTCTTTACCACGAAAACATAACAAATCCGCAAAAAATGGACGACCAAACGTCTAACGTACGAAGAACTATTGATCTTCTTGGAGCATGATTATGAAATGGCTCTCACAGGATCTCTTCTTTCTGAAACCATGCTGTCTTTCAGATAGAATATTATTTATTTCTTTTGTTAAGCAACCCGCAATTTCAGGCCTTGGTTAAGACCTCGTTAGTGTAATAGCCAGTATCTCGAGTATGCTGATATTGAAATACGCGACTGCGATAATGATCATACTTTGTCTAAAAGTAGTTTTGTAATACAAGAAACTGTCGTGACATATCAGATTCGTCGATGCACCATCTTCTTACCAGCGTATTGATCACGTAAACCGTATACCCCACCCTCCGTTCCACCACCTCAATAATGTTTATATTATCCGAATGCATCAGGCGCGTGGCCTCGGCTGGCGTGGCGCAGACGGTAGCGCGGCGGATTTGTAACCGGATTTCACGGGTTCAATCCTCCGTGGTGCCACTGAGATTCGTCGGTGTGTTCTTGGGCAAAACACTTTCCCTTAGCCTCGTCCGTCGGATGAAGACCTAAACCGACCGGTCCTGTGTATCGGTCTATCCTCCGAGCACGTTGAAGAACCATAGGAATATATTCGATACTAAGAGTAGGACACGGTTCCCGGATTCCTGTGTATCGTTCTCCTCTCTCTGGGGCGGCTCTAAATAACATATACTGTGATGATAAGCCGTTAAACAACATTCATTTCGTCAGAGGGAGAGATATAATGATTCATGTTTCCGACTGAACTGTTTAGCATTGCACTGAATCGTTTCAAGTTCGATTAGATGGTTTGAAAAAACACTCCGGATTATTTCACAAAGCATCGGATTGTTTTAAGTTTGATTAAATGGTTTCAAAAAAAGTAGTGAATCAAATAAAGTAACATTGAATTAAATATAATACCGATGAATTAATTCCCTTTGACTGGATGATTTATTAAAAACATACTTTTGGCTCATAGGTAATCGCCACCCATGAAAAACGGGACAGTGTAGCAGTCTACGCCAACGTATATATTTGCAGCACAGTCTGTGCCAACGTATTTATTTGCGGAAGTCATACATATTTGGCAATCGTACAAACTCGCTCATTTCCGTAGATCATCGGAAATAATTATTTTTGAGAAAAAAAAGGTTGATGCAGTTCCGATCGATATATTTGGAAAACAAATATTTATTTAGTTTCTGTCACCCAGAAGTTCGCACCATTATTTATCGATATTTCATTGATATATTTGTGTCTGCAATATATTTATTTCAGAGAAACTATTTATTTTCATCTAAAATATTTCATCTTCAATATATTAATATATAAATGTTTGCGTCTACAATATATGAATTAAGGGAAAAAATATTCAGAGTAACGTATATATTTGCGTCTACAATATATATTTAAAAATAGTATATATATTTTTCAGAATATATATTTCTATGAATAACATATATATTTGTGTGATATATATTTTTGGATAGAATATATATATTTCGTAGTAACGTATATATTTGTCTGTATCATATATATTTTGTGTTCAATATATATATTTCGGAGTAACGTATATATTTGTTTGTATCATAAATATTTTGTATTCAGTATATATATTTCACACGCAACGTATATATTTATCTTACAACATATAGTCACGTATGGCGCCTCATAGACGGGTTATTAAATGAATATTTTATGAATTGGTATGAAATACGGCCATTATTTCTTATTACTTTTTCATTCATACCTTTTATTATTTTAGTCTAAAAAACATACAGTATATTTACTCGTTTTTGATAATTTTACATTGAAACACGCATTACCTCTTCTGCTCAAACATGTCACATGATATAGAGTAATACCGGGTTATATCGGACAGCCGGGTTTTTTCGGACAGTTTAAAATATCTGTATTTATAGCTCTAATAAGGCCAAATAAAATTATACCTGTGTTTACTGTAACATTGCTGAAAAAAATAGGGTAGGTAGGCATTTTATTTTATTATTTTATTTTATTTTTTGGCGAAGTTACATTTAAGGTGACGATGAGCTTTGATGAATGGGAAAATGTGGTATTTTAAAAACTACAATAGACAACAGTATGAAATTGTGTTGTGTTATTGTTTCCCAAAAGGCATGGCAACAATTGGCTCTTTTCCCAATCACTTGCAATTATTGCAAAGGGGTAAAAACAGTTTAATTTATTTTTCGCATGTCCGGAAGAGGGTCAGTTCCAACAGCAGGACAATGAGCACATGAGTCGGCCGTGATTGCGTGAACATAATTATTTTTAAAAAATAATAATATATTTTTAATTTTTTAATTTTTCAATAAAAAAAATGGAGTCGGGGGTGTTTTCAGAGGGTCGGTCGGGTTACAGTAAACTCAGGTATAATTTTATTTAGCCTGAACACAATACTACTGTAACTGCATTGCTATTCCTGTCTGTTTACAATTCTGTCCTACATAAACACAAATACGTAAGCACAAGTGACGAAATGGATTGACGGTTTTGATCGGTTGTGGACCAGATTGTAGCTGTGATCACCCTTTCGTTATCTGACTGAAAACTAAGAAAGCGCGGGAATTTTAAACATCGGTTTCACAACTAGAAAATAAAGGATAGTGAACGTGAACTTCTTTTAAATTAGTTTTCTTTTGTTTATTTAATAATTGAAAAAGAAATGTAAATGCAAAATATTTTCAATTTCATGGGGAAAACATCAAAAGATAGCAAAAAACAAGTGTCCGATAAACCCCATGTGTAAAAAGTAACTTTAACTTCGTATTGGGTTGTATCGGACAGAAATCTCACCTGAGACTATGACATTAATGTTAGTGTTGAATGGAGATAAGCGGGTACTTTGGCCTAGAAAATAATAACCGTATCATTTCTAGATCTAATAAATTAGCAATGAAGATCTAGATCTAAATAATATTTACAATATTAACATTTCCCTCGCTACTTTACCAGAAACGATAAGTAACTGATCGTCACAGCACGTGATCCGTATAAACATGATGGCACATGTCGCGGTGCATAACAATGATCGCTACTTGTAAAAACTAGACCGCTACGCTTCTAAAATAAGTAAAATGTACTATCCTTTAATTCTAACTAAACCCTAAATTACATCAATTTACGGGCCTCTGGTAATTCACATAATGATGGGTGTTAACCTGGGACTAATTCATTGTACACAACGGTTTCGCTGAAGAAAAAAAAATGCACACAAAAAAATAAATAAAAAAAATAGCGACCGTAAGAACTGTTCCCGCGTCATGAGAAAAATCAGTTGCAATATACTAAATTCAAAAGGCATGTACTAGTACTTCAAAATAATATGGCAAATCTATTTCATGGTAGAATAGGCCTTGGTGTTTATTAAATGTATTAAGGGAAGAACTTACCCGTG
The DNA here is from genome assembly GCA_037043455.1 of Cyrtodaria siliqua. Taxonomy (NCBI): domain Eukaryota; kingdom Metazoa; phylum Mollusca; class Bivalvia; order Adapedonta; family Hiatellidae; genus Cyrtodaria; species Cyrtodaria siliqua. Next base: position 528,287 of record JAWPHD010000244.1, read on the forward strand.
TGCATTAAATGCTTGTACATGTGTATGGGCCGCACTTACTAACATTATTTGCAGCACACCTGTTTCATAAGAATATAGTTTATACGGTATTGAACCATGATGATCACAATTACAATTCTGAAATCAGAGAAGATCAACATGCGCTTATCTTCTTTTTGCGATTTGTTTAAAGACAACTGGCCTGCGAGTAGGTGCATGTTAATAGAAAGGTTTTTAAGCACATTACTCCTTTTTCGTCTTATGGTACACATTACCTTCACCTAATTTTTCGTTCAAGGGTCCCTATTTTCGAATCACCGCTGAGTACAGATTTGTCCTCGTTTATTTGCAGCTCATTTCATTGTTTTCCTCTGAATATGTACCTTTAAGCATTTGCGCCGTTTTAAAATTATCTTAAATGTATAAGAACAAATTATACACAATTCATGTTTTTGGAGGCTGTGTATTTCTGACGCAATAATTCTCATTTACTAATAAAATACCTACAACCTAGTTGGTAATCATGTTTATTTGTTATTAACACATTAAATGACTTCATATTAGTTGAAAAATGCATGTCCGATGAACCCTTTTTTGATGTCCGATACTCCCCAGCCGATGGTTTATCACTTCGAACATGTGTTTAATCGATTAAAATACATTTGTGGAATGTATTCGTATTATAGCACATTGGATTGGAATCGTAACACTAGTAACAACCGAGTTTATCCTTGTATTGTTTTCTAACGGTGCGTATATAAGAAAATTCCCAAAGGTGTCCGATATAACCCGGTATTACTCTAGACAGGGTCACGGTCAACTGTTTTATTATAGGGTGTGCTCAAAAGTATGCACCCGCTTATATGTTTTAAGCAAATTGTAGCAATAACAGACCAGGACCATCTGGGCCCCAATTGTTAGCTGTATCTGACAATGACATTGAAAGGGACACATCTGATGATGAAAAATGTTGTGTTTGCAACAAGTTTCAACCAGAATAGTTGAAAAACTGCATATCTCTGGTTTTCACTCAATAGGCAGAACGTAATATGGAAGCATTTGGGCACTGGACTCATTTAATTAACAGTATCAATAAATGATGATAAGGAGGCAGGGAATTAATTTGTCCTTGTCATAACAAAGAATAATGTGCCTTAATGTGTGCAAACATGTATTGTAAATATGTTAGTTTTATCGTTATCAAATGTTTAAAAGTTTATATTGGAAAAAACATTTGGTTAACCCTGTACATTAGAAAGTCACCATAACAGGTACACGTCATCAGTTTGTGTGTACACAACTATTGCATTCAAACATGGCAGATATCTCGGTAAATACAGCATTGTTTGGAATGTGTTTTTACAACATAAGCACGCCCGATTACCGGCAGCCGTAGGCACAGTTCCTGGTAAAAAAAAAAAACAAGTTTCAAAAGGGTTAATAAATCTAGTTTTAAGACTTGTAAGCCTTAAACTATTAGAAAAGTGAATCAGCCATTTTAATTTGGAAGGTATGTTGTGTATGTCGCCTGATTCCCGTGAAATTTGAACCTACATTATGCGAGTTACGGTAGGTTAAATGTTGAAATTAAGCTTAAAAATGTGATTGTAGAAAGTTAGAGACCTGGTACTCGGTAAATAGTCAAGTTTAAGAGATTTCAGACATACCGCCATAAACTATAATCTTTCCTGAATAAACAGTCCAAATTTTAGCCCACAGAACGTTTTATTAAAATAATTGTGGGTTTTTAAACACGACCGGGTATTGAAAAATGGCAGGAGTATGGTACAGTTCCATTATTTATTGGCAGGTAGCTAGTACAGTTCCGAAAAATGGCAGGCATATGGTACAGTTCCAAAAACATCGGACGCTAAAGTCTTTTCTCCTTTGGTATAGTGGTGTAATTTCGAAAACACTAATGAAGAAGTACTGTATATAGAATAATATACATCTTCGGTCCTTCCATAAACGTTTAAGAAAACCCACCAACCGTAGGGAAACGTGAATATAGGCTCGTTTGAACCTTCATTCCGACGGTACAGTACAGAGAAAGACACATTTTAATAACAATCGTATGTTGTGCTGAGTTACGTCCCCTTTTTATAATTCACCATTTATGATAACAGGCATTTGGTATTTAGATGTTTTGGAATAGATTGCTTAATTTTAATTATTGCATAGTTGAACACATCACATTAATTACGTTTTAAGGCCACTCTGTGTAACTTAATGTATCTGAATCAAACGTCTACTGATATATAGGACACGCATTTAAACCAATAATGTAGTCGCTCAAAAGATACCCATGGTAACGTAAAATACACTTTATGGTTACTTAAAGAGCGATAACAGGGCTTTACAAAAATGTCATCATTAACCAAACATTTAATTATGACCATATTAAGTTTGCCTAATGAGCATGTTTAAGATCAAATTTAAGCTAATTAGGTACACTTAAAGTGGTCACACCATTCTGATCTTGCCGATGAGGACATTTTTGGGAAATTCAGACACTAAACTTTTATTTAGACAATAGACATGTACTAGTATAGTACATTGTAAATGACAAATAAACAAACATGTTGTTTTCATTTGTGGAATGCAACTGAGGGAATGCAATGTCACTTTCATGATTGATCTGTCCGTCGGATGGGGACGTAAACCGGGCGGTCCCGTGTATCGGTCTATCCTCCGAGCACGTTAAAGAACCATAGAAATCTATTCGATAATAAGAGTAGGGCAGGTTTCCGGATTCCTATGTATCCTTCCCCTCTATCTGGGGCGGCTCTAAATAACCTATACTGTGTTGATGAGTCGTTAAACAACATTCAATTCATGATAGATCTTATTTTTTGTATCACTTTTACATGAAGTGTGGGGACAAGTAAATTTGACAGGGGACAAGTAAATTGTGTAATTAATTTTTCGATTTTGAAATATTATTTTTTCGCAGTAAGCAAATTTAAACATTTATCTTGCGATGTTTGAATGATTTCACTTCGTATTTTTGATTATGAGAAATGCGAATTTCCAATTGACCAACTTTCAGTACCGACACATTGAAAAAGCGAAAACGGAAATGATCGTTGCTAAGCAACTGGACTGGAATAATAATTCATTTGCGTCGTCATTGTCGCGATTTTTTTTACAGCTATAAAAAATACTGTCAGTGGGTAAAAAACAAGGTCGGACGGGTAACAGGATACAATTAATTTTTTGACGCCTAATAATAAAAGTTGGGTCGCTGCATTTTTAGTCAGTCGGTCATAGCACAATAAATCAACATTGTGTTTTAAAGGATGTTGAGTTCAACCGACCAAGCATTTTACGGGACTACTTCTTGAAAGCTAAAGTGATATTGATATGGGACTTTTTATAAAATGATCAGCATGTCATGATGTTGGTCCTTGTTGAAAATTATTTTGATTCAACATTAAACATGGCTGCCGGCCATCTTTGTTTACATAGAGTTATATAGTAAAACTTGTGGCGACTAATCCTGAAACTACTTGATCTAGCTATCAGTAACCTATCTGTAGAGCTTCAAGGTCATTGACCTCTTGTTTTCTAAATCGTTACCGCTTGACTTTGACTTCGGTTATTGCCAACGGTTGTTTTACAAAACATGTGGTGGTATTTACCTGGTGCTGACCCACCACAAACTAAAACAATTTGTTTCTTTTCCTGGTTTAGAACCAGTACTGCACACGTCCCGCCCTACGTAAGAATCGACACTTCCTCACAAGTCAAGCTCCTAGCGGGATTTGAACCAGCAGCATTGAGAGGCAAGAAGGTTTACAACGCAACGTCGTTAACCAGTAGGCCACGGAGAAGCTACAAACTAAAACAACTGAAGGAAAAAGGGAAATTTTTAATGAAAAAAGCTGTCTAGTTTTTGTGAAAATTGAAAAAAGTCATAAAAATGATTTGAAGCTTTTTATCGAGATTTTAATTTTGGATTTGAACAAATGGTAGAGATTTAATCAGTGGTATGTTGCAACGGTAGTGATCTGTACATTGGAAATAGCTCTGATTTCAATACAAAATGCGTTTTTATTGTCTTTCTGGATTAGGGAGTTTTTGAAGAAGATTGGGACAATCACATGAAAGAGTTCCATGTAAATGGATGTAAATAATCTTTATTAATATGGTACAACAATACAATAGCATAATTATTCTTGGTTAAATGTTACATATGGTATTGTACAGTGTACTGCAATTTCATCCATCATTCCATAAATACACATCTTCCTGGAGTCTCTCCATTTCTCCAGAGAAGTGACTTCTCACGAAATGTCTGGCCTAGATTGAGCCCAGCATGTTAAAAGTGTTTGATGGATATTAATTGATGTTGACACAATGGCTAGCTTTTATTTATTTTCTTGCAATTTGTCAACAAAAGAAAATCTCTGTGTTTGCTTTCATAAAGCAGTTAATGCTAGCCATTGTTAAAATGTAAACATTTAGTGAACAGTCAAACTATAAGATTCCATTTGTCCTCGCTCTGTACTCGTGAACATTTACTCTAATATTAACATAAACGTGTATAATGCTGAATAAATACATATTTGTCCGTATACAAATTTGTGAACTTCAATTGAACTGTTGTAATGTATGATACATTATACATGTAGTTCAGTAAATTTGTTTTATATCTAATATTTAATGTAAAATATATTTTTGTATTAACTTATTATATTATATACATCAGGGTGAGGCCATGACCGACCCCGTTTTTAAGGGCTGACCCTAAACAGTTCATGCCAAAAAAGAAATAAAATATAAAATTATATTAAATTATTTGTTTGATCTGTTCTGAACCTGATATCAACAAATATAACTATACTGAAAGGAAAAAGAAATGCGACATGGGAATTTACGCTATATATTGTATATACTGCACACTTAATTTCATATATTTATTCCAAGGAAATCCCATGATGTTTTGTTAAAAAAAAAGTTACAGGTACAGTGTTTTTTTTAGGCCTTATTTGGGACCGAAATTCAACCCCATTCACAATTCCAAAAAGTATCCTTTTTTTCACAATTATATATATATCCAAAAAATTCACTATCTAATTTTCTTTTTCTTTTTTTTTTTAGGGGGTAAATACAGACCAGTAAGGATACTAGTCTTAATATAAGCTGGTGTCAAAACTAGTCTGTATTTACCAAAAACAAAACTTAAAATCAAGGGATATTAAACTGAAAATAAAAGTGAAAAAAGTTTATAAATTTCTCTTTTGTTATAATATTTCACAATTTTCACAATTTCTAGAAAAATGCCGCTATTTTTCACAATGGCATGGGCACAGGCTGCATTCACAAAACACATAAAAAAAATCACTGAGGTAGTGAGAGAAAGGACACAACTGTGATGTTGTAGACGTTTTAATCACAGTACACGTTGAAACAAGAAATTCATAAATGTTGAAGTTCCTCTTTTAAAAATTGAGCCATTTCAGTACTGTTTTTAACGTAAAGAGTTTGAAAATGTTTGCATCGTAAGTTTGCACCAAAGGCGTACATTGTCAATAATGAAACTTTGCAGGAATACTATTTGCTGTGGTACGTGTTGTTTTAGTCAGTTTTACGAAAGGAAAGGTCTTACATTGCCATGTACCATTCGATTAACAGCAGCATATTGTACAAACAATATATAGGTCAAATTCCCGTATCGCATTTCTTTTTCCTTTCAGTATACAGGGTTCGACACTAACATTTTTTGTCTGGGATCTGACTGGAATCCCTACTTTGTACGTCTGAGTGCCCACTTCAACATTAGGGATCCCACATAAAACAAAGAGCATTTTAGTCTGGCCTAATAAGCGCCTAGCCAGAGCGATTAATATAAGGGATCCTCGATAATAGAGGTAGAACGAAAGGCAAACTGAATTACCTTTTCGGACAATTTTTGTGCTCGATTTGGGGGATTTACGATTAAATAATCTATAAAGTGTGTTCTTAATAAGAACCTGCAGCAAAATCAGGGTTCCCAGTGGAATCCCCAGCTTCTAGAAACAGGGATCCCACCTGAATATCTGGGATCCTCGGGATCCTGGGACACTGTTAGTGTCGAACCCTGGTATATATTTAAATTAGTTCATTAAGTTTTAAAAGTATTGAGCTGTAGATAATTTTTGACTGCTATGAGTATTTACTCATCAAATTAAAAAAGAATGAGTAACAAGAAACACGTTCACAGTAAAAACGTTTTTAAATAGTTTAAATTATGCTTCCAAAATGGAACCATTTACCATATTTCCAATAATTTAAGAAAACAACCATTCTGATTAAATAGATGTTTAGTAAAATGTTGCACTGTAATATGGCCTTCAGTCTTAGTATTAGACCAGTGCTTAAAACAATTTTTATCATGTAAATATGGAATAAGCTGTTCCACATGACAATACATGTATACAAATATAATACACATGACTTTTAAAAGTTTGAAATGTTTGTAGCCAATTACTCAACATTTTAAAAAAACTGAGGTCATTACCGATAATTGTTTGTGATTCAAGTAATATGTGCTGATTCTGCTAATTGTCTCAGTTACTGGTGTGGGTATCTTGTTCTATTTAATCTAATCAATATTATAAACCGATATTTAATGCATTTCATTTATACAGAAACAGAATAAAAAATAGATATATAATATATTTGTTAAAAAAAAGAAGATATTTTAACCCAAGGATAGCCTGTAAAGTCAGACAGATGGTTTCCAATGAAATCAATATGATAAACAAATTCGAGTGTCTCAGTTTGCTGTATTAGCAGTTTATTCCCAATTTTGAAATTGATTTCAAGCATGTTTGAACATTTGCTTTTGTTTCATAATTAGAAATTCCATCGAGGAGATAAAATATTATGCTTTCGATTGGATTATGTCAAAGGTCGGGTCTGTGGAATCACTAGTGTAATATAAATTGTGTTGCTATTGATTGAACGGTAATTAACTGCAGTTAAAGGGACACTGTCCGTAAGTAAGCAGATATTGAGCATAACCAAATAACTGTCTGACTTTTATTCAGTGGAATATATACATGAAAACATGAGGATAGACCCTAAGAAGTATGTAGGAATACATTCGTGAGTTTGAAAAAAAAGAAGTTTTAATTATTCAGGGCTGTCTTTTGGCTGTTTTTGGGGCCGTTATTCGGCCCCAGTCCCCCACCTGAAAAGTATCTTTTTTTCCCCCACCTCAGTGTCAAAATCCCCCACTTGAAAAAAAAATAAATAAATAAATAAATAAACTGAAAGACAGAAGGCTAGAATTTTAAGAGAACTAAGTGTTAATTGTGTTTGTTTTGAAGAAAGTAGAACAAAGTAAATGACATAACTGTCATTGGTACTTTTTGAACATAGTCTAACTCTTACAGCTAGTCAACATACATATTTTTCAAGTCTGTTTTGAACCCATTTATTGTTAAATGTATATTGGTTGGCATAAACAACAATAAAATTGTGTTATTGTATGCCTAAGTCCTTGCTTTATTTGTCTATTTAGTGTTATATATCTATTTAATCAGCATGATTTCATTTTATATTGATGGTATCATTATGTGTTGTGGATGTTTGAACTTTCATGCAAAATTCCCCCTTTTACTGAAATTGACGCGAAAAACCCCCTCTGAGGGACCCGGACCCATTCCCCCATGGTAGAAAGACAGCCCTGTTATTATACAGTTGCTGCCACTCGGATTACGACTTTTTCGCAGCATCCCTGCAGCCGTTTTTAGCTCTACCAGCAGAGCTAAATGGGATGGTGTGTTTTCCGTCGTCCGTCGTCCGTCCGTCGTCCGTCAACTTTTCTTCAAACGACTTCTCCTCAGAAACCGCTTGGCTAATTTTGACCAAACTTCAAATGGATCCTTAGATGAATGCTTTTTAGATTTGTTAAAATTAGGTCAGCGCTACATCCAAGATGGCTGCCATTACCATATATGGTCGAAACCTTAAAAAATCTTCTTCTCCAGAACCGCTTGACAGATTTCAACACTTTTTCTTTTAAAATGATCGCCAACGCCTAGACTATCAAGTTTGTTCAAATAAAGTCCCCGGGGTCAAAAAGGGCCGTGCCTCGGGGGTCCAAAGTTTGTATATTGAGGTTTTGCATGTTTTTCATGTAGACATATAGGAAAAAAGTATAAAAAATCTTCTTCTCTGAAACCACAAGGCACAGATCTCTCATGTATTACATGTAGCATCAGCTTATGGTCCTCTACTAAGTTTATTCAAATGGTGACCCTGGGGTCAAATTTGTCCCCGCCCCGAGGGTCACAGTTTTACATAGACTTATATAGGATTTTTTTTTTTTTAAATCTTCTTCTCGGAAACTACAGGAGCCAGAGGTTTGATATTTTACACTTATTATAAGCTTATGGTCCTTTACCAAGTTTGTTCAAATGGTGACCCTGGGGTCACATTTGGTTCCGCCCCAAGGGTCACATGTTTTACATAGACATGTATAGGGAAAAACTTAAAAAATCTTCTTCTCTGAAACTGCAAGAGCCAGAGGTTTAATATTTTGCTGTTGCTATAAGCATATGGTCCTTTACCAATTTTGTTCAAATGCTGACCCTGGGGTCACGTCTGGCCCCGCCCCGGGGGTCACAGTTTTACATCAATGCTTGTTTTAAATATTTTTTTTTTAATTATTATTATTTATTTTTTTCATATCTTTTTTTTTTTTTGAAATTATTCCTTTTTTTCAGATTTTTTTTATTTATTCATTTTTTTTTTTTTTTAGCTCTATGTTGGACCAGAAATAAATGCTATATTTTGCCTCGTTAATACGGTATGGCCTTCATTTTTCATCCTATCTTTACCAAACTTTACCAGATTCTTTAGTTATGGCCCTTGATTTAGTAAAAAAGCTGTTTTTTGCCTGAAACTTTCAAAAAAACGTAAATGGCAGTCACTCGCTTCATTGATGTTATAAGAGCCATGTCAGCCAGTAGAGCGTCCACAGGCCCTCTTGGGCCTCTTGTTTTATAAACTTGGTCACATGATATTTTTTTCCATTTCAGAACTGGTTTCGGAGACAAATTTACCCAAATGTTCATTGAAGCAAATAAGTTGATTCTCATTCAAATAAATAACTCAAAATTGTAACCAAGAGTTGCTGTTGTCTTATTTGCACCATAATAAAGATTATTTACATCCATTCACACAGTTTTAAAGTTATATTTTTTATGTTTGTATGTGCCGCCAAATTAGGTTGTATCGGTCACTTGGTATGATCGAGCGGTCCGTAAAAGACGCTTCTTCACCCGCCAGTAGTCATTTCTGCTGGGCAATCTCATGATCCCCATTAGAAAACATAAGCCAAGGAATGCCTTCATGCAGGGAACATCAACAGGGAACATCAACAGGGGACCACTCTGGTGCGAACTGGGGTGGGGGATTTTTCACCCTTTCCTGGGTGGCATATCGGTTGGTTTCAATAACCAAATAATCCCAGATCAAACCAAAATAATCACGGGGAAAACTTTCCTCTGGGTGCTGAACTGTTGCACCCCCTCACCTGTATACGGCCGTGTCTGGCGACGTTGAAAGTCATCCCGAACCCATCCACCTTGGAAACCTTCGAATTCCAAGATATCCGAATCATCAGAGTCCAAATTATCATCGAAAAATCCCTGATAGTCGGGAAATTCGAACCGATTCCTTTGTTGTTGACGATCTCCGATGTTTTCCTCGACTGGATCGTCACTTTTTACGTAGGAATCCTTCAAATCTGACAAATTCCCCACATCGATATCGCTCCCGTCGCTTAGTGCTTCTTGGGCCTCCGCCATTTTGTTCAAATCAAAAAGAAATTTTCGAAAAGACGAGCAAAAACCTACTTTTTTTCAATTTAAAAAGATCCGGAAATGACTCGCAAATAATGCACATGCGCTAGTAAAGTTTCACTTCCGTGCACAGAAAGTAATGATGTTTTATACACGTTTCTATGGGAGACGGGTTTTCAACAGAAATAATACCGATAGATCGGTTGTCCCGAATAGAAAGGGTAGTTACTGATGGATCGGTGTCCCGAATGAAATGGGTTAAGTTCAGCCGAAAAAATAGAGGATTTGTCAGGCAGGCGGCTCTTTATCGCTATGTTTGTTGAACAGCAGCTGCTGCAGCTACCTTGTCTCCATCTTTAGAACCATCTGTGTATTTATGTTGAAAGTTACTGTATTTCAATTTAATTTCATTAAATTTACTTTGAAAGATAGTAGGATCTGTAATGGATTTGTTATTATTACAAAGATCAAAAATAATTGTTGGCGTTTCCAAAGTCCATGGTGTAATTTATGGTACTTTGTAGTTGGCAATAAAATTTAGGTCGATTTCAGTGACTCTAAATTTTGGTTTAATACGAAGACCAAATGGCCTTCGGTTTTCGATCAAAAAGAGGTTCATAATTAGGATTAAAAACCGTATCGAAAGTTGGATTTGAAGGGTTAAATTAATGGTATACCGGTACTGAAGGGCTAATTTGTCCCGTCTATGAGACAGTGATGGTGCATTAGCTTCAACATATAGACTTTCGGCTGAGGATGTACAAAAGGCTCCTAAGGCGAGTCGTAATCCTTGATTATGTAAAGGATCGAGAATCTGCAAGTATGACTTGCTAGGCGATTCATATACTATTGAGCTGTAGTCCAGCTTGGATCTGATGAGAGATATGTATAGTCGCAAGAGGACTTTTCGATCTGCTCCCCAATTAGTGTTTGCAACAACTTTAAGTAAGTTAAGAGCTCTAAGGCATTTGGCCTTCAAGTATTTAAGGTGTGGTATAAACGTTAATTTACAGTAAAAAATAAGACCTAGGAATTTTGTCTCATCCACTACTGGTAAAGGTGAACCTCCCAGTGGTAGATGAGGGTCTTTGTGATGTTTGTGTAGTTGACAAAATTGCATACAATTGGTTTTAGATTTAGAAAATTTAAAACCATTTTCATCAGACCAGATCTGAAGTTTATTGAGACATTGTTGTAATTTTCTCTCAATAGTTTTCATGTTTTTTGCACAATAACATATAACAAAGTCATCAACATATAGAGAACAATCCACACCTGGATTGATGCATTTTACTATACAGTTAATCTTTATATTAAAAAGAGTGACAGAGAGTATTCTGCCCTGTGGAACACCCATCTCCTGTTCATGAATATCAGAGAGGGTTGAACCCATTCGGACACGAAACTGCCTATCATCTAAGAATTTCTCTATAAAAATGGGTAATCGGCCTCTAAGTCCAAGGTCATGAAGATCATTCATAATACCGTACTTCCATGCAGTATCCAGGGCCCTCACGCTACTTTGGGGGAAGGGGCCCGCAGCCCTCAGAAGGGGGAATTTTTGTAACTGGGGGGAATTTTTACAACAAATAAAAAACGTCCTGTGCACGATAAACAGTCTAAAACCAGTCTAATAATAATCAAAACGTCTTTTTCAAACTGGTAAACACGACATCGTGAGCATATCGTCTTGAAAATCGGATTTTTTTTTTTTTTTTTTTTTTTTTTTGATTTTTTTTTTACGAATTTCTGAGGGGGAAAAATATCAATTTTTTTGGGGAAAAAAAGATACTTTTCAGGTGGGGACTGCAGCCCTATAACGGCAGCAAAAATGACCAAATGAGGGCCCTGGTATCATAAGCTTTCTCCAAGTCAAAAAATACAGCGACTAGATGTTCTTTTTAGCTCGACTGATCAGAGATCAGCAGAGCTTATGCCGTGGTGCGGTGTCCGTCGTCCGTCCGTCCGTCTGTCTGTCTGTCTGTCTGTCCGTAAACTTTTATTTGTAGCGACTACTCCTCTGAAACTACGGGATGGATATTCATGAAACTTTACAGAAATGTTGCCCATGAAGTCTAGTTGATCCTAGCAAAAATTCATGCTTATATGAAATCCAAGATGGCCACTAAAGCTAAAAATAGATTTTTAAAATACAAGTTTGTAGCGACTACTTCTTGAAAACTATAAGTGATATTGATATGGGACTTTTTCTAAAATGATCAGCATGACATGATGTTGGTCCTTGTCAAAAATCGTTTTGATTCGACATTTAACATGGCTGCCAGTGGCCATTTTTGTTTACATAGAGTTATATAGTAAAAACTTGTAGCGACTACTCCTCTGAAACTACTTGGCAGATTTTCATGAAACTTTACAGGAATGTTGCTCTTGATGTCTAATTGATCCTAGCAAAATTTCAGGTCAGCCAGAAATTCAAGATGGCCACCACAGCTAAAAATAGATTTTTAAAAAATAAGTTTGTAGCGACTACTTCTTGAAAACTGTAAGTGATATTGATATGGGACGTTTTCTAAAATGATCAGCATGACATGATGTTGATCCTTGTCGAAATTTATTTCGATGCGACTTTAAACGTGGCTGCTAGTGGCCATCTTTGTTTACATAGATTTATATAGTAAAAACTTGTAGTGACTACTCCTCTGAAACTACTTGACAATTTTTTATGAAACTTCACAGGAATGTTGCGCTTGATGTCTTAGTGATCCCAGATTTTTTTTAGGTTGTCCGGAAATTCAAGATGGCCGCCATGGCTAAAAACAGATTTTTAAAAAGTTTGTAGCGACTACTTCTTGAAAACTAAGTAATATTGATATGGGACTTTTTCTAAAATGATCAGCATGACATGATGTTGATCCCTGTCGAAAATTATTTTGATTCGACATTAAACATGGGCGCCAGTGGCCATCTTTGTTTACATAGAGTTTGTATAGTAAAAAATTGTAGCGACTTCTCCTCTGAAACTACTTGGCGGATTTTCATGAAACTTCGTAGGAATGTTGCTCTTGATGTCTAGTTGATCCTAGCAAAATTTCAGGTCGTCCGGAAATTCAGGATGGCCTCCACGGCTAAACATAGATTTTTAAAAACAAGTTTGTAGCGACTACTTCTTGAAAACTGTAAGTGATACTGATATGGGACTTTTTCTGAAATGATCAGCATGAGAAGATGTTGATACTTGTCGAAAATTATTTTGATTCGACATTAAACATGGCTGCCAGTGGCCATCTTTGTTTACCTAGTTATATAGTAAAAACTTCAACTTGTAGCGACTACTCCTCCGAAACTACTTGACAGATTTTTATGAACTTCACAGGAATGCTGATCTAGCTATCAAAATCTATCAGTAGAGCTTCAAGGTCATTGACCTCTTGTTTTATGAAAGCTTCCCTCATAAACGATTCAAATCGAATGAGATTGTCTGTTGTGACATTAAAAAAATCCAGCATGTACATACAGTATACATGTACATACATGTATAATTGCGGGCTCAGAAGGCTGCCATCGGTAACTCAGTGGATAAATGTAAATGGAACGTAATGTGATGTTAAGCCCATTTCATTTCAAAACGCTGAGCTTGTAATAGAAACAACACTGCTAAGGCAGCTCAAATTTGAATTTAACCCTTAACCCGCTACATATATATAATGGACTGATCTTTCTTTGAATTAAGACCATTCCATTTATGTGACGAAGGGGTGACGGGGGGGAAATGACTGATCAGCAGCAGACATTTTAAACCCCGATCAGCCTGCGAGTCTCTCACATGCTGATCAGGGTTTACAATGGACGCAAAGGCTATTTTAGTCGTGCTTAGCAGGTTAAGGCAACTGCATGTTTATAAACATGATCTGGTTCCTCAATTTGACAAATTAAACTTCTTATTGGTCTGATTGCTATAAATTGGGACCCAGAATAAATACAGCCAGGCAATTTATGTTGGAAATTGATACCCAGATATCAAAATGTCAAAACTGACATGACTGATGGAATTGTCTTACAGGATATAAGCAAAAGTATTTTGTTCTCCAAGTACTGCCAACTGTATTGATTTTTTCTTCCAGAATATCACTAATGTTACTAAAAAAGTCAGTTGCCCATTTCAATAGATATTGGCCTCGCATGTAGCGGCTAAGAGACAAGATTGGCAGAACAAGCAGCAGTTTAAATGCCATCTTCTGATGCACAGGATGATTCCTAGTTGATTGTTTATGTTATTCTGGGATAACAAGAAAGCTGTATTAATTATTTCTAAAGTGCTTGGGAGTCTTAGCTGAGTGATTTATTCCTTACTGATCCCAAACACAAACTGTTAAGATTGTATCCTAAACACAAACTGTTAGTGGTTAACATTTCTGACTTATATAAAGTATTTTCCCACCTCACCAGTAGTATTGGGAATCGGACTTGAAAAAAATAATCAATTAATCGGTCTTCTTAGACGATCAATCACAATTTTAAATCGTCATTAATAATAGGGGATTTATCTAAAGGGGATTTGTCTAATAACCTAAACTATTTATAGTTTAAGGCTATATGGCAAAAGGGGTGCCTAAAACAGGGCTTTTTTTCCTAAGAATTGTGAAGACTCCCTGGCATGGTCATTTTGTGGGAAAAAAAGCGCGATAACCGTCTGATTTGTGAAAAAAGTCTTGAAAGTTAAAAGCAATATTACTCAATATGCATACATTGTTTAGTTTTACATAAACTTCCTTAATGTAAATGTATCCAAAACAAAACGATATTGAGATAGTTAGATGGGGGAAATGTTTACCAAAAAAAAGTTAAATTGTGAAAAAAATTGGCCATAATTGTGAAAAAAATGACCAATTTTGAATTGTGAAGTAGCCGAATTTCGGCCCCTGTTTTAGAAGAAACCCCCCCCCCCCCCCCCCCCCCCCCCCCCCCCCCCCTTGAAATGTCAGGTACGAAATGTCGATAGTTCGCAAAAATAAACCAGTTTAATGGCCTAAATTAAGGACCTTTTATGTATATTTAATATTGCACAAATATGTAAGCTAGATATTTGATAGACACCAGACATTAAAAAGTGGCATTGATTGTTAGTATTAATGAAATTTTGGACGAGTTCGAAAACCAGCTAGATCAGACCAGTAACAGCGGAGTTATGACCTTTGTTAAAGCAACCGTAACTGCAAATGGTATATATAACCATTAGTACTCTTTTATATAGTTTTTGCGCACAATATGACCTATTTATGTGTCGACGTGCCGTAAAACACCATTCATTTATTCATTCTTTTCTTATAATGTATTTAGAGTATGTGTACTGCAAATGGTACGAGGTGTTCAACATAAATGAACACTTTCATTGTGTAACTGAATCAACTATCTTGAAATTCTCACCTAATATGTTGATTTTAATGTCAAGTCTAACGATTCCTTCGATATGAAACATTATGACATGCACTATGATGTGCTTCCTAATGTTGCTTCATCCATATTTTTGAAAAAGGGTAGAGAATGACATTTTTTTTTTTAAGCAAAAATCTTCAATTATAAAAATAACTGCAATACAAATTTTAAGACAAATGCTTTTAAAATGTTGTTTAAAGTTATAGTATTCTGATATGTCTGTGTCTGAACGTAAAAAAAGTGTAATATGCATTTCTTTGAAATTTGCCGATTTTCAAGATTTAAGCGAAAATTAACATGAAATTCAACTATGAAAATGATTAAATTTACGAAACCTTCTAGTTCGAAACATCACTGCAGGCTTTTTTGTGATTTCCTCTGCTATAAAAAAAACAAGTTTCATAAGAAAAGATAGAAAACATATATTTAACTTAAAATTTGGGGCAAAACACAAATAATGATAAAAATAATATAACTTTTTACCAAAGATATCTTCATAAGGTATCTGATGTAAATCAACAATAACTGTTCATTTTTTAGCTCTACTGATCAGAGTTCAGTAGAGCTTATGCCTTGGTGCGGTGTCCGTCGTCCGTCCGTCCATCTGTCCGTAAACTTCTGAATGGATTTTCATGAAACTTTATAGAAATGTTGCCCATGAAGTCTAGTTGATCCTAGCAAAAATTCATGTTGATGTGAAATTCATAATGGCCACCAAATCTAAAAATAGGTTTTTAAAAAACAAGTTTGTAGCGACTACTTCTTGAAAACTATAAGTGATATTGATATGGGACTTTTTCTAAAATGATCAGCATGACATGATGTTGGTCCTTGTCAAAAATCGTTTTGATTCGATATAAACATGGCTGTCAGCCGCCATCTTTGTTTACATAGAGTTATATAATGAAAACTTGAAGCGACTACTCCTCTGAAACTACTTGACGGATTTTCATTAAACTTCACAGGAATGTTGCTCTTGATGTCTAATTGATCCTAGCAAAATTTCATGTCGGTCGGAAATTCAAGATGGCCGCCACGGCTAAAAATACATTTTCAAGAAACAAGTTTGTAGCGACTACTTCCTGAAATCAAAATCTAATCAGTAGAGCTTCAAGGTCAATGACCTCTTGTTAAAATACAAGTTTGTAGCGACTACTTCTTGAAAACTGTAAGTGATATTGATATGGGAATTTTTCTAAAATGATCAGCATGACATGATGTTGATCCTAGTCGAACATCATTTTGATTTGACGTTAAACATGGCTGCCAGTGGCCATCTTTGTTTACATAAGGTTATATAATAAAAACTTGTAGAGACTACTCCTCTGAACTACTTGACGGATGTTCATGAAACTTCACAGGAAAGTTGCTCTTGATGTCTAGTTGATCCTAGATAAATGTCAGGCTGGCCGGAAATTCAAGATGGCCGTCACGGCTAAAAATAGATTTAAAATAAATAAATTTGTAGCGACTACTTCTTGAAAACTGTAAGTGATATTGATATGGGACGTTTTCAAAAATGATCAGCATGACATGATGTTGATCGTTGTCGAAAATTATTTTGATTCAACATTAAACATTGGCGCCAGTGGCCATCTTTGTTTACATAGAGTTTGTATAGTAAAAATTTGTAGCGACTACTCCTCTAAAACTACTTGACGGATTTTCATTAAACTTCACAGGAATGTTGCTCTTGATGTCTAATTGATCCTAGCAAAATTTCATGTCGGTCGGAAATTCAAGATGGCCACCACGGCTAAAAATACATTTTCAAGAAACAAGTTTGTAGCGACTACTTCCTGAAATCAAAATCTAATCAGTAGAGCTTCAAGGTCAATGACCTCTTGTTAAAATACAAGTTTGTAGCGACTACTTCTTGAAAACTGTAAGTGATATTGATATGGGAATTTTTCTAAAATGATCAGCATGACATGATGTTGATCCTAGTCGAACATCATTTTGATTTGACGTTAAACATGGCTGCCAGTGGCCATCTTTGTTTACATAAGGTTATATAATAAAAACTTGTAGAGACTACTCCTCTGAAACTACTTGACGGATGTTCATGAAACTTCACAGGAAAGTTGCTCTTGATGTCTAGTTGATCCTAGATAAATGTCAGGCTGGCCGGAAATTCAAGATGGCCGTCACGGCTAAAAATAGATTTAAAATAAATAAATTTGTAGCGACTACTTCTTGAAAACTGTAAGTGATATTGATATGGGACGTTTTCAAAAATGATCAGCATGACATGATGTTGATCGTTGTCGAAAATTATTTTGATTCAACATTAAACATTGGCGCCAGTGGCCATCTTTGTTTACATAGAGTTTGTATAGTAAAAATTTGTAGCGACTACTCCTCTAAAACTACTTGACGGATTTTCATGAAACTTCACAGGAATGTTGCTCTTGATGTCTAGTTGATCCTAGCACAATTTCAGGTCAGCTGTAAATTCAAGATGGCCACCACGGCTAAACATAGATTTTTAAAAACAAGAATGTAGCGACTACTTCTTGAAAACTTAAGTGATATTGATATGGGACTTTTTCTGAAATGATCAGCATGAGAAGATGTTGATCCTTTTCGAAAATTATTTTGATTCGACATTTAACATGGCTGCCAGTGGCCATCTTTGTTTACCTAGAGTTATATAGTAAAAACTTCAACTTGTAGCGACTACTCCTCTGA